>JAPSES010000097.1:10996387-11009887 GCA_029822895.1 Maxillicosta whitleyi | reverse complement strand
TAATTATCTAATGAAAATACCATACATTTTTTTAAATATCAGTGTCCTTTTTTTCCACTGCAGAGCTCTGAGATGTTGTCATTTCAGTTGTTAATTTGTTAACTTTTTATTGGCTCAGAGGTTCTCGCTGTTCTTCTTTAATTCCTTTTATTTATCTGTTGTTACAATTACTGTTAATGTTTATAAGATTTTTTATTATAAAGTCAGTTATGCAATTTTCTGTGTTCTGTTTTTTTTTTTTTTTTTTTTTTTAAAGTACAGAAAAGTATCAAAATAAATGTTGGTACCGGTACCAAAATATTGGTATCATGACAACACTAGTCTAAATACAATCATGCCTAAATGTTGGCAGGTGCTGGTTTGGGACATTGGAAAACTGAATCCCCAGAAGCTTCCAAACTTAAAAGGTAGCTTAAGTATGCAAGCAGGTGCCCCCCGACCTGAAGAAAACCCTTCACTCAACATCGGCCTGAAGATCCAGCAGCTGGCCATATCAGGTACAGCGCGGTGCATTAAAATGAACCAGTCTGTCCTTTCTACACAACTCTTCTTCTCATCTGTATGCTTAGTGACACAGCCTTTGCTTCATTATATTGGTGTGAATAGGTCTGATTATGCCAGATGTGTTTGTTCATTGTGTGCCTTTTTGTTCCAGGTCTGAAGGTCAGTCGTCTTGACATGTACGGAGAGAAGTACAAGCCATTTAAAGGGGTCAAATATGTGACAAAAGCAGGGAAATTCCAAGTGCGGACCTGAATAATGACTCTCAGGGGCCAAATGTCAACAATCCAATGTGCCAAATATGGTAAAAGGGTACCACCATACAGAGTCATCACTCTAATTCTTACAGTACATATCTTATAGCTCATTGTTGTTAATGAATAATTTTGCATTCTAACAGTTATTTATTGTATTTCGCACTTGATATACATGACTGGATGTTTTTGTGGCCTGTAAAGGGAAGCCTTAATAATCAATGTGACCTTGTTTAAGTTAAGTGCTATTAGTTTCTAACCAGTTAAAATGTGCGGCATTGTAGACATTCCTCCTTATTTTCTGGACTGTTGCTTAACATTTTCTTCTTATTTTATTTTATTTTTTTTATATCTAAAACCTTCTGAGTGTTGCCTAAGGGGAATATTTTGGCTTTAAAAGGGACACTCACTGGCTTATACACTCTAAAGCACAATTACACATCTTCTTTCTCCTCACTTATGCCACGATTTCAGCTACACAATCACATGCATGTTGACTAAGAGTTAGCATCCATGCCTTTGGAAGACTTTATACATATTAAGACATAATGTAGCCAGTTTTATACTTAAAAAATAAATATATATATATTTGCTTATTTTTGAAAACTAATGTTTTATGTACTTTTTGAGTAACTGCAGTGTGTCTCGAGGCACTGCCTTTAGTGCAGGTATTTTTGCACACATTCTCTTAAATGTGGCCTTGTTATGGAAGGTAAAGGTGTCATAGGTTGCACAAAACAGCACAGTCTTTATGCCTTGGTGGCCTGAAAATATGTCATATAGCAAAGGTACCTTGTTTGCCTCAAGAGACGTCTGCACACCAGAATAATGGTTCAAAATGTACCTTTGATAACTGATGAAGAATCAATTGGGACTAAACATGGGTGTAAGATTATCTACAAAACCAGATATGAGCTAATGATTTAGTTGTGTAAAAAGCACTCACGAACTCTCACAAAATGTACAAAATCCTCACGTACTCTTGAACGCAACGTCGTTATTCAGCACAGCATTTGCACAATCAGTTGTCCATGTGGAAAATACTAAGAGCTCATGCACGAAGTAGGACCTGTATTGTATGAGATGTCTTATAAAAGCTTTAAAATGTCATGTTTATGTGTATTTCTTTACCTCTAAGTTTTACCCAGAAAACAACATTTTACTGTGTTAAAGCCTTAGGCCAGGGGTGTTGAACTTATTTAAGTTCAGGGGCCACATTCACCCCAACACGATCTCAAGTGGGCCAGAATTACATTATGATAGTGTTTACATCTACAACGTTTCCTTAAAAATCTAAATAACATGAACTCAAAATGTCTTAACATAAGGAAGGCCAATTTGAACAATATTCTGTCTCCATTCATCAGTTTTATCATTTACACATGTGTGTTACAACTTATATTAAAAATACACTGAACATTGAGTAACGAGCAGAATATTGGTGAAGTTGCATTTACTTCTCTTTAGAAATTTCGGGGTGGTCATATTTGTTCAGGTTATTCACATTTTTTGTAAAAGGATAGTTTGCAAATGTAAACATTTTTACGTAATTTTACCTTCATATTAATAAAGATAGAATCTGCAGTTTTCATTATTTATAGGTTATTATACTGTTAGTGTTTTACTGGTCTGACCCAAATGAGATCTAATTGGTCCATTTGTAGAACTTGAATTTAAAATTACTTTGACACCATTGATTGTTAATATCTTCAGTGTAATTTTTACATTTCACAAATTCATCTGATGGGCCGGATTGGACCCGTTTGAGGGCTGGATTTGGCCCCCAGGCCGCATGTTTGACACCTGTGCATTAGGCCATTGTTCTTATTCATGTTTTATTAAGTTTATAATTATCGTATATAACTTTCTTAGTCTCTGCATCAAGATACAACCAGAGAATATAGACAGTACATAATAAAAATAACTAATAAGGAGATCAAAGTGACAAGTATGAATGTGACCTTTAGCACTAAACATGTCTGGGACTGTTTTGGGCAGACCGCATGTTAAAGAAAACATTGAGACAAAACCCTGGAGGAAGACATATCAGTGGGAAGTGGAGGTCACAAGGGGGGGGGATCTTGTGCTTGTGGAAACATGTAGAGCCTGATTTTTTTGCGTTCAAAATTGTGGCTATATTTCCTGCATTAACAAAGACAATGACAGTAAATGCTGGTTTACTTCCAACAACTGCAAAAATTCATTTTTACATAGTACTTTAATCAAACCCTTTCATCTCAGTATACATATATTCATGTAATGCATGTAAATTCCAAAAGAACTAGAGTTAAGTAACTGTATTTCATCCCAATTTTTTTTCCTTGTAGAATAACACAAAGTGCCAACTGTTGCTATAGAAAGTGGCATCTCTGACACATTTTTTTGTGATTGAGCATAAAATGAAATATTGTCGCAGTTTACATCATTGTGTCTAATAATCCTACTTGTACCTGTGACTTAAGGTAAATTAAGAGACAGACTCCAGATGTCGTTATAATCTTTTATTCTTCCAAGGCACAGCAGATGTGTTGGCAGGGCTCGAAGCTATCAGAGTACATTCAGGGTGTGACACATCAAGTACACACAGAACTACACCCCGTTGCTCTCAGTGAGAGGTCTGTGACTGCTACATGCTCAGGAGGTCCGAATAATAATAATAATATGGTTTACATTCTGTGCTGCTATTCATATCTCTGGCCCTAACTGTCACCAGCACAGTGCTCTAATACTGTTAAAGTGAAGAGGTTTCACACATACACACACACATACAGATCCTCCATTTATATCTGCACAGCCATTAGAAAACATTTTAGAAACCTTCATCAAATACCATTGAGGGAATAGGAGCAGCTGACATCATAAAAATGTGCATTCACTTGTTTGTTAGCATATCATTTTGAGTTTCAATCTCGACTCCTTTTACTCCTGTCCGGTCAAAACCTAAAAAAAAAAACTGACCGTCTGACTGGAACTGATGTCTGATTTCACATTAAAAAAAGTTATTCTGTTTGTAAACCACCAGGGTTGCAAATAAAATCTGTTGTAAACTGATGCTTTAGAGCATGCAGAGTGGGACGACAGAGTCCTCACAAGAAGAAAGTCTACAGAAAATGACTTTAAATGACTCTATAATCGCTGACTTTTGATTGTAGAGTTTTGTTAAACTGTTAAAAAAAAAATCAAAGCAGTGCATCTGTCACAGAAATAGTGCATAAAACGGCAACAATTACAACTGCAAAGCAGGAAAAAAACATGACATTATTTCACTAGAAAATAATAGACCTTAAATTGACTCCCCTGTCTCTACAGTAAAGGGTCCGTTCTTGTCTCATTTCTATTTGTAATAACCTGGATTTTCAGTGTCATATAGGAACTTCATGGAGGTTACAGTAATGTAAAATAAATCCTTTGGTTTTGGTTACTGTGAAAGTTAAATAAATCTTAACAAATATCTCAAAACACACTTTAAAAATATCTAAACCGTCCTGGATTTATGCCTTAGTCACACACACTGCCACTGAGAAGTGAACACCTCTTATCTATTAAGTATCAGTTTTCCAGCAATAAAAATAAATCAGCCTATTATTGACAATCATACATTTTTTTTTTGTCAAATGATACAATCACTTCAGTTTTAAAATCTATGATTTGCCTAAGATAACACTTAAATTCAGAAGACCTTTTAGTTCTTCAAGTATAACCATCACCAGATAGCAGTGATGAATTTACCAGCAGATCTTCAGTTAAGAACAGTGTTATTATTAAAAGTAAACATTAAAAGAGGAGACATCCTCAGCCCGGACAAGTTTTCACACTTTAGTGTCAAAATCATTGACTAAAGCTCTAAGTTGAGTGTCCATAAAACAACATCAGTACTGTATATACATTAGACGATAAGAAACTCTCACTGTAAAACTGAATTAAAAGTAAATGTGTGCTAAGAGATAATTTGCTTTTTATAAAATAGAAAAAAATTCATGCAAAAAATATATACCTGGGATTTGGATAAACTCTTGTAACACAACATACCAAAAATATATATTAAAAACCGTCTAGCCTGCGTGCTTCCACTGTTAAAGATAAAGGAAACAGGAGAGCAAAAGCTGAAATTACTCCGATACACTAAACATGTGCGGTACCTCATCTGTACACACACCTAAACTACAGTGGAGGATAGAAAGAAAATCACCTGCAGTTTCCTCTATAAAGAGATGCAAACATGCACTCTCACTAAGTGTGCACGCTGCTGCTTTTATTTATACAAGGTGTGTGCTATCGGTGCCAAGCTGAGTGGGACTATTTTCCGTCACCAGGTTCATTCTATTTTATTGGTACCAGGGGGTCTTGCGAACCCAGCGGAGGGTGAATCCTGCATCTGTGCGGATTTTGATGGAAGCAGCTTCTCCTTCTCTGACAGTCTCTTTGACCGACTGCATCAGATTCTGGGCGTTATGCACCAACATCTCTGTGGCCTAAAGAGGAGCATATTTGGAAGTGAATCAGTAAAAGTGAGGATGAAAAAGAGGATAAAGAGAGGAAAATATGTGGCTCAGACTCCACATTCACCTGCTCTGACTCCTCTTCGCTGATGTTGGTTCGCCCCAGCATGGTGGCTTTGACGGTGGACAGGATCTTCAGCTGTGTGCTGATCGTAGGGATTCGTTCACACACCTTAAAGAAGAAGAAAACATGTAAACATTTAGCATAAGTATATAGTCTGTATAGATCTTATGAGTATTGAACTATCTTTATGCATGTACGCTTTTTATTGCACTTTATTCTGTTGCCTGCCTTGATCATTGAATTTTCCTATTGTGGGATCAATAAAGTCTAATCTAATCTAAACTAAACTAAACTAATCTAACCTAATCTAATCTAAAGTAATGTAATGTAATCTAATCTGATCTAATCTAACCTAACCTAACCTAATCTTAAAAACAATAAAACAGAGGATTTTCAGTGTGCTATAATTGTGTTTTTATTTCTCATAATGTGCTGAATTGTTCTGAAATTTCCAGTGACAGTAACAGACTTTTGAAATAATACTTTCAATAATACTACTCAAACTGAGAAAATAAATATATTTATAAATTACTATATAATTGCAGAAATGGAATATAATTTTTATAAATATATTCTCATTACTGTATAATTGATTGTATCTACAAAGGGAACAGTCCACCATGTTTGTACAGTAGCCCAGAACACACTGTCTGTTCTACATTCTTCTGTTTTTTTATTTTAGTGTCTGACTTTCTGGGTTTAAATGCATTACTGTCACCTACTATGTTTGAGTGTCGATTAGAATTAGTATCCACTTTTATCCCAGAAGAGAGAAAAACAACTGATAAAACTTCTGCCCTTTTACTTCTGCATTCAGAGTTGTTAATGATAATAATAGTAATAATTCTAATGATGATGATAATAATAATAATAAATAGCATTCATAAAGCACTTTTTATTCAAAGGAATCTCAAAGAGCTGAGTGTGATTGTTAGTTCCAACGCAACATTTCTACACTATGTATTTCAGCTTTTCCTTAACTAGAGGATCTGAGTGAGTGTTTCTTCTGGGGGTGATGTTTTCTATGTGCATTTACCTGTAACAGGTTAGTCCGAATGCGCCTGTCAGTGCACTGCTTGGCCACTTCCTTCGCCAGCCTGGTCACCTCATCAGAGGCCTTAGCGATGTCCTTAGCGCACTGAATCAGTGCACGTTTGTTCCCGCTTCCACCACGCACCAGTCGAGACATTTCTGCCATCAGCAGAGCCATCCTCTTGGCTGCTGCAATGATGTCATTACCCTGTGAAGAAGAGGAATTAGATAAAAGAGGAAAGGAGCCAAAGTTGTGACCACGAACCATCAGGGAGTCCATGTTTTTAGGCAAAAGATTAAAATAATGGGAACATTTCATATGGAACATGTTTTGCATATTTTAAATTTCCCATTATGTTATCTAACATCAATAATGATGAGTGCTCTATATGACAAAAGGAATATTAGCATGAAAACTTCAGGCATGTTTAGTAATAGGTTACATGCAGTGTCATTGCAAGTTACCACATACTTTATTCTGCAAATCTTATTGGAGAAAAGGTTAGTATCTATACTTAGACAGAAAATGTTGTGTCACATGACACAGTCAGAAGTTAGAATCCATGATGTTCAAAGTGATGGAGCAATCAGTACAGGCACTGAGACTATAAGCAGAAACAAGTGATCATTCAGGGCAAGCAGGCAGTCTAACGCCAAAGCTACATCACCCAGAAGTCTTTGGGAAACTGTCATCCTGGGCTTCACAGGTTGGTCAGAAAACGAGTGATTGACAACAGCGATAACAGCGAGACAGAGCGACTGGCTCCTCCTTTAAACCACTTTACCTAATCATGAACATAAGGAGGGACTTGTGAAGCCAGTACCAGTTTATCCATGTGGTGCAACAAACAAACTTGCCATTCCAACAATCCTCGACCTTTAGTGCAACTTTAGCATGGTATGAGCATAACCATGTCCGAGTGAAATGCAACAACAGTAAAAGCAGCAGCCACAGCTGGACGAGGGTTTCCATGGTAGTGGCAGATGCAGAGCTCATAGTTTCCACAGCCACAGTGACTCCACAGGTTGTTTTTTTTTTTGTGTCTTGCATTGTTTTTCCTCTTTGTGTGGAGCATTGACTTGTTTGCATGCGTGAATGTGAATGTATGCAGTGTTTGGGGGGGTTACTTTTTAAATGTAATGGGATACAGATGAATACTTTCCTCGTTAAATATATAGAATAATTAATTCATATAAGTTCCATGTGTTTTAAACTGAAAGGTCTAATAAATAAAAGTTTAAACCAACACTGCGCTGTCATTTTAGAAACCTTTTTGTGTTTTCAGAGGCGAAAAATATTTAATATGAAAAATACTTTTAACCACAAGTGATATACTCAGAGATAACCACTTTGTAATCACCAGCAATTTAATCACCAATTGTAACTTACAAATCATACAGTAGCATTTAAATTGTAATTTAATCCCAGTAACTCCATTACATATTACTAGTTACTCCCCAACACTGCACGTTTATCTGTGGAATCTAAAAATTCTTCACAATACACCCAGTAGTACAATATTATTGGAAGTGTATTGCTACCAGAGCAGAAAAAGACAAAATAATTTGTATCATGTTATAGCATAAAAACTTTATCTATATAAAATTATATTTTTTATAAGAGGATATTCTCATGTTATAACAATTAACCATTTAAAGCTACAGTGCCAGTTTTTTATTATTATTATTATTATTATTATTATTATTATTTAGCATGAATGACCAAAAATAATTACTATAGTTACCTTCCAGTATATTATAATTCAATATGACTTCTGCATCTAGTCTTTTCCTGTGAAGATGAGATTTTGTGTAATTACAGGTGTTTCCTGAATCCACCAAATCTAATCTGGATACGGTTCTTCTGCTCTACTCTGTGCCAAAGTGGAAAAGTGGATTTGTGTTTCCATAATGGCATAAAACAGCGGCAGGTTCTTCAGAATCCATTATGTATTGAATATTTTGCACTTTCTCACACTAAACTGTCAACCTACTTATGTACTTTATGTCTCATTCTACTTGACACTCTTTCTGTATATGTGTCCATAGCTCTTATATCTACATATATTTTGTCCATTGTACATCGTGTATAATACGCAGTGTATATTCTGTACTTCATGCAGTTGCTGCTGATTACCTTCATAAATCATATTCATTATACTTTTACATGTTACAAGTTGAATTTATATTTAGTCTTAGATTTGGACTGAGAGGAGAGAGCTGCAGAGGGAAAGTATGTATTTTCCCATTTTTAGCATTTTTTTTTTTTCTCCACTTGATTTTGGCTTGTCCAGGGATAACTTGTTAAAATGTGATATACCTTTTGACAAAACCCTTATATCTTAAACCATTATTAACTCATAAAGACCCCAACAAAAAAACCAAACCATCTACTGATCTAAACTGTTTAATACCTGTTGATCCACTAATCCTGTCAATATACATTAGTGTGAAATGCAATTTGTCATGTTTTCATGGTCATCAGATATGACCCATTTGGATATTCAGATGCTACGTAGTTAACGTTGAAACACTGTCATCTTCTACAACATTAATGATAACACTAAATATTTCTTGTAATAACATGATACGAATCCGTTTTTTCTTTTATCGAGTTTGCAGGTAAAGGCTTCAGTGAGTATGTGACTTGGGTCTGGATATGTGCATGAGCATGTATGTGCGCATGTGCATGTTTGTGCGCATGAGCATGTACGTGTGCATAAGCATGTATGTGCACATGTGCATGTATGTGCGCATGTGCATGTATGTGCGCATGTACATGTATGTGCGCAGACCTTGCTGGACCACTTGCGCGCCTCCTGGTGGAGAGACTGGGCAGCTGCCAGAATGGGTTGATTGACAGGCTGGTTGGACGGCATCATCAGCAGTTCTGGCTCATAGTCATCCTCACCATCAGTAAACTCATCTTCATCATCTACCTCCCTCTCCTCTACTGCCTCCTCATCCTCAGGCTGGGCAGGACAGGGCAGGGGGGATTGTTGTTGGTGGAGGACCCATTGGGATGGGAAGGAAAGGAAGGGAAGGAGGCAAAGGGGAGGAAAAAAAGGAGGAAAGTGGAGAAGGGGAAGAAAGAAGGCAGGGTTGGCAGGAGAGAAGGAAGCATGGGAAAAGGAGGCAATTTAGTACAGTATGAGAGGCACTGGATGGAAGAACAGAGGACAGGAGATGCACAGGAGGGAAGAGGAGCACAAACAGGCACTGAAGAAGCAGGGAGGAG
This sequence comes from Maxillicosta whitleyi, assembly GCA_029822895.1. NCBI lineage: Eukaryota > Metazoa > Chordata > Actinopteri > Perciformes > Neosebastidae > Maxillicosta > Maxillicosta whitleyi. Next base: position 11,000,299 of record JAPSES010000097.1, on the reverse strand, counting down.
GAGGTGAAGCGGCACATGCAGGATAAAATGGTTTTGGTGGAAAAAAAGAAGAAAGAGGAGCTGGTCTGGACTGGACGAAAGTGGACGACACTGCAGACCTCTGCAACAGCTGCTTTTGCACATTTAAGAGGCCTAACTCTAAATAAAACCAGTCCTTTGTATCCTTTGGGTATTTTTAGGACTGTGTTCTGACCGGTTTTCAAACACAGCTTTTCATGCATAGATTATAAGACAGGTGTGGAGAAACTGTCAAAGGGGTGACAGAAGTGAACTGAAAACACTCCAGTAAGAACAGAAGGACATGGTTCCTGTAATAGGGGGTCTAATATGCAGTCCCTCCACAGAAAACATCCAAATACACACACATAGACACCAATAACAAAACACACAATCTGGTACAAATTTCACTTCAGCTTCCAAAAACAGTCATATAATCTCTCCATTGGACTCATGTGGTCACATTCAGATATTTGTGTTGCATTCATTTTGTTCATGTAAGTGTGCATGTGCATAATCGACCTTACATGCGTCGTAACACCTTGATCAGATGACAGTTTCACATCCATTTTCACTGAAATTGGAATTGAGCCACTGATCTCCACATTTCAGGACCAACACTATTTCAGGATTTGTTTGAAAATATTCACCAACAATGAGGAGGCAGGTCATCATCAGACAAGTGTTCTGTTCCCATCAAAGACGAAATGGAAAATCCTGTGATGAAAATTAACTTTATTTGTAGTGTGTGTGATGAACCCACCTTGCTGGACCACTTGCGAGCCTCGTCATGGAGCTGCCTGGCCGCCACCATCATGGGCTCGCTCACCACCTCCCCAGCCTTCTGCTCAGGAAACTCTTCATCCTTCTCTTCTGGAGGAGGGGGCCGAGGGGGCGGGACCTCCCCCTCCGGCAGCGGAGGCTTGGGTGGCGCCTGTTCATCACTCACCTGCAAAAAACACACAGACACACATGCTAGCCTCAGACACAGAGAAATTAAGAGTTATGCACTTTAGAAACTTTAAAGGGAATCGTGGTAATTTGTAATAATATTTATCTCAATATAATCTGTTTAATCTGTATAATCTGATTGGTCAAAATATTCTGAATTTGATCCACACATGCATATTTAAGTACAAGTTGTCAATAAAATTTACTTACAACTTTATTTAATTAGGCAATTTTATGTGGGATATGATATTAATTATATTTTTTTTCCCCACATTATTTCTGTTTCCTGGCTTCTTTAAATGAAAACAACAACAATTGTGGAGTTGTGGTAGGTCCATAATCACTGTTGATGAAAATACTGTTTATCTGCCATGAAAAGCAGAAATAATGTCTCTATAAATGAGATAATGTTTTACTCGCATAAAATTTGTGTTATATAATTTCTTTCTTTCAAAAATAGCTTCATGTCATATTAACTAGTGTTTGCCTCTAAATTATACTATTGACAGATAACAAAACTGAATTACTCATTGCTTGCGTGAATTTTAATAAAAGTTTCCCATTTTCTAAGTACACAAGTCAACAAAATATATAACAAAGACCTTGCTATTTTTAATTATTTTAACGCAGTAACATTACATAATATAACTTTAAAGCTAATCTGTTTAGAAATACCCTTAATAAAGTTTTATCATTTTACGTCTTCCACCTGTAGCAACACTTTCATTTATAACGTATGTAATGTAATAGCAGGTCCTTCTAATTTATAGTGGCCCATAGACAGTGTATATATGCGTTTACATGGAGCTGGTCTAGGTCTGGAGGTGGAGGTGGGAATTCAGGTTCCTGGGGCTGGAAGGCTTCTCGAACTTTTCCAACTGCTGCCAAAATCCTCAAACAGGAATCCAGATAGGCTTTCTGAAGGGCTGTGGAGGAGAGCAGCCAAGAGGCAGATGGCAAGAAAATAGAGGATGTAAATCAGTGTGGCAGGCACAACAGTATGATGATGAATACAAAGTTAAAAATATTCAGCTGCCAGTGAGTTCAAGAGTAATGTAAAGTGTAGAATACTGAAAGAACAATGTGTTTTAAACATTTAAAGATGAAATTTGAAAATATAAGGTATTACATGCACAGTGATGGTTCACAATAACTGTTCCATAACATGTTGTTTTGGAATAAATGAGTTTCATTCCCTGGAACATTAGAGGGCTTTTAATTTCACCCAGTTGCAGCATACATGTTTCTTTAGCTTTACAAAACAGTAGATCTTTAGACAATGTAATTAATTTATTACTTAATTAAATCCACAAAGCACAACAGGATTCCAGATTTTGACTTTAGCATGTATCCTATGTTCCATAAAGACTGGGAATTATAACCTTTACCGGGACATCAAATGCACAAGCACACAATTGATATAAAGTGACGTAAACATGCCTCAGCTTGTGTGTCACAGCGTCTTGTGTGTATTTTTTGCACATTATCATACGTTTATCTTGTATGTTTCCAGCCACAGCCTTGGCATCCATCACCATGGGGGATATGGTGTGAGACAGGATGTCTGACGCATGCTTCACTGTGTCTCTAAACCGTGGATCCTCAGAGTTTTCCACTTCCCTCTTGGCCACCAACAGGACACGGTTAGCTCGTCTTGCTATGCTAGTTGCCCCGGCAACGAGCATTTGGGGCTGAACATTCGCCATAGCAACTCGGCACTTGTCGATGTCTTTCTTTATAGCTTCCTCAGAGGCGTCCAACAGGGATTTGGTGTCTATGGCCTCGTCCACCAGACCTGCAGACACAGATGTACAAATATTATAACTTATTGGAAGTGAAGTTTATTATAGTGTGAGTGTGAGAAGTATATTTAGTAAACCACCTCAAAGTTTAGAGCTTCAAATAAACTATATCTTTGTCATTCTTGATGTTATTCCTTCAATTACCTTTAAAAAACTGAATGAATAGAACTGGAGAAATTATGAAAGTTCTCACCAGTAAGTCTCTCCACATTGTCAATCCACTGGTTCTTCATTGTGTCAAAGTGCTCGTATGCTGCTTTATTTCCAGGATTCTTCAACAAGATCCGAGCTGCAGACGTCACCTGCACACAAGCAAATCTTTCATTATAAAACTTGTCTGACAGCTACATTTTCCAATTATATTTGCCCACGTACGCACACAAAGACACACAAAACCAGTAGACTAACCTGTGGTGTGAGCTCCCTGGCGTGTTTTACAGCAGCGTGTATCCCTTCCACTGTTGTCTTGTTGGCTGTTCCCACAGCAGCGGCTTTTTCCGCAGTTGCTCCAAGTCGACCTGCGTGGGTCTCGAAGTTCCCTGCACGCTCATCGAAAACCTGCAAGACACATTGCTGCTGTTGTAGTCAGACCATAACACAATTATCCTCTTAGACTAGACTCCCATTCTTTACATTCACTGACACACTGAGTAACTGCACTGCAAAACATTTACACCAGGGTAACATGTGGTAATAATGCCTGGTAATCCACGTATGCTTGTCATTATCTTTTAAGTCAAGTTACAAAAGAGTGTTTTTGTCCCTAATTACCCTAACATAATATAATATACATATGCAATACATATACAATAAAATAATATCATTTGTTATTTCAGATTTGATTGATGGTTCTTGGAAAATACTTAAAATATAAATCTGTTCAAACATTTTCATCTGCATAATCTTCAGATCCAACATGACTTGCAATCTTATATCTAGTTGTAAAGTGATAACTTGTTTTGAAAATTGCATACACTGCAATTATTAGCAGGGTTTTGAGAATATTCACCTTTTTTGAACCTAGATTCTGTTTATTTTACATGCAAAAAAAAAAAAAAAAAAGTCACACATGCAATATTTGACATCACCACCTTTGGTTTTGACTCCAGGAGACATTCAGTGGATTTAACTGCACCAATAGTTCTGATCCTTCCATGGGTCA
>JAPSES010000097.1:10973726-10986575 GCA_029822895.1 Maxillicosta whitleyi | reverse complement strand
TCTTACAGCTGCTTATTTATTTTATTTATTTATTCATAGCCTCTTGCAGTTTTACAATTACCTGGTTGGTTGATGCTTAAATGATGAATGAACAACAATATGCAGTAAAATCAAAGAAGAAATGAGTGATGCATAGAGACCCATTGTGCCTTTTTAACTGTTGATAAGTCAGTGGAATCTAAGTGAAGTAAATGGGATTGCAGGGTTGTAAAATTGGTAAATATTTGAGTGTAATACCACATTTTTGAGTTTCCTCTCCATGTAAACAGGCTCCATTCATTTGTCAATATGCACTTTTTTTTTTTATTGTCTCTCTTACACCACATCTCTTCTGCCAGTAAAAATAAACAGACCAGTTGAAAAACACTGAAAGTAAACAAAAACGATGCGTGGTTTTGACAAAGTTAATTAAAATACTTATGCTACTTATTACATAACTTTAACCTGTACTGAAAATAGCCTTCTCAACATTGCCTGTGAGAGTAAGAGGACACTAAAATCCAGGAGCCCAGCAGCTTGAATGCAGCTAATTTCTGCCTCCACTGACCTTGTTGACAGCCCTACAAACAGTCAGAGGCCAAGGGTATCCTCAAATTCATCAGCTGAGTAGTTCCAACACATCCAGGCAGATTGTTAGATCATAACTGACCCATCTCGTACAATGGCAGCATCAGTCATGTGTGAAAGACCTTGGCATCAGATTTCCTCCAGCTCATTATGGCACACTGCACTGACAACACAATTGACCTTTTACCGCCTACGATAAATAGTCTGTTTATGGTCCTGCTGTGGTGCCAGTAAAGACAACTTGATCCTTAATAACAACAACTTAGCATCGGATGAATAGTCAGTGATGAAAATAGCGTTAGGGAGTCTTTAAATCGGAAACAGAAGTCAGTTGAATAGTGTTTTTGCTTCAGTGATGCAGGAAAGTCTAACACTGTATTCTGATTTGACTTCAGTTAAAAATAGGAATAAACTTAATAAATGAATTAAAATGTAGCAACAGACCTTTCTGCATAATCTATAGGATTCTAAGTGTCTAACATATTAGTACTATTCGGTGGCAGTGAAATAGAAGGGATTATTTTATTGAATTTTATTAGTACTATTTTGGTTGTTTTTTGTACACTTATACACATCTTCTTTTTGTTTTGTTTCGTGGATTAGTTTTCTATTTGTGTATCATTATTTTGTTTTGACAATGTATCGAGTATTACAGTTCAACCAATCTCTACATCAGGGGTGTCGAACTCATTTTAGTTCAGGGGCCACATTCAGCTATTTGATGTGCGGAGGGCCGAAACGGTAAAATAATGACAGAATAATATATAAATGATAAAAACTCTAAACTTCTCTTTATGGTTTACAGTGAAAAAAGTAAAATGACGTTATGAAAATGTTTAAATCTGCAAAATTATCCTTTCAAGCAATGTGATATGAACACTATAATCACTATTATGCTTTAGTTTATCATCTCCACACATACATTATAACTTACAGATCACATTGGATCGACTGATATGCAAAATATTTAGTAAAACGTGGAATATTAGTAAAATTGCACACTAACTTCTTTTAAGATATTTCAAGTAATTCATATTTTTTGCAAAATTATGCTTTGTTTTTAGTCTAAATACATGAAAGCTTTTACATTTACCAAGATAAACACTTGGATTTGTGACTATTTATAGGTTATTATGACACTGAATTGGTCCCAATGTGGAATCTGAACTAAAATTATTGTTAATAAATTTTTTGCATTAAACAAATTCATTCCAGGGGCCGGTTCAGGCCCTTTAGCGGGTTGGATTTGGCGCATGTTTGACACCTGTGCTCTACATCATCAGACGTGCTGCTATGCATGTACGTTTTCAACATATATCTCTATCTCTTCTATCCTTCAGTCTGCTTGTATAATCTGTTGATATTGTACTTACCAGTGCGTGGTACTGAATGTATAAACACTGCCGGTTTAACCCCAATAAAAAGATTTTGATTTTTTAAAAAAAGGAATTAAAAACGCTTTCCTGACCTGGTCCCAGGTTTTTGGTGTAAGTGATGAGGTCCTCCATGGTCTCCACCACTTCAGCAACTGTCAGATACTCCAAGATTCCTTTGCATACTCGGATTATCTTACGCACCTAAAACACAGCAATAAACATGTCAAATATTATTTACCTACACAGGCTGGATAAAAAAAAATCTTGATTTTATTTTAAAAAAAGGTAAGAAGTAAGAACACGCCTGGATATGGATATTTACTGCAATGATTAATGTGTTTGAGCTCAGTTTAATAAAAGACATAAAAAGAGAAAAAAGGCCATAAAAGGCCCCATGCCTAGTACCTACAGTACAAGCCTATGGGGGCAGTGTTATGATCCATTTTATGTATTGTTAATTTGTCCCTGATAACTGATCTTATACAGTTGTGATAATTATTTATGTTTCATTATGATCAAGTCTGAAATGCATTAAATAGAAGATACTGACTAATGTTTTTGACCTGATTCAGTTTTACATTTTTAATCACTCTATTCAGTTTTATTACGCATGGTTAGAATGTTATAGATACTTGGGAAAGAAGTGTGATTTGTGCAAATTTTCATATTCTATTCTTGTTTCTACTTTTTCAACTCCAGACGCTCAAGGTTAATATACCACTTTTGTAGAGGAAATCCCTTTATATTTGGATGATTCTATGAAATTGGGGTCATTTTGGCAGCTTATTTAGACACAATGATAAAGAGAAATGTAGATCTCGGTCTCATTCCAGGTTTCGTATGTAACATATTGTGTCCACTTGCAGAACTTGCCTATTTAAACACATAAGTGTGTGTGATTTTGCAACAACAGCCATTTTTGTGAAACACTCTCCCTTGAATAATTAGTAATAATAATTAGTTTGATTTCCAAAATGTATGTGTGAGAGAATAAAAAGATATTTAAAAAAAAAATAGTAATGTAGCCCTTCTGTCCTGTTTTTAGGGACCAGTTTCATAGAAGCACCCGTGTTTGTCATCATTCATTTAAATTCAGCTTGTGTCTTTATTAAATTTGTGACGCAAACCATTCATGAGTCACTTTTGCACACAAATATACAAACCCTGATGTCTTTACAAGTTATATTTATACCAAATATTGACTTTTCACTACATTGTCACATTAGTTTAATCTTTCCAAAGGTCAGGGTCAAGGAAGTTGTGTTTTTTGGAAGACTGTCAAGGCTTCACACCAAACTTTTTTTTTTTTTTAACCAAGCTTGGCATTGTTATCTTAAATAGCACCTACAAGGACATTTTGACTAAATGTTTGAGTGACACCATAGAGTGAATTTGTGAAATCACTAATTTTATGGCGAAAGTTATAGACAGATGTCGCTTCAACCTGCAAATAAGAAGAAAACCCATCAATAAAAACTGTCCGTCTGAATGTGGGAATGAGCTATTTTTAGACATTGTTGACATTATCTTGCTGCCTGTGTGGCGTCTTTGTATCTTCTTTGTGTGTGTGTAACTGTGGGTACAGTCTTGTGATGAATGTCTTGTGACTGTGAGAAGTTGCTCTTTCAAAAATGAGGTTAATGATGAGACACGGTGACCATTATCACGTGTCCAATGTGATTCCACTTATGAGCAGCCATTGAACATCTGACACAGGCACCGTGCATGCTGCTGAACACAAATCCTGTATGTGTACAATCTTAAAAACATACACATACACACACACACACACATTTCCCCAGATATGACAGCGGGAAGTCATTTGATCTGTGTAATTAGATCTGGCTGCATTTGAGACTCCATTACAGACTTGCTTGAAGCACAGAGCTGAGTTCCTCCTTCCTCTGTAGAGCTATATAAAGCTTTATTTCCCTGAAAGATGCCACACCTCTGAAGTAAGAGGGATTCTCAACCCACACAGCCAGAGGAAAACACAACACAAACAGATACGCACACACCTCCGCTTCATCAAAGGTAAGAAGCAGGTCGGACGTCCCAGACAGTATCCCTCTGGACCCATCGATCAGGTAATCTCGCGCAGGGACCGAGTATGGATCTGCTTTTAGCATCTGAGCTGCCTGGACGAGCTTCGAGGAAGAGTTTTCCACCCTGACAACAGAAAGCTGGATTAGGACAAACAGAAGGGATCGAAAAGTATCAAACACATTCGCCAATAACCTTGTGAATCAAACAAAATACAATAATTCACTCCTGGTTAACAAGGTGCTCGTATACAAACAAGGAAGCCTTTTTTTTTTTATTCAGTTACACATATTATGGCTCTTCCAACCCAAGAGAAAGGCATCAATTTGAATATCCAGCGATAAAAATGAGGGTTTCTGAGTTTAATACGATTAAAATGAAGCCTTTCTTTTGCAGAGTCTCACCAAAAACGCTAGAAAAACCAAAGATTTTTCTGCCATGAATTATAACATTATTGGAGATCAATGATCAGCATACCCAGGGGAAGGTGAGGGATTTAAAGCGCACTTGAATAAAGCCAAGTCCCTCCTTTTTCTGACCCCCATTGGTCAGGGTATCGATGGCTGCTGGTTCATCTATATTTAGGTGGGTTCACATTCCCACATGCCCCCTCCTAAGCCCCGTGAGTGAGATTTATGGTGTGTTGCCCTGTGTATGTGTGAGACTCAGAGAGCTGGTGTGCAGGTCCAAGTCACATCAGGAGTGTTATTTTCTCAAAATCAAACTCTGGAAAAGGTAAATTGAAAATGAAGCCAGAAATTAAATTAAACTAGTAGGAGAACTAATGTGAAAAAGGTCATTTTAAAGGCAAAAGAGTTGATAAATGAAAGGAAAAGTAGCATTAAATGTCCCCATATGTAGCTGTAATACTTTCATTGCTCCTTGGCATTGTTTTTACAAGTCTGTGAACTCTGACGCAGACACGGACGGCGTTCTTTCAAAAGATATTTGCATGTTTAGTGTTGTGATGGTAGTAGAGAGCGCAGTCTAACACACTGGCTTAAAATCTCCCATAGACTTTCAAAAGGGTTAAGATCTGGTGACTGTGGAGGCAACTGCATATTGATCACATGATTTTACTTCTCATCAAACTCATTGACCCCCCCCCCATGCTGCATGTATGCGGCATCATCATCCTCAGGAACAGACACAGGCTACATGGTAATGCTAGGAAGTTGTGTTTGTTTTTCCTTAGTATCTGTTTATAATAAAAGGTGTGTTTTCCAATCCAGTTTTACCTGCAGAGGTTGTGTAACATGTTCTGCTGCTGCTGAAAGACAACTTTACTTATGAAATGATAACTTCAGACAGTGAGTAACTACAGTAACTCAAGCAGTAAGTCTGATTCATATGTTTTGCTGCAATTATTTGGTGCAAAATACCAAGTGAGAATAAAAGCTTTTTGGTTCATTGTGTAGTCTTGATAAGAAATAGAATACATATTCACACTAAAAAAAAAAAAAAGTGACCTTGACTTTGCTTCATCAATAAGCAGATTTTTGTTGGTTTCTTCTTGCTATTCTCAAATTATTGTATTAATATCAGTCTAATATGGTGAAAAAATACTAAACTGTTTGTCAAACATCAGCAGCACAGCTAACACAAACCATCTAATTTTGATTCTACCTTTTGTTAATTCACTTTCCTTTTATCTCCTGCTTATTGAAGAAAGACAGACAAAACAACACTGATATTTTATATTTTAACAGGTAAGCGGACTCCGTTTGTGTGTGTGTCTCAGTTATCACACATAATCTGGAAAGAGCTAACTGCTGCAGTTTGGCATACTTGAGTTTTTTTGGTCAAGGAAGAGACTAGCAAAAAAAAAACAGTAAGTTGATAGGATCAATATTTTGATAATTTTGGAATATAATAGCCTTACAATCATATTGTTATGTCCAGAATCATGTGAACACTTTGGCAGTAACTGCTGGACAAATGCAGTACAGCATGCGTGAATACACAACAAATATACGTGGCAGATGACTGCCAATGACTGAATTCAGCTGAAAAAAATTTTAAAGTAGAAAAAAGCACGCCTAAGCCAGGAAGACAGAACTCTGGGCATCGAGTGCCCTTAAACACTCCACAACTCCACAACACCCTATGGTCCCTGGGATAACTCCCTCTTTTGGGTTGGGATGTGGATTTTAAAACGACTTGCCTCATTGTTGAGAGTATGATCCCTTTTTATTTTTCTTTCTTTTCTTTTTTTTTTTTTTTTACACAACTCTGTAAAGCGTCATTCATGGTTTTTGTACCTCTGAACTCTCACAGATTCATCTTTATAATGACTGGTCACTGCTTGTTCTGGCCGACAGTCTGATCACATCCGGAATCAAGATAATCAGACTTGCTTCTGTTTTTCCTCAAATATCACTGTAATTCACGAGCAGCGTAGTCATTAAATGTGCACTGTCAACCACAATTTACAGATTTAGTGGTGCTTTACACACAGATTCAAGAGCAGATGCCACTTTGGTCACTGGTCCAACTGAAAGGCTGCTATCTGTTCAGCAACAATGAATCCTGGAATTTTGATGTTATACTTGAAATCAGAATGAACTGTCCCACTTGACATTTTTGTGCATGATACTGAATATGATTGGATATTAACGGCTCATTTTTGTACCATGCAGTGCACCTGTGCATAAGCATGTGCATTTGTTGTGTTTCCATGTTTTTCCCACTCATGTCTTTAAATTGAGCACTCATATGTATGTGGTAGCTCTAACGGCATGAACACAGTAGTTATACACAGATATTCACACATTTTGGATTCTGGATCCAGCTTTAAAGCAGCTTCCAGACTTCATGTTAGTTGTTTGGGTGCAGGCTGGGAAACAACAGCCGCCTGTCAGTGGTCAGGATGTTGGATCCGGACAGTCATCCTGGCTCGTCCTCTGCGCAGAGGAGGCCTCAGAAGTGGCTCTTTGTTGCAGCTGGGAACAGAGCCACGTTTCCTAACATTAAATTGTATGGAATGCTCTTTTTAACAAGTTGTCTCTCTGCTGAGATAAAGTGGATGATTTCTATAATTTTGTCTGTGGTTATTTTCTGACGGAGGGAGGTTTACAACGGCAGAGAAGCTGTAATTTTCATTCACTTTCAGACAGACTTACTTGATGAAAGCAGGAGGCATGTCTCTCTTCATCACCTGGTCCTCGGTGGTTTGGACCGTCTCCTTCCCAACCTGCAGCACACAAATCATTTTAACATTAACTGCAACATGACAGCTAACATTATTTGTACAAACTATTAATGTTCTGTTGCGATGATATGCTGTGTATTGAGTCACACATAATCCTACCATATGTCTCAGCTCTGGTTGAAACTTGTTTATGTTTCTTTATTATAACTCAGCTGTGACATTTGAGACTGTACACCCATATATGACCATCGGCTGGAGGCCTAGAGCTGATTTCTATCATCTACTTACCACTGCAGCACCAGTGGTGGTGAAAATGTGTCACATAAGCGTAACCTTTTTTTTTCCCCACGTCCAACGAGAAAAAAGAATCAATATTCATGATGTGGCTGAGGTGAATGTGTGTACTTTCTTTTTACTGAACAAATTAAACTTGATAGTTACAACCGGGTTTATTGATTTTTCAATCACAGTTGCTTGAATTTTGCCTCTAACGCTGCCACGCATTGGTTTGTGCCTGATTTAAAGTAAAAACACTGGCATTCAGATGCCATTAATCAATAAAAACACAGCTCACTTGATTCTTTAAACACTGTTTGTCTGTTTTTCTGTATTTTAAGTCATACTCAGTTTCAGTACCTAAATGACCCAAGCAGAAACACTCAGCTCAGACATTTCAGCAAAATAAGGATAGTTATATTGATGCTTTTATTTTTTGTGTCATGCAAATAAGCCCTACTGTCATGTTTTACAAGACAATAAAAACAGTTGCAACAGTTAATCATCTCATTAGAGCTGTCATAATCCAAATATTTTACTGTCTGCAAATAAGATCTGCTTTAAAAAAAACATCCCCTCTTTCGATTTATTAAAATAAATTTGGAAAAATATATATTGGTCAATGACGAGAGATAAATAATGTTTTCATCCTGTTAGGTTTGTCTCTATTTATTTACACATATGATGTTTGTCAGATTCAAATATACTTTCACGAGCCAAGAAACACTTTACATTTACCTCACACTGTATAATCAAATGAGGTGAAGAAGTATTAGAAAAGGGTAAAATCACCACCGTTGGATCATGTTGAAGCTTGAGAGACATCTTCAACATCTCTGAACAGATTGTGTGTCATGATTCTATGATGTATGATCTGTGGAGGGGGCGTTTCCTCCTTCTGTGCCTGTGTTTGACCTGTGACCTGATTACTGATTGTGGCCACCTGGTTGGGACAGATGTTCCTAATCAGGTGGCCACTATATATACTAATGGTTTCTGTCTGCTCTTTGCCAGATTGTAACCTTCGTTCTTTCCAGCATTCCATTCTGATCTGAAAACCTGTGTATCGACCTGCCTTGTTAAACCGGACCTGAGTTAAGACCGCCACCTGCCCCGACCTTTGTTCTGCCTGACCTCGCCTCTGGATTCGCCCCTGGTAACGACCCTCGCCTGTTGACCTCGACGCCCTGACTGCCTCCACCCTCGACCCCCGCCTGGATTTGGACCCGCTTCAGCACCGCCCGCTGGACTCGGTGTTTTGGCTTTGGACCCTTTTTGGATCCTAGTGTTGTTTGTTTTTTGGACTGTGTATTAGTGAACTGTGTCTCCATTGGAGAATAAAGAACTGTGCTCGTTATCTGTTCGGCTCGGTCTGCTTCTGGGTTCAACTCACCGGCTCATTTCATTGTGGACAGAGACAGTGTGCAGTTTTTACATTTATGTATTTTCAGTCTGATACCTCATTTATTTTCCCATTCAAACCTGAATTTCCTTATTTGTAAAATTAACTTTTATATTGACAAACATCATGAGCGTAAAAAATGACTTTTTCCCACAACATTCGACATTACCTGCAGTTTTTGTTTTTGTTATTTGGTTGTTTTTATGAAATAAGAAACAACAGAAATTAAAAAGCATTATATATCTTTTCAGAATTTTACCTGTATACAATTCAAAACTAAAAAACAAAAGACAAACTTGGAAATTCCCATCAAAATGTCTAGATATTTTTTTTGTTCGTTGGTAAGAAGCAGTTGTCACTATGTTCCTGAAGTCCATAATTGAACCTCTTCAGGCTTTAAACCACCAATCAGTATAAAGAAAACACAGTAAGGTTGTTATGATGCAGGTTTTATATAGTTCCTGCACTCTTGCTTTAGTTAACTGCAGTCTTCTAATTTTTGTTTTCATTATGCTTCAGCTCGTGGAAGTCAGAATAGGCAAATGTGTAAACAGCCCAAAACAGATGAGACATTTTATAGGAGAGATGGGAACATTTCTCCTGTTTCTGGCATTTTCTGTGTTATATCACAGCAGTTGCATAAACACACGCTCACACAGCAGGGTGACATTGCTCTCTTCTTCTGCAAATGTTCACAGTGATGCAGCTGGCTTTCAGAAAAAAGGGAGACTCACATAAAAAAAAAAAAAAACAAATCCCACAACATGCACATGGTTACACAAACGCTTGAGATGCAATTACAGTGACATGATGACATAAGTCTCTCGCTGCTGTGTTGATGAAAGTCAGTTAATAGACTTTCTGGCTCCAGAGACTCAGGAGGCGGCCATTGTACAGAGTGCTCAAACAACACAATTCCACGTACACAACACAGATGCACCCATTCTTCACTTCACAGCCTTAAAGGTTTTACAAAAAAAGATGATGAGGTGTGTCTACTCTGGTCATAAAAGAAAGGCTTGTGCAGTTTCAATGGTACAACTCAAAAATTGCTGCAATTAATTGATCAATAATTCATTTGTGTGAGCAATTTTAGGCAGCAGATGTAAGTTTCTTTGCAATCTATTCTGTCTACGTGTCCTTTTGGTATCAGCTTCAAGATCTGAACGATTAAAGTTGTCTCTGTAAGACCCAAAGTTATAAATGGACTGCACTTATATAGCGCTATATCTAGGCCTATACTTTGGTACTCAAAGCGCTTTATAAAGCCTCACATTCACACCAGTAGGCGGCTATTATGCTAATGTACCATGCAAGGTACTACCATGCCAGACCCTACTGGGAGCAATTTAGGGTTTAGTGTCTTGCTCATGGATACTAGGAGCCAGGATTTGAACCACTAACCCTTCGGCCATTGGACAACCTGCTCTACCATCTGAGCCACAGCCGCCCCAAGCTGTATTGTGTTTTTTTAGGTCTGTCAAAAGATTAATTTATATTGATATCGTCTCCTGTTAACTTTAATGTAATTTTTCCTGTTTTCTATTATCCTCATCTTCTTGCATCTTTTACATGATTTATCTCTGTTACATCATTATCGTCACATATCATTTTGTCATTTTATCATCGTTTTGTATCATATTTATTTTTTATGTCATTTTCTTTATTGGGCAAGTGACTATTTTTAGTCATTTTCACACACATTACAAGACGGTGAGAGCAACAGACAGATATTGTAAAAACAGTGAATCAAATGTTCCAAATTTTCAAAAATGTTCCGTGTTTCAGATTTTATGTATTTTACTTGTATTTTTATGTATACTTCTTAGATTTATTTATTTATATATTTTATTTATGGGCAAGGGACCAAATATGGTAACTTTGTTGACCTTGATGTTCTACATGACAATAAAACATTTTGAAAACATTTACAAAGGTAACAAAGTCTCGTTATGTCCTGTTAAGTTGAAAGTTTGAAACAGTTGCCTGTAAAGGGTTAATGAGGAACATTATTGGACATTTCATATTAATCTTACACCGATAGCTGGCAGCCAACCAAAACCAGCACCCAAAGTGCGATTTTGGATCATGGCTCTCAGTTTGGGAAATATATTTGTAAATCAAAAAGGTCCTCGTCTTTATAAACATTATAAACCAAACGTAAATTAGAATGACTTTGTCTTAACCTCTTCAAGAAGGAAAAGCAAAATATTTCAAGCTGGGAATTTTCTGTTTAGAGTTTCCTGACTGTAAAATGTGAGGAATGCAGCTCTACAGCTTTCTGAAACTCTGAAGATCTCATCCAGCAACATTCGATTACTGATCAGAGAACTATGTGAGTGTTTCCAGTCAGCACTGTTATATCGATCATTCAATACATAATTAATGTGCAGTTAAGTGGTTTGTTGGACACACTGACAGTTCGACATCTACAGTCTGGAAGGTGTGACTGAGCCAGCAGGAAGCAGACAGATGTCAATCAAAGCTGCCTCAAACCAAAACAGCTTTTAGGTTCACTGCCCCACATTTGATAGTGGTACAGCTTTTAGACATTGTTTTTAATCACGTATTTGTATTAAATAACATCAAAAACTAACAATGATAAAGTATGCTATGATAATGAATCTTGATTTGGTGTTTGGTTATATTATTTGGAATTAAATCTTGTCACCTGTTATCAAATAATTACAAATATTTAACTAGCAATAATCTATAACAAATAAATAATTGCAGTATATTTCTAACTATTTTCCAATATAAGTCATTCATTACAACAAAGATATCGATGTGGAAAATAACAACAGAAAACAACTAATGTTTTATATCTTAAAGATGCACTTACCAGTATATTTGGTAGTGAGGCAAACTGTCCAAAGACATGAGGAAAATCTGCAATGTGCAGCAAAATTACTCAATACTAAAATAATGACAAGATTTGCAATAAATAACCAAACTGACAGCTAATAATTTTGAGGGTTGTTAACAGCTCTATGACGCTTCATCTGATTGGTGAAACGGGGAAATGTATGAATCTTGTAGAAGCGAATACATATTGGATGCAAGAAAGAAAACCCTAGCATCACATTAAATACAGCCTGTGTTTATCATGCATGTTCCTATTGCATTGATAATTTAAAAAAAAACAAAAACAACTTCTTAGTCAGTGCTACATCTAGGAAACCAAAACAACAATCCAAAAAAATGACAAAAACTTCAGCGATTCTTCCTGGTATGACGTTGTGCATTCATCCACCTCAGTTTTTTCTGAGATTTCACTCCTCTAAAGGACTGAGGATTTCAGTGAATGAGTCTCCAAGCAATATCCCAACACGAGCCTCTTGAATTTACACCTAAGAAGGTCTTGGAATTTTCAGCTTTCTTTACCAGCAGTTTGCAGTTTTCAACCAGGAAACACAGAGTGCACAGAGGATAAAGAATCTGTTATCTCACCGAATGACAGAGATAGTGAATGACATTGGACTAATTTCATCACAGGACAGCTGTATTTGCTGAAATAAGGTCATTTGCAGTCATAGTTTTACTTTAATAATCACAGATCTCCAGATCACAGGTGAGCTCCACAATTATTACTCATGGGCTCTTTGCTCAGCCCCACTACATTATTGGTCACACCGATTAATCCAGGTGCACCTGCTACTTCTTGTTGTGAATACCATGCACATGGATTAATGAGTGTGACCAATAATGAAAGACAGGAAATAAAGGTGCTGCCTTGAGTTCAGGAAGTAGTGGAACTGTGCGTAGAGCCCATTACCAGTTTCACAAAAAACTAAATGCACCACACATTGTCATTTTGCTCATTACCAGGGGTGGAGGAAGTACTGAAGTTTAGTACTTAAATAAAAGTACTAATACCCTGCAAAATATTTACTCAAGGTAAAGTAAAAGTTCTACATCAAGAATCGTACTTAAGTAAAAGTACTAAGTATTTCCTTTAAAATGTACTTTAAAGTGTAAAAGTCCAAGTACTCCCACAATGTCAGTCTGTGGACTGTGTCATTATGATACAGAAT
>JAPSES010000097.1:10961276-10973626 GCA_029822895.1 Maxillicosta whitleyi | reverse complement strand
GGACAGTTGGTAGAAGTGTGTAGAGGGACGGATGAGGGGGGGGGGGGGGGTCTGGAAGGCTTGGCAGTCTGCTCTGACACTTTACCACCCTCGCAGGGTGCCAGTGCCTCGACTGAAAGTGGCTGCTTCTCTTCCTCCCTCCATCCCTCCTCATTTTAGTCGACAGACTCAGTCCTCACATCCCTCCTCTCTCCCCCTCTGCTCTGTCAGTGTGTGGTTACTTCACTCAACGATAAATCTATTTATTCCTTCCTCCCCCTCCCCCAGACCTACTCAGTACCTATGAAGACTCCTTCAGGAGACACTTTGCAAACTGAGGTAGCTCTGTCATCAGCACAACTTCAGCAAACTCACACTTTTCAACCAAATACAGCAACAGCATCTTTCGGATCATTAGCCAATCCGGTGCCAACCCACGCACAACCTCTGACAGATTGAGACTGACACCATCTTGTAAGTGTGCGTCTCTAAGTGTCTCTGTGACCTAGTTTTTAAATACCCCCCACAGCCAGCCCACCCTGGATGGGGTTAACAGTGTAATTGTATCAGCGTGCAGTGGGACTCTTGTGGTGATGGTGGCATGTTGCTGTATACTGTGTTATATTTTAAAGTGCACAAGTGTAGAAATGAATCAGCTTTCTAAAATAAAGCTTGTGTGCTCATAATTATGTGCATTTCAGGGTTCGGTGTCATTTAAACCCATTTAAGTCCGTCTACCCAGCAACCAGCATCTCAAGCTCTGTCCTCGAGTGCCTTTTGTGGTCTCTCTCAGCACCCTCTTGTCATCTGTTATAATCTGTTCCTCTCATTCCTCTACACACCTACTCCACATCTCTGTTTCAGCTGCATTTCACTGGTCTGAAAGCATAATAACCATCTAGTCTTTATCAATTCAAACTCCTAAACCTGTGGCAAGACGACGATAGTAACTTTACTCTACATTTATTTTTCATTTTCTGAGGTAATTTCTGTCTCTGCCTGATCCAAGCAACATCTTCTGTCTAACACCTTCCAGCATCACTTTGTCCTCAGCCCTTATCTCTCCTTGTAGCCTCACATCTCCATCATCTGAGACCCAGCGACATGCCCAGGGCTGCTATTAGCCTCCTTCTGCTCACCGTCTGTATGGATCAACTGAACGGATCAGTGAGGATAGAAGACAGACATGAGCTCTACCCGGCAGCGACTGGGTTTCAAGGACTCAGTGTAGTTCGATGGAGTCGCACAAAAGGAGGTTTTTTTTTTTTATTATTATCCAGAACATGTCAGGGTATATGATTCCAAACAAAAAAAGAGCTTTCATCATCACTTAATGAGATGTTAACCAGAGTGATCTCTTCACACAGCAAAATTGTCCTTTAGGAAGAGATGCTCACAACCCACACATGTAGGACAATAAATGCTTTACACACTATGAATTTAATATTTTATAGAGAACTGCCGCCACAATATCCATTCATATTTCTGTAATCGCAGTACAACACTGTGAGTAGATCAACTAAAACAAGTAGTATTTTTAAATACTGTTTGAAACACTTCAAAAAAGAAAACAGAACACTTATTTCAACGTGCAAAATGTGTCCCTTTCTATTCTGTTTTACACCCTTACACATTCTGAGGACTGCCATAAAAAGCATCACCAGTAGTTTTTTAAATTTACGATGACACTAAAACGGTGATCCCCACTGTGCCATTAAAGTACCATGTAGGGTTTTTGTGCAGCTATGACTCAGTGTTTATTGCACTGAGCTGTAGCCAGTGTAGCACTATAGTTGCACAATTCAGGACAGTTTGACAGTATGCATGTTAAAAATACATGTAACATACACATATGCAGAGACTTCCCTCAAGACCTTAACAAAAATCTGCACTTTACCCTGATCTGATGAAGTCTGCAAAATCAAGTGAAAACACTTAAAATGTAAAGTCACTTCTGTCTTATGTTTATTTCTGAGTGAGTGAAGCCCAGTTGCCCCTGCATCAATGACAATGACTCTGGATCAGCATTAATGATGTAGCCTGTATTGATTTTTCCAGTCAGTGCATACAACACAGACATTGATGTCAAAACAAGACCCAGATCTAGTGTCTACAATAAAATAAGTGAAATGAGGGGGAAACATCCAGGAGAGGTTAAAAGAAAAGAGCTGAATCTGATTGACCTCAAGTGTCTAATTCTCTGTGGAGTTTATTACCCTGATTGGACCTTGTGTTAGATAAACTGCAAATTCTGCAATAATCAAACTCTGTTTAATGAAGCTGAGCGCACACAAATCATGTGTGTCTCTGGCACCAGTGACATTTTCCTTTTTACTGCCCTCCGTGTGAGTGAGAGTGAGTGAAAGAGGGAGGTGGAGAGAGAGGAACATGCATCAACACTCGTTTCTTCCGCCCCACAAACTTCATTGAGCTCCTCGGCCATCTGATTATCAATAGGGCCAAAGTTTGGTGTGTTACTGTGCACAGACGCGCACTGAGGCGCACAAAAACTACTGCAGGAGCTCGTGAAACACGCATGAGCGTCAGCTGGTTATGGCAGTTTTATCTTTTTAATGGCGAGCAAAGATCAAGCTGGCAATGCTATAAATGTATCTGGAAGCCAAACACAAAATAAACCACAGTTTTATGTGCAATGCAATGACCTTCTAATGATTTATTAATGCATAGTCACAGCAATCATTGCACCATTAGAGGTATGTTGAGGGCGGTTTGGGAAGTTTGAACGGTAGCTTATCAGTGGTGGATGCAGGCACTTTGCCATGGAGGTGAAGTGATCTGACGCCCTGGTTCAAACTCTGGACTCACCCGAACAAGGTTGCTGACTGCCGCCTGCACCGCAGCCACTGGCACCGTCAGATCCGGGATGGCTTTACCGTCCACCTCCCCCTCCTCATGCATGATGACCAGGTGAGAGATCTGCTGGGCCACCGGCTCCAGGATACTCTCGATTGTCTTGGTATGAAACACCGGCATTGTGAACCACTTTTACCGCAGCCCAGACAGAAGAAAGGCGGCTGGTCGCTCCAGCTTCTGAAGAATCCCCCCCCTCTATCCTCTCCTCTCCTATCCTCTCCTCTCTCCTCACCAACGCGCCGACAGGAGGACAGATCCCGAGTTGTCAGTCCAGCCCCTGAGACGAAGCCCACATGCGTCTCCCCTGCCGGTGTCTCCTCTGGTGAACACCTCGGTAAAGGCTGGACTCAGACGGTCGGTGTCCTCCGGTGGGAGCGACCCAAATCGTGACAGAAGGAATCACCGCCCTCCGCCCAATCACAGCCAAGGAATACAGCTGCCAAGCGGGTTGGTGCTGGTGCGCACTGACGCTTTCCCTGTACGCACGCACACGCATCCTATGCACACACAGCTCAGTGCAAGTGAGAGCTCTTCCCAAATGACGTCATGCATGCCAGTAGCCCCAAAAAGGAAAGTGTCGGGGTAACTTAATGGGACGAGATTATGATTTTAGACCTGTGTGTGTGTGTGTGTGTGTGTGTGTGTGTGTGTGTGATCGAACCAACACTAACACAATGGATGGGAATCTACTGTGCACAGGCAGCCTCTAAAAGGTCAACCTGATACCTATAAAACCTTCCAGGCCGCAGCAGAAGGGCTAGGCTGTTGCACCTGTAGTGCTGCAGAAAATAGCAGTTGTGAGTTCTGGTGAAGCTTGTCCACATCTGACAAACCTGTATCTGACACACGATCTGCATTTATTAAAAGGTAGGTCAGGAGTTCATGTCTCCAGGCCTCAATGTCCAGATCTAAATAAAGACTTTTGCTTCTTGTTGCAAGTGAAGGAAGGAGAGGAAGGCTCAGTAATCCTGAACCACACTCACACACTGTTTCTCCAACTTCTTCCAATGAAAATTGAATCTGAAATGCCCATCTCGCCCACTGGTTTAACATTCATTAACACGTTGGTGACATTAGACTTGACTGAAAGAAAGCTGTTAGTGCAGTTTACAGTCATTAATGCAGGGACACATTCAGATTTTTTTCCCCAATATTTGGTGCATGCACAGTGGTCTGGTTTCTCTTTCTCTCTCGCACTGATTGTGTGCGGCTGTTGATAGGGTTGTCCCTGCTCCTGAGATATGAATTTGTGTTGAGGAAACTGGAAACCCCAGGAGCAATCAGTGATATTTATACCCCTGTGACACTGGGTCATCTAAAGATCCTGCAGCTCAGAGACCCCCCCTGTGTTTACGTGGGTGTGGATGCATATGACAGGAGACCCAGGAAGAACTTGGCATCTCTAAATAAGACATAAGCACCTCTGGAAACATGATTTGTTAAATACTAGACGAGTCTCTAATATATAGACAATGAGCTTTGGAAGAACAGAAAAGGAACTGGAGGAGACTGAGTGATTCACAGCTTTTAATTGTGCAAACAGTCTGACGTGTTGACGATCTTGTGTCAAAACTCTGGCTGAGAAATATCTGATTCAGCTAAATGTTGCAGGAAAATGTGCTGAGAGTGCGTCTATGTTATTTTAGTCTGAGGTCTTTATTTTTATATTTCTATTTTTATGTTTTCTGTTTATTTCTGTGTCTTTGTCATCATAGATCATGTTTAAAATAGGCTGTTATTCATGTGTGATTATCATCAGTGCTTACTTATATGAATAATGACATATACGAAATAAAATCAAGCCTTTTTAAGAAACAGAAATGAAAGGCATGAAATAGAAAATTGAAATTTAGAAGATTGATTTTCACTTCTGTTCAAAACCTACAAACATATCTACGTATAATATTTCATTCATTTTATTTATTCCTTTTTTGGTCAAGATGCTGTTTTATTTTTTTGTTTTATCTTATTTTTCTAATCTTATACCATCAAACTTACATTTCATTGTGCATTGTCAGATGGTAATCGAGTGAAACAATTAATAAATTAATTAAAATTAAATAAAGATATGTTTATTTTTTTTTGTTTATAAAGGATGTGATTCTTATTTCCTTGGTAAAACACAAACAAAATATACATTTTCCAGCATATTTTCTGCCCACAGTGAGTCTCTTTGAAACACTCTTCTGACTCTGTTTTGTCATTCTCATCATTCTCATCATCATCGGCATCATAATTATTTACCATAAAGACCCATTGCTACTTTTGTAATGCTTCCCATATGATTTTTTCCCTCTACCTACCCCTTCTGAAGTTATTTATCACCATTTACAGTAATATCATCCTCTATATTTTGCATTGTTTCATTGATAATCATGTATTTTTCTATATTTAATTTACTGATCATGCAAGTGTTATAAAGGTTCTTAAAGGTTAAAGGTTTTTAACTGGACTAACCCAGCATCTCCATTCATTGTCAATGATCCAGCTCCATGGGTTTGTACTGCTGAATCAATATTGTAGAAGATGGCGGTGTTTCTGTGTTCAATATGGAGCCTCTGAATGTCCAAATGGGTCATATCTGATGACCATGAAAAGTTTACAAATTGTATTTTACACCAATTATTTTTATGGATTGATAGGATTAATGGATCAATAGGTATTAAATAGCTTAGATCAGTGAAAGACTTTGGACACTGGTGGATGTTTGGGTCTTTTAGGGTTAATACAAATAATAGCATCCAAAACAAGTGCTTTATAAAAGTCGTATCTGTTGTTTGTGATCACAAAAAAAGAGAAAAATTAACTTTCTAAAACCCATGATCTAGTTTGTACACTATTGTAGTGTGTGTCTTTGCTGTGAGTGGGTGTTTGCTGTCCAAACCTGAGAGACTGGACACTCTGGAAAACCCAGTTAGGACAAATTATTACCCTCTCCTCTCCTCTCCTCTCCTCTCCTCTCCTCTCCTCTTCTCTCCTCTCCTCTCCTCTCCTCTTCAAATGTCCTTAAAGAGGAGTACGACTCATATTCGCAGCGTTTCAAACCCATATATGGATTGAGACGCTGCTCTTCTAAGCAACATAAACTGTGTGAATTATTGAGGGGAGAGGACAAAGTGTGATTGGCTGCAGTAGCATCGCTGTGAACTATCTGTATATGTGGACTTGTCCAAACAGACGCTGATAGAAGCCATTTCAGCAGGTTGCTCGGAGTGGTTTTAAAGTATGCTTTCAATAATGATGTGATAACCAGCTGCGTTGTGTATCAATGGTTGGTCAGTGCAACAAAGTTTACTTTTGCTAAGAAGGCAAGAAGACAATTTATCTTGGATCAGCCTGTGTTGATATTGTTCATGTCTTTGCATTGATTGGTTGTTTGTCATGATTGGAGCTAAGCATTCCTGTGACATGTTTCTTTATTTGGGGGGGTGCATGCTGGAGGTATGAGGTATTAGAGAGGTGTGAGTTTGCAGACGAATGAAACCATCGCTGAGGTGTTCCTGGGAAACATAACATGTCACTGTTTCTTGTAATACTAAGCATGTATTGTTTATACACACACACACACACACACACACACACACATATAAAGAGAGAGAGAGAGAGAGAGAGAAGCTATCACTGTATACTATTAAATAAAGCTATAAACACATTGTAAGGCTGTTTTTGAATGACATTTACATTAAAACTGCCAAATTACAGACCATGATCAGTGTTGCATTTGTAATCTAAATTGTTATTCAGGGAGTAAACTAAAATCACAGCTGTCCTCAATCATGAAGACGCTCAGTGTTGCTGGATTTAATGGTTGTTTAAAGGAAAGTCATATCCTCTGTGATCTTCAGTATTTTGCAAAGCACTGAGTTGCCTTGAATTAATTTTCACACAACAGTGCCCTCCAGTGTTTGCCTAATTAAGTGTAGAAATGAACATACCTTGAATACCCAATACAAATAACAAATAATCTAAGAATTACAGTCATTTTGGGGGATTTCTTAATGAGCAGCGATGTGCTCCATTGTTCCACTAACCAACCTGTTCCCTAAATATTTGGTGTTAGAGTTTGAAGAACTCAGTGCTTATTAGTTTCCCCTTCTGTTATGTATTAAATTAAATGCATTGAATTACCATTTCACATGTTGTGTCTTGTTCATATGTATGATTCTGTGTGTATGTATAAAGACAATACAAATATTAAAATAAAAAATCACAAGTAACAGGAATATTTTTATCATGAATTCTTTTATTATTAGAAACACTCACTTCACAGCAGGACCAGCCTTCAACAGGAATAGGTGCTTAATAAATAAAGTTAAGATAAATAAAACATGTAATAACTTCATGAACATTTTCAAATAATAGATGGCATTCAATTAATGTACATTTTTATACAATAAAAAGATATTTAAGAAAACACTGAATCAGACATTAAACTTTACTGTCCATTTAGCCTTTTTTTTTTTTTTTTTTTTTTTAATTTGTGTCTATGTGCGCATGCATGTAAAGCATTAAAAAAAACTCTGCCATATTTTCCTGTGATTAAAAATTCCAGAGGTTTTGTTCACAGCTTCATTTCTTCGGGTACATTAATCCCTCAGTGTATTTGGAGAGCCTGGTTTTGCGTGCGATCCATTTGTTGTAGTTGGTAACTTGGGTGTATACCCCGGGTTTGTCCTTCCAGGCACAACCTTCACCCCAACTAATCACCCCGAACAAAAACATCCGCCCAGAGGCTTCGCACACCAGTGGACCACCAGAGTCACCCTGTGAAGACATTACACACCTGTTAGTCACAATGAAGACTTTTACAAGGTTATTTAGATACTGTCAATATATAAATTAATACAAAAAAAAGTAACATGTAATCAGCTGAATATTTCAGTAAAAGCGAAGCTAATTTGAACTATTATACATCACAGTTTTATTTACAGAGACAACAGGACACATCACATGATAAATGGAAGGAAAAAAAAACTGTCTGATACACAAACTGCTTTCAGTTTAATGTTTGTCAGTTGATGACATATTGGTTGAATTGACCAATTAATAACAGAAAAATAATAATGTGAGAATTTTATGGGGAAAATCACTGTTTGATGAACCTTTGAGCAACACATAGACATCTGGAATGTGTCAGACTACATATTGAATTTTGCAAAATATTAGTAAACAGAAAGAGTGGAAACTCTTGGGTTAAGTTTTTCACATTATCTATTGCTCAAGACAAATACATCTGAAAAGTAACAGTGAATTAATGCTTTCAATATTTGCATCTAAAATATAGTGGGTTGGAAGTATAAAGTAGCATTCAATGGAAATGCACAAAACTCTTGTGAAAAAGTATTAATTTCCTACCACTGGATGCTAGCCAGCAAACAAAATGTAAGAAAAACTTAAAAAGTAGAACACTATGTTAATAAAAGGACTCTTTTCTTGCAGAAATGGAGGAAACCACTGGAACTTTTGGGAGTGCAGTATAATTTCAACTTAAATACATAGCATGATGGATGTCTGTTACTTTTTGTTTTGGTTGTTCTGCTTCCTTTTCACTTTAATTATGAAGAAATGTCTTTCTTGGTTTGCATACTTAGGTGTTTTACTTTGCTGTGCAATATGAGCTATTGTGCAAATGGTGCTCTGATGTGCTGGGAATGTTGCTCAGACATGTATTGCATGAACCAGTCTTGTAGCGTCATTGTGATTTAGATTTGTTGCTGACAAAACAAGTTTTAAAAAATGTCAGTCTGGAATAGGAGGGGATCCTCTTCAGGTCCTCTTTAATCCTGACATCACTGGTCAAAATGGTGCATATTTTCATATTAATTAACTTCCTATGGTTGGTTCCCTTGACATGACTTGAAAGCTTTAATGTCCTTAAAAGCACAGTAGAGTGACAATAAAAACACATCACAACACAATAAATAATAAAACATGTAAATAAATACGTAAATAAATACAGACCACTGGTCAGAGGCATCAATCAATGCTAGAAATGTTAATTAACACAAGTATTGTCCCTTCCTATGGTTACCTGTCCCTTGACACACTGTCTTGTTGGTTGAATATGATTGTTTTGCTTGTTGATATAAAACATTTAACATGCAAACCTATTATATCCATGAACTGACTCATGTACTCACCCCACAGGCATCAGCGGTCCAATCAGGGCTTGCAGCACACAACATGTTTTCAGTGATGCGATTTTTGTAGTTCAGTTCACGCTTGCATTCTCCATGTGAGATGAGATTCACCTTGGCTTGCTTCAAGTACTGGGAGTAATGCCATGTATCTGCACACAGCAAAGTACATACAGTATGAGAATCTGTAGAGATCAGTAGCATGCTTGTATGTCAAAGGTCCTGCAGTGCATACCGTATCTTTCTTTTCCAAATCCTGCGACGCTGCACTCAAATCCTGCAGGAAGTTGAGTGTGAGGTGGAGGGAGACAAACTGTCCGTGAATTCACTGACTGAGCAGCACATTCTCCATCTTTCCCTTTGATTTTTAGCAGTGCTGAAGTGTAAAGATGACAATGTATTTATCAGAGTTGCTCCATTACAGCTCATTGTAATCCTTAAACATCAAAAACATATCTATATACGTACCTATATCATTATCAAAGGTGGTGTCATTGTATTTTTGATGGATAATCAGCTTCTCCACAGTGAACTTTTGCTCTCTGGCAGCATCTGTTTCATTGATGGCGCTCTTCCCCAGGTACACCACTAGACGTTTGATGTTAGTGTGCGCACTGAACAAAAAACAAACACAAGTGCAAACACATTACACACCAATATGACTCACATTTGCCATTATAGTATGAGCTTTGTAAGAGAGGAAATTATAGTTTACTGTGTCCTTGTCTCACCCATTAGAGAAGCAGTGTGCAGCTGAGACAACCCAGCACGGTGCGATGAGGGAGCCACCGCAAAGGAAACCCCTACGCTGCTCAAAGATAGCAGACACCCATGGGTGAGATTCTATAGGTGTGAAAGAACCACCTACAACTTTATACACCCTCCGCCCAGACCGTTCACCACACGTCAGCTCTGAGGGACCACACAAACCAAGACAGTGAGCATTTATTATAGGTCTCACAGGTGTAGAAATATGCGGAATTTCAATATTTGTTTGCAACCTACTCTCCTTAATTTATCTATTTATGTACTAATATTCAAGGATTCTAGGAACTTGTCACAGAAGCCCACATTTATGCATGAGATGGCATGAAATTTGGTACATTTATCCCATTAAAATCTCTATAATAAACAATATAGACATTAAAAAAAAAAAGCTTTGTGTTGCAAAATGAAGCCCTATATATAGAATTTGTGTGCATGTAAAATTCAAAATGCAAGGAGAGGATGTCTGATTGGCCTGTATGTCCACAATTATGAACTGTATTGTAAAGAACATGCTGATTTAAAAAAAAAAAAAAAAAAAAAAAAAAGTACCTGTATCCACAATTTTTTGCACAGGAGGTTTCACTGTTGATGAACCTGAAAGGAGAATACCCACGTTTGTTAATGAATCTTAATCTCATATATGTAGCATCTTGATATCACAAAAATGTATCAGTTTCAGGCTTACAAGTTGGAATATCACAGAATTCTCTCACAATCCTCCTTCCTCTTCGGACGGGGCACCATGGCATTGCACTATGATCAGGATTCCTAGGGAGAGAAACAGTTTTACACACTGCTAATGATTACACAGTTGAATGTCAGGGAGCACACAGGTTAATAAAGTACCTGCAGTAGTTGTGGTCGCCCAGTCCCTTTAAGGCTCCCCCAGAGTATTTAACCTTTTTCCAGTTGAGACACGTGTTGCCATACAATGTTTCCGAGACAAAGCCCCTGTAGCTGCTCCCATCTCCATACTGACACCTCTCTGAAAATCACATTAGGATAAAACATTCAATGGCCACATTTAATACTGAATATGTCACCAAACACTTTATTACAAGTACAATAATAAAAAATAATAATGCATTTTATTTATATTGCCCTTTACATCCAAGGATCTCAAAGGACTACAGATTAAAAAGAGACTAAAAAGTAAAACAAATATAATATTAAGAGAAATTGTATAAGCTTTGTCAAACATTTACCTCCTTGAGTATTCCGATGGTTAAGTATCTTTTTTGACCATGTGTATGGAGAAGCCTAGATGATTCAGAAACAAACACAATGAGATACAATTACAATGCCCGATATGAGTAACTTAATGCACAGTAACTTCCTCTATCTGATTCTTACCATGTTAATGTTAAATGATGCAAGGATGGTGACAATGACTAATAGCTCCATCTTTACTTCTTGTTTCACTTCTCACCTCCGGGGATATTTTTGTCTGAAGGCAGACAGAAAAAGACATGCATCATAACAAAATATAGGAAGATTCAAATCAAAAGCACCTCTAACCTTATATGGAGTTTATCTTTCAGCACATGACAATACAGAAACAAACGTGGCTATTGAAAGAACACTGGGTTATTTGTTGACTGCTGACAGAAGACATTTTGTCATTATTTAGTTTAGATTGCGTGTGTATACGTATTGCAAATGAAAGATTTCTATGGAGGGTTTAATATCAGAGTAGCAGATACTGTACTATCTGTACTTTAGATACAGTTGCTATCACACTAGTATTAGATTATTACACAGTATCAAACTTGCTGATTATTTCATGCATGAATATATCACTGTGTTATATTTTTAGTGTTCCGTTTTATCCTTTTATTAATGAAAACAGAGCATAATGTAGCTTTTTCTGCTCTATTCCTGCATTTAGTAACTTTATTGTTCAATTTATCATGATTTTGCAGTGAATATATATATATTTACCATAAAATACCCAATAATGTTTTGCTAAAAATCAAAAATATTAAAAGTTTCTTAGAGATCTGCTTACCTTTATGTCCAAACTTGCAATCCTGTTGAATTCTTCTTGTATTCTTCCAGCTCTGGTTGTGTTATTTCCTCTAGTTCCACGTGAGTTTGAGCGTGTTACTCCTCAGACCCAGATGTTTTCGGCTCCAGTGTTGCAGTGCTGATTCTCTCTGTGTTACCTCCCGTTTAAAAACACACAGGCTCCACACCGTGGGAGGAGTTTACTCACAGCATATGACAAGAAAGTACACAGGCTCCTATTGCTGTTCAGCATTTTTTACTCAAAGAATTTGTCATTTCCTGTTGTCATATAGAAAACTTAACCCCCCCCTCCGCCTTGAAAAGCTATGTCCAAAATTGGTCATGTCTACCTGTTGCTGTAAAGGGTGTACACACACACTACACGTTCAAAGGTGGAAATGAGGAAATGATCTCTTAATACAATAAAAAAGTTAATAATAAAACAATTATGCGTGGAACACTGCTCTGTTTTACTGACTTTACACAGACACAAAATAAAATAAAATGTACTGAAAATAATAATATTTTTAAGAGTAGAGTGTTTTCAGGTAGACTTGGGCTTAATGTCTCTGTAACCTTTAATCC
>JAPSES010000097.1:10948784-10961176 GCA_029822895.1 Maxillicosta whitleyi | reverse complement strand
CCCCCACACACACACACACACACACATATATACGGAAACTGTTAAATATGGGTACTTTTTCCATGTTGTGCAACAGTGGTACATATATAAAATGTACATGTATTTTGAGCTAATGATGAAAAGAAACAAAACATATTTATCAAACATTGCATCACTTTTGGGATTCAGAGAGTGCTTCAAGTTTAATCTTATATTGTTGATTGGGCTGGAACTTTTTATTACACATAAGTACACATAAATATACAATAATCAAAATACTGTTTTTAAGGTTTTTCACACAGAGATTACAAAGAATAATTATGCAAACAAAACAAAACTGACCACAGGATGTGATAATGAGATAATGTGAGGTCAGTATTTTGCATCACACATCCTCTGAAGTCATGTTTGTTATCGTAGCAGGCATCTGCATCTTTAATCAAAACCAATTAAAAAGTTCTGCAACTTCATGGTTTATTTAACCATCAGGCTTTTATCAACATCTTTGTTAAAATATCTGCCTCGGATAACAGAGCAGCTGTCTTTTAACAAAACATTCTTCTTGCAGGGGATTTCTAGACTCTCCCATGAATGTTCCTACAGCACTGATGCTTGTGTTACTCACATTTCCTCCTTTTGAAGAATGACAATAGCCAGAAATGACACCTCTGTGTAATGCTTAAGGGACTGGAAGACACTGATGGATGGATTTATAGTTTTTTTCACATTTCCTTGATGACTGGTTGTATCAACTAAACTTCCTAAACCCTAACTACCATTTCCCCAAGCTATAAACATTATTCTACTGTTTCCCCTCGGTCATTACGTCATCAGAAACACCATTAACAGTTCTGAATGTGGAAAGACTACAAGTCAAAATTCAGAAATCAGCAAATACCCAAAGGCAAATGAAGAGGCTAAAGAATGTAAAGAACTGTATGTAAAAAAAAAAGGTGTATACAGTTTAATATAATGTATAATATAATGTAATATAGATAAGATAATTCAGAAATGAAAATATGTCCATAATTCATAATAATACTGATTAGTTTATATGGCAAAAATAAAAAATAACATTTATTTAATATGATAAACATAAAATATTACCTATTTTTGTTGTTTATTTATTTATTTTTTTCAGTTTAAGCTTATTTTACCACAGGACTTCAACTCAGAACATGTTGAAAATGTGTTTCTTCTTTTGTGTGCATGGTGCATCACGCAAAAGCTTTGTTTTCTGGGGAAAAAAAACTGTAAACACCACGTTTTATGTCAGTAGTGCGTTTTGACTTTAGTGTTTTGAATTACCCTGACCAGTGTCTGAGGTCTGTCTTGTAACATTTGCGTATTTGATGACTTTTGTGTGACGTCTGAAGGCAGAGTTTGGTCTAGATGTAAGAATACATGGTCTCATCGGAGTGTTTAGAAGTTTGTGAGGATGAGTGTCTACCTACGCATGTGTGTTTGGAGACTTTGGTGATGAAGCATACTTGAAAATGTTTCTTGACCATCAAAAAGCCCTCTCATAGTTTGGAGGACATGTTCACGTCAAGCAACATGAAACAATTGAACACACAGGAATTTAATCAGTTAAATGTCTACTTCATCACGACATCTCAGGTGTTTTACTGCCCACAGAAATGTTGCAACTCAGGAAAACCCAGAACATCTGTGGCTGAGGACAGCTGCAACCTATAGCGTCAAATTTGATCATCATATTTGAGCCTCTACCCTCCAGTCTCGTCTGGGGAAGGGTAATTACTCCAGATGGGACTCCCACACACACAAACTAAGACCTGCCTCAACATGGACTAATACTGTTTGAATATTTGACAATACAACTGTACTGAATATATTACGAGGAGCCTATTTAGAAAGAGTGTACAAAAAGCCTAGTAAAAACAATGGGAAATAACAAATGTATCAATTTATACCTTAAAGTTTGATATTATTTCATGTGGAGAAATATATAATCTGCTCATTATTCAATTATTTTTTCCTTTTTTGTCTCTGTTAGCTCTGCTGTATCATTTCACTGAATCACATTCAACCGCAGATTATTTCTGTAGTCATGACATCAGTGCAAAGAAAAAGAGGAAGAAGAAAATGAGAAATAACACGTAGAGAAGCACAGAGAGTCATATTTTCTGTTTTTCATGTCTGCCATGTTATTCACTCAGCCTTATTTCATTTCAGTTGTACATGATCGATTCCTTTCTTGGTTTCATCTAATGTTTCAATCTAACCAAAAAGGCAAATGGAGAGGGCAACAAAGACTAATAAGAGAGGAGACACGATGGCACAGAACAGTCAACAGCGGGGGTGTCAAACATGCAGCCCGGGGGCCAAAACCGGCCCGCCAAAGGGTTCGATCAGAAAAATTACACTAAAGATATTAACAATCAAAGATGTTAAAATAACTAAGTCAATTCAATCTAAAATAGGTCAGACCAATAAAACACTATCATAATAAACTATAAATAATGAAAACCACATTTTTCTCTATTTTTGTGTAAAAAAAAAAGTTAAATTACACAAAAATGTTTACATTTGCAGATTAGCCTTTTACAAAAACTGTGAACAATCTGAACAAATGTGAAATGTTTTAAGAGAATTCAGTGTAATTGAACCAATATCCTACTTGTTATTAAATATTTTGTGTATTTATAGATCCACTGTGATCTGTATGTTATAATGAACATGTGAAAATGAGTAACTGAGGCCAAATAATGACATACATTGTAAAAAATTGCATTTTTTTTTCTTAATACATTTCTTTTTGTTCGTGTTTTTAAAAGATGTTTTGTAGATGTAAGCAATTTTACGATAAAATGTCACTTTTTTCACACTGAAACATAGAAACTACACATATAATTGTGGAAATGATATCATTTCTATATTATTATGCTATTATTTTAATGATCCGGTCCACTTCTGGTCGTATTGGGCTGCATGTGGCCCCTGAACCAACATGAGTTTGACCCCCCTGGTCTACAGGGTAAAACTACATTCTACGCAGAGTTGTAAACCTAAAGCATCATATAAGAGCTCTGATGCTCACACATGTCACACCTGTTTCATTACCTCCCAGATCACAAGATGTTCTTCAGTTCCTGAGAACAGCCTGCTTCTCCTTTCCACTGAAAACCAAAAAACTTTATATAGTGACACTGAAACATGTAGAACTTCACCGAGTGACTGCTTAAAGTGGATTTAATTGTGCAAACAAGTTGCAATTATTTGAATGATTATTTCTTGTCATTTAATTAATTGTAAATTTAAGTTGAAACACAAAGAATGTGATGAACGTGTCTGTCAGCAACGTTTCACACTGAAAAAATTCAGGCTGAATTCATGATATTCAACTAGTGCAGTGTGCAGTTTTGGTATAAAATTTGTCTAATGTTTAATTATTAGTAGACATCTAAACATTTGTTTGTACACTCCCCAAGATATTCTTGTTTATGTTTATGTTTATGTTTATTATGATCCCCATTAGCCTCAGCAGTAGTCTGTGTAGGCTACTCTTCCTGGGGTCATTTTACTTTACATCATCACATTTTAAAACAGTTGCACAATTATTCCAGCAAGACAATTAAACACATACAAGTACAATAGCAATGCCAATACTATCTCCTAGTATGACCTTTGAACAAAAACAAATATTTAGTCATTTTAATCAATGGAGAAGTATTATAAGCATTTGGAATAAAACACAGAGGAAGTAGAACACACACAACACTCAGCAGCTTGGTTGTAATGGGATTTATTGAGAGAATGGCCATCATTACACCAGATATTAGTCATCACCTTAATCACCAAAGCCCATTTCCTGAAAAACTAACCAATTTCTCATCGACTGAGTGAGTTCATCTACTGTTTAGGTTGAAGCTTTTGTTGTCCCTTTGACAACAGTCCAATATCAGCGGTGACTTCCACACAAATGATCAGTTTCTAGAATCTGTTGATCTGAATGTCTTCAGTGCAAGAATATTTTATTTTTATTTGTGATTTGTTTTATACGTCCTCTTTACATAACAAAAACTGGAAACAAATCTGTTCCTTTTAAAGTCAAATTATATTTTTGTGACACTTTCAATATTACAAAAACCAAAATGTTCTGGTAGCCTAATACAAATGAAAATAATGACTGTGTTAAGGTAGTTTGAATATTATATATGTATGCTTGTTTATGCTGAATTTAGCTGTTAAACTGCATCTACCTGGAAGGAAAGGGCAGTAGATCTTAAGTGTCAATATTTTCAAATTTATATAGAAGTTAGAAAATAATTTCTCTTTTTCTGTGTATATGTCTCAACTTCAGAATCCCCTTCCTATTCTTATAGAACTTTAATTCTGAAGTAAATACTTTGTTTCAGTTAAATTAATATTATATCCTGTACTGTGCAGATGTCTTGTGCCACTTTTAGCTTTTTTTTTGCCGGGTGGAAATGAGCATACATATTTATTTCTTATTCTCTTTTCTTTAGATGCAACAAGAAAATACAGGAAATATGTGCACAGTCTAATAAGACACATAAAAACTGAACTAAACAGTTTCTAATGGTTAAAGTCACTATTTAGCGTGACCTCTGACCCTATGACAAGAAGCAGCACAAACAATTAGAAACATGTGACATGCATTGAGTGAAACCTGGTATAAAACCTCAAAACAATAATGCAATAAATCTCCTTTTGGGAAAATAAAGTATATTTGGTTGATTAATTGACTGATTGATTGATTTGTGTGTATTAGCTATATCCTCTTGAGACCCAGGAAAGTGAAAGTTTTAGCTTTTTTACAATAATTGTTTTGATTGGAAACTGTATAATTCAACAGTTTTTCAGATACATTATTAATTAAAAACTAATTCAATGAAATGTCTTTGTAATGGATAGCATTTTTAATGTGAAACTGTGAAACTTTTGTCCTCTACTGAGGACAAAAATGCATTGCTGAGTCTCAGGGGGATATTTTTTTCAGCAGCGACTACTGCAAATTTCTCTCTGACTTTGTAAACCAGTTCTCTATACTTTTGCAAGAACTTTGGCACCACCTTGTGTACAAATGTAAAGCCTATAAAAACTGTGAACATTTTAGACATGGGTGGAGTTGTTTTCAGTGGAAACTGGAAAACATGTTGGCCAATCTAACGCATGAATATAAGAGTCTTTAATTAACTATTTAGGGGCTAGTTTGGCCCTGGAGGTTTGTTTTGGAAATCCCCTCAAAATCCGCAGCCCTGGGTCCTGGTCAGACGCGCATGCGCAGAGATACAGTTTCTCCGCCTGTCAGTTTGTACTTTCACTTTGCGCAGACGCTGAATTGACGTTTCTTGAAGATTTCCTGCCAACTCTCCTGCAAAAACACAGCAAACTTCACTTCATACGCCGACTTCAATGGAGTGGGAAACCTCACTGTGTCGTTAAGACCTTTTTAAAGCACTAAACAACAAAGGGGCACGGTTAGCTAACTCTAAGAGGCAACAATGCTCTGACATGAAAAGT
The DNA here is from genome assembly GCA_029822895.1 of Maxillicosta whitleyi. Lineage (NCBI taxonomy): Eukaryota > Metazoa > Chordata > Actinopteri > Perciformes > Neosebastidae > Maxillicosta > Maxillicosta whitleyi. The sequence continues at coordinate 10,955,689 of JAPSES010000097.1, read as the reverse complement.
ACTGTTGAGCTAACTGTCCCCCCCTGAACAGGTGAGTTTATCTGATGCTATTTATAAGCTAACGTGCTATTTTTATATGTGTTTTGACCTGTTACCTATCATACCTTATACTGTTGGTTTCAGTACATTTCTGGTTCGGATTTACCTACAAACTTTGGTAAGAAAAAAACATGTAATAAGATCTGACGAGCAGCAAACTCGATTATAGATTAGCAATAGGCTGCAGTAAAAGTTGTTAAAAGTATCATTACACGTTTACAAAAAGTAAACACAGCTGTAAACTATCAACATACATAAGTTCTGTAATTTATCTTTATCATAAATAAAATCATCCACTTTGTTTCGAAGTAGTTACTCTATTGTAATAAAAAATATTTTAACATAATTTAATCAGATAAATATTATTGAATCCCTTACATCAGACAAAATGTGGATTATTCCCCAAACTATGTACTACATTATTGAAAATACTTCATCTGTACTGAACTATATTTTGTTGTTTTGCCTCTTTTGCAGTTGTGAATCCTTGGAAGATTTATTTATTTTTTGTCCTGCAGCATACCTCACATTATGGACCGGAACGCCCTGAAGCAGAGCCAGCTTTGTGGTTCTTGGGAGATGAAGGAAAGGCTTGGAATGGGCGGCTTTGGTCATGTCTACTTGTACCAGCACCTTGTAAGTTCTGTCATGTCCTTGTCCATCAGGGAGAACACGAGCCGAACATTTTGTTTTCTGTAGCGTGATCTTCTACTTATATTTGGGGCAGGACACTGGAGAAAAAATCGCTGTGAAACTTTGCCGTCTGGAGCTGAATTCCAACAACAAAGGCAGATGGAGCAGAGAGATTCAGATTATGAAAAAGTCAGTGAAGATAATATGGTTGTATTAATTAATTCCACCTTTAACAGGCATTTTTGGTATTTATGTGAATCTTTGAATGCTTTCCCTTTACAGACTGAACCATGTGAATGTTGTTCAGGCCAGAGAAGTTCCTGAAGAACTGAGTGCCATTGCATTAAATGACCTACCTCTGCTTGCCATGGAATACTGCTCCAAAGGTGATCTACGCAAGGTCAGTTTTATTTTAGACCTTCAGTTATATGTTATTTGATAAACATACAGCACTACTGAGTTTTATACCTTATCCTTTAGGTGTTGAACAAACCTGAAAACTGTTGTGGACTAAAGGAAAGTGAAATCCTTTCACTGCTTAGTGATATCGGTAATACCATCTCATCTTTTACTTTGATAATAACATATTGTTGTTACACATTGATGTGTAATGTATAATAATACATAGGTAATACAGTGACATTTTTTAACACACACAGGTTCTGGTATCCAATATCTACATGAAAATAAGATCATCCACCGAGACCTAAAACCCGAGAACATAGTTTTACAGGAAGTCAATGGGAAGGTAATCTCATTTACACACATGAAGTATATGATGTCTGTGTGAATGTGCTGTTTTATATATTTTATCTTTCTCTGTGCCCTGCTGTAATTCTGAAGCTATGTTCTTTGTAGCTTGTCCATAAAATCATAGATCTGGGTTATGCAAAAGACCTCGATCAGGGAAGTCTGTGTACATCTTTTGTTGGAACTCTCCAGTATCTGGTAATAATTTTAACCTTTATGAACAATGTGTTTTTAATTTATTCTAATGAATATCTTTCACTGAGCCTACGTACTTTCATAAACCTCTTTGTATGCATCAGGCCCCAGAGCTGTTTGAGAGTAAACCCTACACTGTAACTGTGGACTACTGGAGCTTTGGGACAGTCATCTTTGAATGTGCTTGTGGCTTCCGGCCTTTTTTACACCACATGCAGCCTGTACAGTGGTGAGTGAGCACAGCTTTAGTAATTTCACTAGTTTAAAGGGAATGAGTTGAGTAATTTCAGAACCTGCATGCCCCATACTAACAAAATTTTCCATCACATTTGTTGCCTTTATGACAAATAAGGGTTAATTTCCATTCATAAAGATATTACAAGCATCTTAAGTGGAATTGTTGAAAGTTTCATAAACCCTGTATATTGTGGTTATACATATTTATTGCATAGATCATTTTTAGATATGTTCATTCATTTCTATAAGGTGGTTTGTTGGTTACTTACAGTCATCACACATTTATACAATACATTTTCTCAACTATTTTATTTCAGATTTATTGGAAACTTGGTAGATTTTTATAGTTGAAATACTGTTGATGCAAGGACAGTGGTTTTATTGCTGAAGTTCTTTTTAGCTACAGTTCTTTTTTTTTAATTCAACATTGTTTTCAGTTTGTTGAATGTATATCCAGTCTTTTTCTGCTCTGTCTGTATTATAGGACAAGTAAAGTGAAGAACAAAGGCCCTAAAGACATTATGGCAATAGAAGACATGAATGGAGAAGTGAGATTCTCAGCACATCTTCCTTACCCTAATAACCTCAGCAGGTAGAGACAATACATTATTTAAGTTTTTAGTATTGGTCTTTTGATGTTTGTTGTAACTAATGTGTAACCTCTGTGTATCTGTGTAGGCCGTTGGCAGAACCACTTGAGTCTCTTCTACAGATGCTGCTGTTGTGGGACCCTGCAGCACGTGGTGGAGGAGTTGATCCAGAAACAAACAAGCCGCACTGCTACACTACACTGCAGAATATTCTCAACATGAAGGTCAGCCACATAAATATCAATATGTTATTCTGAAATCTTCTGTATTATTAAGAGGGCATTTGTGTCTCCATAATAGGTCTTAAATTTTAGAGTTAGATGAGGTGATATCTTAATCTAATTTTATATATCCATCCTTTTTTTTGCCAATATGGGTAAAACTCTTTTATCTGTAAGTCATTTCACTTACCAACAAAATGTACACTACCTAATTTACTTTAATCATATCCCTACATCAAATATACCTCAGCCTCATATGAAACATGTTTTGTTTTTTTCATTTTAAATTTTTTTGGTGTAATTTCATGTCATTTCATAGCTTTAAAGTCAAATAAAGTTGTTCTTCACTATAATGGTTGGTAGTAGGTCAGGTAAAGAACTTTTACTCGGCTGAAAATTATCTCAAGAAAGTCTTAAAAGCATTACATTTAAGTGCATGATACCTGTAGACATGCTTTTTTTATGTGTCCCACCGGAGGACATCATGCACAGCTAAACCCCCTGCTTTCTATCTGTTGTTGTCCAGGTTATTCATGTGTTGGACATGACGTCAGCTCAACTGCACTCTTTAGTTTTGGGTCCTGAGGAAAGTTTACACTCCCTACAGCTTCAGCTTGAAACTCACACTCAGACACACATCTCTCCACTGAGTCAAGAGTTACTGTTAGAGACGGGAATCTCCCTCGACCCACGCAGACCGCCAGCACACTGTCTGCCCAATGGACCGGTATGTCTCAAAAACACAAACACTTAGCCTAGACACATTCACATATGACAGTGCATGACAATCATTTTCCTGTGGCTAATGTGGGAGACATGAAAAACCTCAACAGAGATTTCCTCTTGAGTTTTTCTTTGTTGGTGCTTCAGCCGTTAACACACAGTGGCCTACACTGTAAAATTTGTTTTCTGCTTTTAGCAAGGCTGGGACAACTCCATAGTGTTTCTCTTTGATAAAAGCCTGACCAAGTATTCTGGACCGCTGACTGCAAGACCTCTACCAGACAGTGTCAACTTCATAGGTGAGACATTTAACTAAACACGAAATGATGTAAACTCTATGCCTTGAAGTTACTCTAAAAAATATCTCTAAAAAAAAAATACATATAAATCTCTGTGACCTATATTTCAAGATGCTTGCGCAGGTCTTAAAAAGTATGGAATTTTGAAACACTGTTTTCCAGATGTTGAAATGTATGGAATTTTGTGTGTATATCTAACTAAAGAATGGAAAAAAAGTTTCTCTCATAGTCAAATTGGAACGACTATGCACAAGGGCGCATATTTTGTAAGATAAGGGGAGCATATAAAAAACTTGATATGATTTGGATGGCTTTGGATAAAAGCGTCAGCCAAATGTAATGTAATGATTTCACTGACAGGTTGAAACTGGAATGATTCTAGTAAAACTTGTTTGTGTGATATCCATGTGCTTTTGTGATGTTTCATGTTTTGAAAACATACTATGAATTATGCATTCATTCATATGTTTATTAAAATTAACTTTTCTACTATACACAACAGGTACAAAATCACAGTTTTGGAAAAAGTCTGGGACTTTTAGTACCCTGTATTTACTTTCGTATCCTGTAAAATAAAGAATATGACCATCCTCGAACCCAAATACTGGTTTTACACATACTGCTGAGGCAAGACAATTGTGACACTATCTCAGTAGGTTTCAAGCACACAGTGGTCATTATGAGTTTATCTTAAAAGCTGGAAAAATCTTTGAATAAAATGTTGAAGTAAACGTGGTAGTCCTTGTTGTCTTTGTTGTTCAGTCAGGGAAACGAAAACACAGCTCCCACTGGCAGCACTGAGGAAGGTGTGGGCCGAAGCAGTCAGTTATATCTGTGGACTAAAAGAGGACTATCTACACCTCTACCGGGGACAGAGAGCTGCTATGTAAGTTCACAAACCCACATAGGAAAATGTACACAATCACACTCAAGAGAACATCCAATGAAATATTCCTCCCTTGTTTTTAAATGTTTAGGTTGAGTCTGCTGCGTTACAACACCAACTTAACACGGTACAAGAACCTGCTCTTCTCTCAGTCTCAGCAGCTGAGAGCCAAACTGGCTTTCTTCAAGACCAGCATTGAGCATGACCTTGAGCAGTACACCAAACAAAGACACACCGGGATCTGTGAGTGGACCTCAATGTGTTTCTGTAAGGCATCATTTGAAGATATTATTGAAGCCAAATTGAAGACAGATTGTTTTTATGTGTTTTTCAAAGCCTCGGAAAAAATGTTGAAGACATGGCAAGAAAATGAGGAAAAGGCTGACAGCTTTACAAAAGTATGTACTCGTTGTTGAAATATTACTCATTTTACACAAGCTTAAATCTTGTGGAGTTGCATGTTAAGACAGTTTCTGCTGTAGGTTGCAGACATGGGGTATCTGGATGAAGAGATAGTGGCTCTACATTCTGAGATTGTAGAGTTGCAGAGAAGTCCGTTCGCAAGGAAACAAGGCGAAGTGATGGAGCAGTTGTCAGTATCTCTGTTTTAATAATGTTCACAATGCTTGTATGACTGTCAAATACAGAAAATAACAATATTTCCCTTTTCAGTCAAGAAAAGGCTATTGAACTCTACAAGCAGCTCAAAGCTAAATGCAAAAGTAAGTAAAGATACTTCCACAAGACTGTGCAATATACTGCTGTTTTACGTCAGACAATCACATCTAGTTTAGTTTGACAATATTCCAAAATTGAGATTGCAAAATCATAATTGGTTACTGAAATACATACACCGTTGTTATGTTTCTCCATTTGTCTATTTCATATAGTTTAAGTAAAGATTACTATTTTTCAATCATGTTTTGGCTTTGATTCGCATTGAAAAACATCTATTAAAATTATGAATCATCTAAGATACTGAAAATAAATGTTGGTAATTTTGTTCCCCTCCCAACTATAATCATGACAGCAACCATCTCTAAGGACATTTTTGTCATTTTAGTTCTTAAACCTAATCAAATTTTCACAGCATAAATACAGCATTGATTTTGTGCATTTTAATGTCATTTGTGGTATTTATTATTGACTTTTAGCCCATATTTCTCTGCATTCCTGGTACTTGTGAAACCAGTCCTGCATTAGCCACTGCAAAGACACAATAGTGGGTGTGGGGTAATAAACATATGCATTCACACAGGTCCTGACCCTCCTCATGGCTACAGTGACAGCTCCGATATGGTATGGACCATACTCCAAACGGTGCAGACCCAGGACAGAGTACTCAAAGACCTGTACACTCACCTTAGGTAAGTTTTACAGGACAAACATAAAAATTCCATTGGGGAATCATTTTTAAATCTCTATATTTCAATTTGTATATTATTATTATCTGCCTTTTTCAGTACAATTCTGGTGTGTAAGAGACGCATCGTTGATTTGTTCCCTAAGTTGGAGAGGGCAATAGAAAACATCAAAACTGCAGAGGCAGCAGTAATGCAGATGCAAATGAAGAGACAGAGAGAGTTCTGGTATCTCCTCAGGATTGCCTGTGTGAGTAACAAATACAGAAATATTCTTAGTGAGGATTTTAGAGGAAGAAACACTCCTTTAAGAAATATGATTAATAATTGCCTAATGTTATGTATGTTTGTGTGTTAAGGCGCAGACGAATTCTCCATCACCGTCACTTATTCAACGACCCACAGACAGGTATGATCATGAATACCAGCTGATGTGTTTTGTGTAAATCGCACAACTGCCACTAGAGGTCACTATTTTACACCCATACTACCATGTGGGAGGAGGTTGTGAAAGAGCTGAAGGCTATGCCAGATACTTCTGGGTGAAGCTGGGGTACTCCCTGGGTGTGTCACCGGTGCACTGTGGGACTGACATACAGAGATGCATACTCTCACATTCATACCTATGGGCAATGTTAGATTAAGGACTTAACCTATTAATGCATGTCTACCTAGAGAGAACCCACAAAAAGAACATGCAAACTCCACACAGAAAGGTTTTGGTGTTGGAGTTGAAATCAGGACCACTGTGCCATCCCGCTAATTACATCTAAAGGTTTATTAGCTTTTATTAAAAGGACAATGCAGTAGGTAGATACAACACAATTTAATTTGTGCCTAGAATTTACTACTATAATCAGTTATTAAATTAACTAAGGTGTTATTCATCTAAGTCAGTGGTTCCCAAATCCGGTCCTCGAGTACCCCTATCCTGCGTGTTTTAGGTATTTCCCTCTTCCATCACACCTGGT
>JAPSES010000097.1:10934607-10946476 GCA_029822895.1 Maxillicosta whitleyi | reverse complement strand
GTGTGATGGAAGAGGGAAATGCCTAAAACACGCAGGATAGGGGTACTCGAGGACCGGATTTGGGAACCACTGATCTAAGTCATTACTGGGGAATTGTCATTTTTGGGGCGAATACAAAGAAAAAGACAGTGAAAACTCTTGTCTCTTTCAGTGATACTGTTGATCAGCTACTGGATGAAAATCAGCATTATCTGAGTCAGCTGACGTCTCTTCTACAAGATGCGACCCAGGAGCTGCAGCCCAGTGTAATGGTAAATTAGTGTGAGAGTGTGTGTGTTCATGCATGTAAGCACTGTTTAGTTCAAGCTGTTTTAATGGTTTGATATCATAAGAGATGGTTACAATATTCAGTAGATGGTAGCGCTATACTCTTGAAATTAGCTTTTGTTTTTGCTTTTGTCTTTATGGTGTTTCAGTTTGGTATTTGATTTAAATTTAGTCTTAACTTAAGGAGTGCACAAATAGTTTTAGTTCTATTGAGAAGAATTGACTAGTTTAGTTTGTTGACTACCAGTGTTTATTTATAGTAAGAAGCTAAAAAAAAAAAAAGTAGGATGAAAGAATAAATGATATCAAATTAAATTTTCATGTCCGGCAACTAAATAATTACAGACTTCATTTTATTAACTGTAACAATCCCTATAGAGGGTAGATAGAGGCCAATTTGTAAAATAGTGAAGTATAAAGAATGTGATGGCAGTAAACTGATGTAGAATCTCCCTGTTTCCTGTTTTTTCTCCAGGATCAGGATTGGAGCTGGACTAGTTATGAAGCAGTGAAAACTCAACCCCAGAAGCTGTAGAATCTTGCCAAAAATCCAAATTCATCAACAAGTGCTTTTATCAGAGTTACACTATCTGTTGTTTTTTTTTGTGATTTCATATTGTGTCATTTATAAACAGTACATGTAATACTGTAAGAATAATTATAAATTACTACAAACTGTGTTCCTAACAGCATGGTGGTATAAGCTATTCATGTTTTAACTTAATTGTATATAATTTTTTTAAATTGAACTGGCATACACCTATAACCAAGATTTATTTATTTTATAGGAAAACTTAGAATAAATGCTTGCTGTTGACAAAACTGTGGATGGAATATGTGGAATATGAAAAGATGCCATAAATGTATGAGTTTACCTGGTCTTTACTCTGTCTATGTCTAAATAATTAACTCAGTATGTTGTCAAAAACATGCACAATCACTCAGTGATAGACCTTTGGTTATTTGCATTTGCTCAGTGGACGAGAAACTGCTCTGCAGTTCGACAGGAAATGGCATGTTTGTAGCACTTAGGCCTTAAAATTAGCCAAGAAAGGACAGATGTACAAATAGTGAGATAGTAAAACTGCTTAATTTATGTGGTACTGTAATTGGCTGTGCTTTACCATTACACTTGAAACCATGGTCCTGGGTAACATTTTACATGCCAGTTAATCTGTGTTAAATTTGTTAAATAGTTTACTTGTTCAATTCATGTTCACAACACATGTTGAAACCCTAATTATGCAGTCCCTTTGCAAGCCGTGATTGAACTGTACCTATTTTGTGTTAATGATATAAATACTTTGGACATGCAGTGAGATACAAATGATAGACTTTCATTTTGAAACATCAACTTTAAAATAGGAGAATTTTATTAAAACAAAACAACAACAAAAAACAAGATTATGATGGATGGGTTGTAGCAGTATACCAATAAAAAAAAAGGTTAACTTCTAAACAATCTCCTTAGTATTTTCAAATGTTCAAAATTGGGACACAGTATAATATAGTGTGTCTAGTGTTAACATGTGCCTCAGTACATATTTTTATTGTAATAAATGAACCAAATATAAATGCACTATTAAGGTATCAAAGATAACATTGGGAGAAGTATTGACATCCCCCAGGCCATGATCTGCATTCAAAAGTGAGTATTATCAAATAAATGTGTTCAAAGCATGAATTATAATGATAATTGTAGTGAAATAGCTCATGTCTGCACTTCTTTAATTTAACTTCCCAAGACCCATAAATGTGTAAATGTTTTGTTTAAAGTTTTGGGGTTTTTTTAAACTGCAGGCGAATGTGTATGTTTTATGTTTCCCACTGCACGTGAAGGCATCATAATGTAACAAGCGGTAACAAGTAAAAGCGAGAGCGAACCTGTGGAAGGAGGAGGCGGGGTGAGGGGGATGGGTCGTTGAACGATAGTCCAGAAGGGGAGACGCTTCCATACAGAGGTAATTTTAAAATTATAAATCAGCTATTAACCCTGAACGTTATATAGTCCAAATTTTAATTCAGTGTTGCTTCACTAAAGTTACGTAATGCAAACTACCTAGCAGCCTAATATTAGCACGAGCTAAAAGAAACTGGCGGAGCAGCTGACTTCCGAACCCACCCGTTAATGGAAGCTAGCTAGCCTGCTAACTTGAGCTTGCTAGGTTAATGTAACTAACCGAATGGTGTGTACGACAGTGTTTGTAGTTGCAGAATTAAAGGATTTTACGCTTGCGTTTTTGTGTAGCCATATTAAAGGGGGTGTTCGCGTTGTCACAGTGTTGCAGCTTCATGTGTTGACAGAAAACTGGAACTTGCTAGCTAAGTAGTGTCTGCACAAGTCATTCTCAAAGCTAATCTAATCGTAGTCGTTCGCCTTAGTTTGAAGCATTGGCATACTTGGAATTTTGTAACTAGAAAAATGTGACATAGATCATGCGTTTTAATGTTCTAAAAGAACCACATAAATTATGACAGAGACATGTGGTAGGATTGATAGAATAATTTTCATTAGTTAACTTGGGTTTGGATCGTTTCGTGGGAGGTGTATTCGTGTTTACTAGTGTACTATCAGCACTTTAAATATGTCATTTTTTTCTATTTGAAGATTGTGTTACTTAATCGATAAGTCTGATTTAATAAAATCTGTCCATGATATCACTTATATCCACATTATCTTAGTGAAGGTAGACTGAATATCCAGTACTTGTATTTGATATGATATGATATTATTGTAGTCTCTGCACCATATGATATCCTAATGTACAATTAATTCAAGTTTTTATTAGTTTTAGTTGGATATCATCTAAGATTAAATTCAAATGCAGCTTCAGGGTTAATCATTTGACTATCTGATCTTTTTGTAGAAATCTAATCAAAATGGTTAAATAATTACAAAAATATATGAAACACAGAATAGACTGTGAAAATAACAAAACACATGTCATAAATAATAAACAAAGCACTTCAAAATCCAAATCTTATAAGATGATCAAAGTCATTTTTGAGACACCATTATTATCTGTATCAGGTACATGTACAGTTCTAAGTAGTTTTTTATCTCAACCAAGGGAGCAGAAGACAGACATTTTGATGCTTTGTGAAGGGAAGCACTCATTACAAAGAGACATGAAATCAGCAAAACAAATATTCAAAGTAACCTCCAGAAGACAATGCTATCTAGCTGCAGCAAAAACTACAATGGAAGATAGAGACCACACATTTCACCACTTCTACTCTATGGTGTAATGATAAATTACAAAATGTGCGTATAGCTGCTGCAGAAGTCTGTCAATATCAGCTATAAGAGTGAGTTTAATTACACTGCATCCATATTTTTGTATGTTTTTTTTTTTAACCTACAGGTGAGAATTAGTGAGGATGACGATGCCGCATGTAGGAGCAGTATTTGCAACTATAGCAGGAGTGATGGCCATCCTGTTACACTCTTCAATTCACAAGATAGAAGAGGGACACCTTGCTGTGTACTACAGGTACCTCAGAACAGATTGCTAACATTTGTACCGGATATAAGTGACACATTTTCCATGTGAAAGAGGTGTTGTTTTTCCTGTAATGATGTATATATTTAGCCTGAATGTGGAAACATAATCCTGGTACTCATGTTTCTGTTTGACTAAAAGTAGGAAGAGGAAATGTAAAGAGACGCTGTAATTGTTGGATTTATTAAGCCTAATTTAAGTGAAGTTAATGTCATGTCTTTACTGACTACTGTGAGAAACATTTGATCATTATGTCAGTTATATGGCGAAATTACACATAAAATAACGTCACAAGAGTTAACAGCCCTGAACGTGTTCATTAGGCATTTGCAGAAGAAGGACAAAAGAACAGGAACATCTCATAATGTAACACAATCTGTGCTTAAAAATACTAATTAAATGTTGTCGTATCTGCTGTCATTGTTCTATCGCTCAAGACCAAATAATTTGTTTGATTCAGGGGTGGGGCGTTGTTGACATCACCCAATGGTCCTGGCTATCACATTATGCTGCCTTTCATCACAACCTACAGATCAGTGCAGGTAAAAATCACCTTTCTTATGTAAACTTTGCAACTGAAGCAAAATGTTATAATACGAAATCAATGTATAATGCGTTACATGTACAGAGGTGTTCTCTGTAAACATTTATTTGGCTACAGAATACAAACCACAATTTAAGAAGGCTTCTAGGTGGATGCTGCATTTTACATTCTTAATCAGCTGCTTAGGTTGTCATGGATTGATTGAATCATTACATGACCTGTGTTATAATGTTTTTTTGTGTAATTTTTTTCATGTGATACTAATTCAAAGTGAAAGTTTGATCTAATATTATAGTAACTGCCTGTTTTGACAGTTACTGTCATGTTGAGTATTAAATTTGGACTTTGATGCAGTAGGAAAAGCTATTTTGATTATTCAAAAGATGGGGTTTTGAATATTTGTGTTTCAGACAACGCTCCAAACTGATGAGATCAAGAATGTGCCTTGTGGAACAAGGTAAAAGAAAATGTAACATGCTGTAGCTTCTATGATAATGACCCACTGATTTCAAAATGATTATGTAATTTCCTTTGCAGTGGTGGTGTGATGATCTACTTTGACAGAATAGAGGTGGTCAACATGCTGGTTCCTTTAGCAGGTTATAAATGCTTATAATAATAAAATAATTCATGTGCAAGTCATGTATTGGAAATTGTCCTTACGGTTTACTCCATATCTGTCAGCCTTTCTGCATTACAGTAGTATTTACTCATACTTGTGTGCATATGTTTTTAGTGGTGGACATTGTGCGGAACTACACTGCTGATTATGACAAAACTCTGATTTTCAACAAGATTCATCACGAATTGAACCAGTTCTGCAGTGTACACACGCTACAGGAGGTCTATATTGAACTGTTTGGTAAGAACACATTTTTATAGTAATTCCTACACATTTTTGGAAAATGTTTCTTTTTCAGTTTCTTTACTTTTCTCTTGTATCATGGAAAATACCAGTCCAATTCCAGATCACTATCCTCTAACTTCACAACATAGAAAGGAATTTTTCCTGTGTTCATTTACAACATTTACTGAAATTTGATTCCCAGTGTGTTTTGTGTTTCAACATCTGCTGTTTTTGTTTTTCAGACATCATAGATGAAAACCTGAAGACTGCTTTGCAAAAGGATCTTAATGTAATGGCCCCAGGACTTACAATTCAGGTATCACAAAACACAAAAACACTCAGCTTGGTCACAATGAACTGGTCACATGTCCAGGGTGTACCCCGCCTTTGCCCTTAAGTAGGTGGGATAGGCTTCAGCTACCCCCATGACCTTAGTGAGGATAAAGTGGGTTCAGGAAATGACTGAAAATTAACTTAGTGATTGTAAAGGCTGTAATTAAATGCTGGTTTATTTGACAACGTTTGACCTGAAGGTAAAATGATACACTTGGGGAAACATGACATTTGTTGGAAGGGCAGAATGTGACTTGGACTGGTGTACAGCAGATGCTAGAGGTCAGTAATAGTTGTGATAACTTTATATTAGCATTAATATGCAATTGTCGGAAACAGTTAATTATCTAGCACTTCTCTTTGCAAATACAGAGCTGTAAAGACTGTGCAAGACTCTGTTGCTCCAGTGTATTCTGTCACTGTTGTTTAGACAATAGGAAGGTTACATTTCTACCCTGTTACTCACTCTCTGCTCCTAAACCACATCATAGAGTTTTGTGTAGTTATCGGCACACCAACTATGAAAACAATGAATCTATAACACAGTCTAACAGGTTTTGCTTCTTGACTTTTTTTTTTAAATCCTCAGTTTCTCCTTGTTTTCTTTATGTTTTGGCCTAATTATCTCTTTCTACAACTTGGTCAAATTAAAATTCTTAAAAAAAGGAGACATTTTAAACCAGTGTGTGTGGTGCCGTAGTACCGATGTATTGCAGTCCCAGGTGTGTCTTTAAGAATGTGCTACAAAAGATGCATATGGGAATGTGACAACTAATTGTCTGTATGCAATCTGCTTATGGTCCACACCTATAGTTTAATATCTGTTTAGGTACTGGACACATGACAGTCGAGTGTGCAGACTATGTGAAATGGATACCAGTGAATCAAAAACTGGTTTCTAGCAATATATTGGAATATTAACAGTGATTTTAATAAATTAGCAGGAGGATTTATGAAGCCATATGTACTGATATATACTGATTGTTTTTATTTGGAGCAAATGAATTGACAAACTTAACTGAAAATAAGGAAAGCACTTAATGGAACAGGCCCCAGAAAATGTGTCCTAATGTATTGACAAGTTGTTTGTGAACTAACAGTCCATTTATTTCTCCTCTTTTGCAAATTGTGATTAAGGCAGTCCGTGTTACCAAGCCAAAAATCCCCGAGGCTATCAGGAGGAACTTTGAACTCATGTGAGTTTATGTATCTACTCATACAATCTCAGTCTCTACATGTTTGAGATTCTTGTTTGTGACCCACCCACTCGGTTCAAGTCAGACCACGCATAAAAAAAAAAAATATTTGTTAGCTTTATTCTTTTGTGTATGTGTGTGTACGCAGGGAAGCAGAGAAGACTCGTCTGTTAATCACAGCTCAGACCCAGAAGGTGGTGGAAAAGGAAGCAGAGACTGAAAGGAAGAAGGCTATTATTGGTAATTGTGGCGGCGGTTTACTGTAACTCAGCCTGTTTAGTTTTTATTTGCATGACCACAATGAGAATTTTAGCAGTTTCCCCTCTTTCCATTCATGTGTAAAATGAACACCCCCCCACTGTATTGCTGCTAAAGTTGACATGTATCGCTCTCCTACAGAGGCTCAGAAGGTGGCTCAGGTAGCAGAGATCCAGTTTCAGCAGAAGGTGATGGAGAAGGAGACAGAGAAGAAGATCTCAGAAATTGAAGGTTGACCCTGCAGCTTTTTCTCCATTCTGTCTAGTAAGATGGATTTGTGCAGAGTCGCATCTGTGTTGCTGATTTGTCCTGTGTCCGTCTTTCTTTTTTCTTCAGACGCTGCGTTCCTGGCGAGGGAGAAAGCTAAGGCTGATGCAGAGTATTACACTGCTGCCAGGTCTGCTGAAGCAAATACGGTAAAATATCTTGTTGATACAGTCGGAAACAAACACACAACTAAGCATAACATCTGATGCTTACACCCTCTTGTCTTTTCCTGAATCTCTCCAGTTGAAGTTAACCCCCGAGTATCTGGAGCTGATGAAGTACCAGGCCATTGCAGCCAATAGTAAGATCTACTTTGGGCAGGACATCCCTAACATGTTTGTCGAAGGAAACAACAGCCCCAAGTCTGCACGCCACCCTAATCTCCCCAACACTGACCCAGACTTTCTTAAAGCCAAGCTAGAGGGACAGTGAGTCAATGATCTGCCTCTGCACAGGACAATGAAACCTTCTGTGCACTTGTCTTAAACTGAAGGTGATTGGTTGGTTGGATAGCGTTACGGCTAGTTTGGTGAACAGCACACATTAGTCTTAATCTAAATGGCAAAGAAAGGTTGAACGACAAGGGGAAGTGAGAGGTAGGAAGTGCAAGCTAAAAGGGACAGGATATTGTTTTTTACTTTTCACTCTTTTGAGAGAAGAGGTAAGAATGAGACTAATGCCATAGTTAAAAATCTACAGCATAATTAAATGCTTATGCCTGGGAAGGCGACAGCAAGTTGTTGCCCTAATCTATGTGTGCTTGCAATCAGTGCAGTGTTTATTTTGCTTATGATCTGCGTTAATTTTGTTTCTTGTATGCAAGAGGAGTGGTTTGTGATTAAAAACGAATATGATTTTGAGAAATAATACGTGGTTAAAGTGAACTGGAACCTGACAGGTGACACTAATTATTAGCAGGATGGTCCATGTGAGAGTACATGATGATGATGATGATGATGATGATGATGATGATGATGATGATGGGTCATCTGTGCCATCTTAACTGAGTCACTTGCTGGCTCTTCTCTCTCAATGTGAAGGCTGTTTATTCACCTTGTATCACATGTTGCTGGTGGATTAACTGAAGAGCTTCAAGGTTATGTACCAAGACAGTGTATCACTACAAGGAGCCGACGTACTCGTACAGCTGGATGAAACAATACGGATCCACACTCAAAATCTACCCATGCAATATTTTATCAATACAGTAACTTCCAAGTAACAAGTGGCCTGACTTTGCTCAGTTATTGCCTGAACCTTCATAGTATCCAGGTGCTCAAGTCTTTTAAGTCGGAGGTTGTAGTTTCTATAGTTAATATACTGTACAGTGTAGTGTAAATTTTTTGTAGTTACTAATGTTTAGTGGGTGATAGACTGGTGATAGTTTGCAGGTGATTAGCTGTGATAGGGCAGCCGCCACAGAAAGACTTAAGATGTTGCACTAAGACATAAACTATGGCATTAACTGTGAAACCATTAAAAAAACAAAAAACATTTCCAGCGCTGCTAAAAGATGAGCTGATTCCCCTCCTCTATAGTCATTCATTCAAGATTAGAATTAAATATGTTCATTTAGTGAGGATTCTTTTCCTTTATCCATCTAATTTACGGTAGTTCTGCCTTGTTTTTTTGTTTTTTTTTTTGTTTTTTTTTTTTTTGGGCTGTGCATGTTGAAATTTAATAGTGGCTTTATTTAATATAAGTAGTGCCTGCTGCGACTGTCTTCTGACTCTTGTTGTTGTCCAGCTTACTCCACTATTTTTAAATGCTAATTCTCAGGAAATTGGTCTTTATTTTTTTCGTTACACCGCCTCTTGGTGTTCAAGAGGACATCACTATCACTTTCTGAGTCTCCTTTAGATATTTGAGGTAACGCTTTTCATTTCCTTTTTTATGTTTCATCATACCAACACTGAGATGCGCTTGAGTGTGGTCATTAGAGTAGTTTGGGTTTGAGGGAGTCTGGTTCCACTGGGGGGTTTCAGATGTGACTGTGGGTAACTGTGTGAGTCGGTGGGGGGGGGGCTTCGAACATGAGGGTGATGATTTGTCAAAATAGACGTGATGCAAACAAAAGCTTCTTTCCTCTTTAATTGTTTACATTTTTTCTGTAATTCGAGAATTCAGCTGTTGAGGTTTTTCTAAACAAGATTCTTTCAAAAGCAAAACAGAGCTCTTACTTATTAGAATAATGAAAATGTCTTTAACCTCTGATCAGTTTGGTTACAACATGAGGTCAAGTACGAATGAAAAATGTTGAATTTATGCAGGAAAGTAAGCTACAATAAATCTATGTTGGTGCTAGTGATATATATTAAAGTTTTCTTATGCTCTATGTTACTAAATTAAACGTTCAATATTCAGAGTTCACGCCTTAAATAACCACGATTCACCCCTGATGTTTAGAAGTTTTGTGATATTAATTTAGTAAAAGGCTGCAGTTGAGCTTTCCATATGAGACTTGTTCTGAAGAACTTGCACAGACGGCGTAACACAACCTCAATATAAACTGAGAAAAGACAATTAACAGTGGACACTACCGGTGTTTGGATGATGTCCTGATGTTTACTTGACCTCTGAATGGCAGTTCAGAACTGCACTCCATTTGATTTGGTGGTGGGTTTAAATAAAGATGCAAGAGGGATTTGAATCACTCACAGATGATTTTGATTTAAATGATTTGTCGATTTTTTTTTTTTTTGTACAATCTGTGAAATTAAACATTGTCTCCTTATTTTAAAAGGTTTATATGCAAAAATGTTTTCAAGTTTTGACACTGTTCTTATGTAAAATAAAACCTATTTTGGTACCTCTCTTTTCTCTTTCCTTTCTTTGTTGATGCGGTTTGGTGTATGTTTTCTTTTCTTTTATATGTAACTTACCACTTTGTCAAGTTGTTGATCAACTCAACATAAAGATAATGTTTCAGTAGCTTAATCTTTGTGTTACTAAATTGTTTTGTCATGCTAGTTTTTAGTCTTAAGCTGTTTAAATAAGAACACTTTCTTAAAAGTCATTTCATTCTGCCAGGTAATGACCGCTAAAAATTACAAGTTTTTATTAATGACTTACAGCAGCATTTTCCAAATTTATATACAGTTGTTTTTAAGGATAGCATGTGCTAATTAATAGTGGAACAAACCCTTTAAACATGATCAACCTGATCAATTTTTTGTCTGATTGGTCCATAAGTAGCAACAAAAGCTCATCAAAATTGTGCAGTGGTACCTGCAGGGGGCGCACTAGCACCATTTTAGGTAAAAGTTTTGAGGAATTGCATTGTCTTCTACATTTAAAAAAAAAAAGAGAGAAGTAATGAAATAATCAGTTTAAAGTTTAGCAGTAAACAAAAAAATGACTTTTGTGTTTAATGGGTAAGTGGGAAATCTTATGATACACATGGGTCGACAACATGGGTTTTTACAGCCACGTGAGAATGAGTCACTAAACCTCTATTTAACAATCCATCACACAGGCCATGTTGTTGTAACCCACATAATGTGTTGTAAACATTTCAGAAGTCAAGCTCTGTAAGATTATCATCCCAAGAGGCTCCATCCCTCACCCAGAGTCCTGCCCTCATCAAATCTGGTCACTGTTCCCATAGACTTCTACAGTGAGTGTCCTTCTGAGCAGATGAGGGACCTTTTCCTCCTAAGCATCACATCACCAATCTGTGTGTTTTTTCTTACAAGAGGTCCATTATCCAGATAAAGGGAGGGTGTTTGGTTTTTGTCTGTCTCCACCTCTGGCTTCTCCAGATGTCAGGATTTGTGAGAAATACGATCACAAAGTGTGTTTGTGAATGTAAATAAACCTCACTTATCCACATTTTGTTTACTTAACTGAATATTTTTTTGTGTATGTCTGGTGGTCTGGTTTTCTATGTCAGCGGGTGCAAAGTCAGCGAGTTTAAAGCCCTCCCACACAGGAAGTAAGGTTAAGGTCAGGTTTTGTCCTTCCTGGATGGACCAGTGCTCCTCTTTTTCCTTCCTTTTGTTCTCAGCTCCCATCATTAGAACCTGAACCCCCTCCCCAGAGTCATTGGGGTGTGACTTCTCATCTCTGACTATAAATCTGGTCCCTAAACAACAGAGTGATGCTGAAAGTGAATCACCAGTAGCAGTCAACGCCATCATCAATAGCCACTCTGTTCTGCTGTTTTCCTTCACATACCAACCCTGTGTGTGTGCTTGAGCAATGCTCACTCATACAAAGAGCATTACCTTTGTTTTTTATCAGCCTATCACTGTGCATCTACCACAGGATCCTCTTTATGGAGGTCCTCGGGGTAGATTGAGAAGTATTACTCAACGGCTTAAAGTTGGCTGTTTTCAACATCATATACATAAGCACCTAATTAAAACACCCTGCATGCATACAGTGTACAGATGAATACAAATACAATATCATGCATGGGATTTTATTAGTATAACCACAACAAAACCTTCAATTTCTGCAAGACTTTCAAAGACATTTAGATCACAGGTGTCAAACATGCGGCCCGGGAGCCAAATCCGGCCCACCAAAGGGCTGGATCCAGCCCCTGGGATTAATTTGTGAAATGCAAAAAATTATTAAAAAAAAATTTATTTTAGGTTCCACATTTAGACCAATTAAGTGTCATAAAATCCTATAAAAACTCACAAAAGAA
>JAPSES010000097.1:10905563-10934507 GCA_029822895.1 Maxillicosta whitleyi | reverse complement strand
TGGTTTATTGAGCTGCACTCGAAATTCCGATAATATAGTTGATGTCATCAAATTTAAATTTTATTCTCGGAATTTCAAGTTTAATGTCGACATGTTGAGTTTAAAGTCGACCCGTCAAGATTAAAGTCGACATCCAATTTCAACTATATTCTTGGAATTTTGAGTTTAATGTCGACATGTTGACTTTAATCTCGTCATATCAAACAATATCTTCTCCTTCATAAATGGCCCTAATGCTTAAACAACATTCACATACATCATACATTTATTCCTGAGTAATGATTTTAATTATACGAGATGGAGTTAAACAAAGGTCTGGGTGATATTTCTATATTGATAACATGTGCTTCACTGTTGTGTTGGTCCAGCCTTGGTGTTGGTGATTGATCAAGTGTCAGTGAAGTAATCAACACAACAGAACTGGAACTGGAGAAGATCATCTCCTCCTGATAAAGCACAGCAGGTCGTCTATCTCTTGTTATTCTACAACAGCAGAAGAACCAGATCAAAGCCAAGCAGCAGGGGCAGACTCACACACTGACCGAAACGCAGCACTAAGCCTTATCTAAACTAATTTTAACAATACTGAGAAAACCCCTTTCATTGACTTGACCTAATGTGGCTCTCTGGGTAACTTTTAACATTTCAATACAGGCTATTATTTTCCCCCCATATTTGGTCCTTACACAAGTTAGAAATGAGGTCATTAACATCCTCTGTCTATCTTGGTGAATTTTCACTGTTAAAAGAAGAAAGAGAAGTTCATAGGATATTCATAATTCATAGAAATTCGTATGAATAATATAATTTTAGACTGGGGAGGAAGTGACAGTCACAGTGTTAAGACATAACAGTGCCTGCGGTTTGTTTGCAGCAGTGGGTAGCTTCAAACAAGAAAATTCTTTGCTACTTTTACTTGCTGTAATTTGCTCCTACTCTCAAAGAATAAGCCAAAGTGGTCAGTTGGTTTTACTGAACACCTCTGTGTAAAGGTGTAAAATTCGCCTTAATCTGTATGCAAAACACCTACAAGTGACTTTTATTAAACAGATCCACTTACATTTTAGAGCTAATAAGGACACAGAGTTAATAAAAATGAGAACATAACAGTTTGTATCTATAGGGATTCAGAAATATTTCTGCTTCATATAAGACAGATGGCTACTGCCGTCCAATCATGATGTCGAAACACCACAGTCTGTAGATTAGGTAATCACAGTGTCTTAATATATGCCCGTTTCTTATTGGGAAACTGACTCTTATGTGGAAAGTGGACCTAATGTGTGAGATATCACAAAAAATATATATATCTTGCAACGTTATAAAACACATCCGTAATCTGGCTCAGCCTTTTCAACAGGTTTGGTGCCTATGGTACATTTGTCAAGAAATTCAACATGTTGTAAGGTCTTCATATCAGCGGGTATTGGCTTTTGCTTTGTACGTCTCCAGATTCCGCGTCAGTTCTTCGATGCGCATGTCTTTCAGGTGAACTAGATGCTCTAACCTGTCGACCTTCATCTGCAGAATCTACAGTGCAAAAAAACCAAATCGACATAAAAGGATATGTTAAAAGTAAGGCGTTGTCTTTCAGAATGATCTCACTGACTGAAACTTCCTGTATTTTGAAGAGTTATAAGGAAATATTGCACATTTGTGTCAATATTCTGCCTCTTTCTTAACTTGCACATGTGGCTGCAGAAGGAAAAGAAAAAAAACTTATATCCGCTGAGCAGCTATTACTCACCGCTGATACAGCACATGACACATACTGCATGTATCACACACACTCTTAAATTTCTCTCTCTCTCTCAGTCTCTCTCTCTCTCTCTCTCTCTCTCACATACACACAAGTGAAGATATCTTTGTTTGCAGATGTTGTAGCAGTGAGCGCCATGGGTTTCCCGGATCTGGGTGTGTGTCTGTGTGTGTTCATACCTCCACAGTCTCCTGCAAGGCCAACAGAGCCTGGTCTCTTTGATGCAGGGTTAGTCGGACAGTAGGATCCATGTCGGCATAAAACTGTGCTGTTGGCTGCAGTTTACTGTGCAATCAAATTAAAAAAAAAAAAAAAAAAAAGCCACAACTTATCATATAAACACTTGTTGATTTGCTTGACTGCAATGATAATGGTAATATTCTACCTGTTTTTTACTTTGCTCTTTTCTTCTTTTTTCTTCTCATCTGTCACTTCAGTCTGAGGCTTCTCTAATGGTAAAGAAAAAAAAACAAAATTATCAAAGTTTAATGTGAAAATACATAGTGAGCACTCGTGTTCCATACAATCTGGTGACGACAGAGGCGTAGGAGAAACGAGGTGGGTGATGTTCACAAGCAGAAAGAGAGAGGAACACATTAGGAGGATTAGAAGAGGAAAAGGAAAAAAAAAAAACATTAAGAGGTGTTGACGTCCAGCAGTGCTAAGTTCAGACCAGCGGTAAAGGCCATCTGGTAAGGTTAGGAGCTGATAGGAGGGCCTGAGCTGGGTGTCTGATAGTGGATTGGGTGTAGATGGAAGGGGAAAGAACAGAGGGAGGAAGGAAAAGCCCGAGGCTGACTTTACAGGATGGTATCAGGGACAGATGAGGTATGAGAAACGGAAGGGTGACATGTCACCTAAAGGTCGTGGCATTCTCTAATCAGTCCTGTCTAATGCAGTTAAATGTAGGTGCGTTTGTGTCTGTGTGTGGTCACTGCCGTCTCGGGGTAGATTAGCATCGACAGAGGTTTTGGCAGGGCACAACAATGAAAATATCAGGACGTTCAGAGAAGGAAGGGAAACAGAGAAGTTCATGGAAAACATAATTTCATAGGCAGAATAAACCTCACTCCCAAAACAAAAGATATGCTGATTTAGCCTTGGTCAACTGTCGAGTAGATGGAGCAATGTTAAAAATATCACCTACTTCCCTCTGTACGCTAAAAAAAAGGCTAATTTTATATGATTTAGCTTTGGTCAGGATTACTGACCTACGTATGTCAGCAAATGTACGTCATCTATAATGTTTAAGGTAAAAAAAAAAAAAAAATCACATTATTTCTGTTTATTCAACATTAAGGTTATTGCTTATCAGTTTAATACCCTTTGAACTGTTAAAAAAAACTTTTCATATAATCTTTACAGTTGTTTTGTGATGTGACAGCAGGTCAGACATGTTGGTTAGAGGGTAAACTTTCATCAATGACTAATATATGGATCATGTCTGCCTCTTAAGCAGTAAGATATGTTAGAGTTCACAAATAAGGTACTCAACTCGTATGAGGTTTCTCTTGATTCCTGATGTCATAGTATTCCAAATCCTGAGGAGAAACCTGCAAAATGGTTACTTTACAAATACTCAACAAAACTAGAAAATGTGTAAAAACCAGGTAATTTATGTATAACACACACAAAACAGACCTGTATATTGTGTCGAAGCTCTACTTTTTGGTCTAGTTTTTCCCTGAGGCTGCTCAGCACAGGCTCTATCACCCCTGCGGTGTTCAACACAACCCTCTTCACCATATCCTCAGGCACGTGAAAGTTCAGCTTGGAAAACACCTTCCTGCCCGTACGAAACAAAACAGATGTTTCTAATTGACAAAACTAACTACATGATGAACAGCAGTTTTAAGATCATTAGACTGACTATGAAAAACACAGAGGGGGCTGAAATGTTAAAAGCAAAGACACTCATAAATTTGTTGCTGGCTATGGGCCATATCAGTGGTTTGGGAGAAGATGAGTGGGTGTGTTTGACTTAGTTCTCACAGCTAGATGTAGACAAGGCCTGTGCAAGTACTCAAGAAAGGAACATTTAAATGACTTAAGCGTTCTGCATCAGTGTCAGGAGAGTGATCTTCAAAAGCTTTGCAATTAGAATACTGTAGAGATGTCATCTATTTAAATAAAGTCCATATAAAAGTGGGATTATTATTATATATTTTGTGTAATTTTGTATTTTTTTTATTATTTTTTTTGCCCCATCTGGTCTGTTTTTGTATATTGAGTGTGGTAGTGAAAAGTAATGTTAATTTACAAGCTTTGGGGCTGTTATCCAATGGATCAGAGGTGAATAAATTATACCCAAACTTACACAAGTATAATTCATAATGTACATTTTTAAGTTTGGGTATAAGGAAAATGTCAAATATCTTTATGGTCTTGAGCTGAAAAAACTGTGGGAACCTTTGTTTTATATTAAAGATACAAATGAGGGGGAAAAAAAGACGAAGGTCCATTATTATTATTATTATTATTATTATTATTATTATTATTATTACATTAAAGTCAGAATTCTGAGAAAAAGTCAGACTTTTGGAACTTAATCTTTTTTCTTCTTCTAATGGCCCTATGTTGAATTTGATGTATAAAAACAACCACAACGCAGGAAATCGAGTGTTTTATTATTAGTATTTATTGTAAAATTGACCCCTCTGACCCCTCTCCATTTAATGTGTCCCCAACGTACAGCCCAAACCTACCCCCTTCCAAATGATGGAGCACATCCTCACATATGCATAAACATTAGGATGTCTTGCCTGTTTAGGAGGTTCCAGTTGCTGAGCTTCTGCTGTGTGTTGTTTGCAGGAATATAGTTGTGCAGGTCAACAAGTTTTGGGAAGAAATGTTTAACCACCTCAGCAGCCATCACTACAGATGGGTCAGAAGTCCATAAGTAAACAGAGAGTTGAGCTTCAAAACGTGCACAAAACAACCCCAAACAAGAAGATTAGATATAGCTACGTGACAAGATCTGTTCGAAGAGCAGATAGGTTCAGGTCGTATTACACTGATTGTTATCATAACACCATGTGTAAAGTGTTAGCTTAAAAAACAAACAAACACTACCTCCGTCGCTGAAGTCTCTGTTGATGTGTCTTTTGGGCCGGGACAGAGGTATTTTATCTATCCACGCGTACAAATCCTGCAGCTCTTCCTCATTCAGTTCTCGATCCATTCTTTTAAATTAACATTTGTTTTTTTGGAGCATTTACTGAGCTAAAGCTAATTTAGCTTCGTCAAAAACATTCTGTTTAGAGCGTTGCTAGGCAATAGGTACTAATAGCAACGCAGTTACGCCCCCACCGGGATAATGACTATAGTGCTTAAATGGTGATGGCATGATTAAATGGGGAAAATAACCACAACAATTAATTATGATTGGCTTTTATTGTAAACATAATTCTACAGACAGAGATGTCAATAAATAACTTTTTAAATTGATTTTCAGTTCAAAAGTTTGCAGGACAAAGGAGTAATCACTGTGATTAAAGACCACCATTGGTATCTGATATGGCTGCTGCATAGAATATGCAATGTTAAATCCCTTGAATCATTACAACATAAAAAACATCAATACAGTATATAAAAAAAAAAAAAACATCATCCATTCATACATTTGTTAATCTCATCAATAAAAACATCAGTAAAGTGCCCATGTTGGTGCCACATTTAAAATCCCTTAATAATTACATATTTTGCAGAAAAGCAGTACCAAAACAATGTGCAGTAATGATTACAGTTAGTAAAACAGTTACAGCATCAATAGTGCAATTGCTTCATAAAATGTCCACATATGCCGCGACCAAAGTAGAGAAACCTTTCCCTTAAAGAAAATCAGAATAGACTATAATCATGGCAGCGTAGCCATTTGTCATTTATAAAGCACAAAGAGTTGAATCTGTAAATCATGGCTTTAGGTTTTAATCAGCGCACTGACAGCAACATACAGACAGCAGTAATCCTCAGGGAGACCATAACTGACAGGTATGGACTATCAGGTGTTGCTGATCCTTCAGTGGACCTGGTTTCCACATCAATGCAGATAAACGTCTGCTGGGAAGGTCTTTAAAGCCCCTCTAGGTGAGACGGCGACAGTGTCCTCTGTCAGAGGATTTCAGTGTTCACGCCAGAATGAATGATTTCCTCTGTCATCTGGGTCTGCTGGGGGGCATCAGGGCAGCTCTACCTGCAAGCTGTAAAAACAAGTTCTGTTCAACTACAGATGAACCGTCTCTTTTCTTTCTCCTATCTCTCCGGAGAGTGTAGTGTACTTGGCCGTCTCTCTCTCTCCTCTGGCCTTAAAGTTTATTCATCCTCCTCGGTGGTGCCAGGGAGAAAGCTATGTGCTTACTAACTCACTAACACTGACCCACTCCTTGTTCATCACAATGCTATGCTGGGACAATGCCAAAACCCACAGACGTCTTTCTAAATGTGAATGCCTTGAATAACATTAAGAATGTCTGAATGCCAAATGCTGGCCTTTCGGAGGATTTTGTAGAGTCCAGTTTACTCTTGGCTGTTTGTCTGAATACATACCAGCTGAGTGTGAGGCAGAGGGACCACAGAGGGCTTCGACTTAACCGGAGGCATAGGAGGCTTTGGCTTCATTATCTGACAACACACAAAGTCACACAAAGACAAGACACAATGAATAGGTATACATTAATGTGTGCTTGTGTTAAACGTGTAAAATGACCTGTAATGTTTTTTACCGGTTTTGTTGCAAGTGGCGGTAGCGGTCTGGAAGGAGGTAGCGGTTTAGCCTGACAAAAAACACAAATCATAACAATCAAATCATAATGTAACAAAGAAAACAGTAACTGTCCTGCAAAATATCACTGAAAATATGTGTGCATTTTACCTGAGAGTAGACTGGCTTGCTTGGAAAGGAAGGTGGCTGCATGAATGGTCGAACAACCTGGAGGAAACCACAGTGACTGGATTAAATACTACGGAAGCATGAATAGAGTTTTAAAATGTGGTTATTAAATGTCAGAAAGATAACGAATGGAGGGAAGATATTTAACAGAATGATACATTCAACAGTAAAGACACAAAAAACTCCCACAAAAATTAAGAAAATAAGCATCTTTTTCAGCATTATACTGTATGTTCTGTAAAATACACATATGTTATAGACCCAGATCAGTTGGTTTTTGTATTAAAATGTGGATTTTAATTCTGAATTTAAAATTAAAACCAAATAGTAAATAATACCTGTTGAATCTTTGCTACTAGCTGAGGTTCTGCTGGCACTTTTTTGGGTGGCTGTAAAGAACACACACAGATGAATGAAACAAGAAACTTCATTACTGCTATTTTTGTATCTTAATCATAATAATTACTCGCTATTTATCACATTACAAGAACACTGCTGTCTGGACACTACAACCCGGTCATATGAAAACAATTACGACAATGATTTCATTTCAGATGTGACTGGCTATAATCAAAACATTATGCCAGCTGAAGATTAATGTAAGGAAGAAGACAAATATGTGTGAGGGTTACTGAGTCACTACGCTCTAGGACTCAGCTGCAGAGTTAATAACAGATCATGATGGTTGCTCACCTCTGGAGCTGCTCTGATGGGTTTAAACACTCTGGTAGGAGGTCTGAATGCAGCTGCAGACAGTGGTTTACAGGCTTGGGTGGCTGATGATTCCACAAATGTAGGATGGCTGATAAATGTGGAGCCAAGACGAGAGCTGCTTCGTGTACTGCCTGAGTGAAACAGTGGGTTGGACTGTCCTGAGGTAGATCGGAGATATCTATAAAGAAGCACACAGATAATATGAAAACAAAAATCTTGTCTTTGTGTGAAGTGCTGAATGTTTTTTAAAAACTGTATTTGAAGTTGGGATGTACCATTTAAAAAAACTGCCAAAGGGAGCAACAATTTTCTGGAGTTGCTATTATTTTTGTGCTTCTGCTTACTGTTATAAATGACACAAGACTAAATGGAAATTATAGACTTGTTTTTTTTTTAAATGTATTTTCAGAAGCATCAGCAATAATATACTGTAGCAAATATAACCATTAAAAGTCCAAATATTTAGTCTTGACTTGAAACATGGACAAAGAAAAAATTGGTTTCATAGGATTTTATTCACTAGCTAAATATTTAATATTGCTGTGAGAAATAAATGGGGCCACATTAACGATGTGCTCATTTTTATTGAACTTAGAGTTGGTGGTTGTATCTTTACTCAAAACTGAAACCAAACCTACACCCTTGAAATGAAGCACTGTGGTGCAACAGAAATGCCCCACCCTACAAATTACATTCTCCAGATGTGACAGAACATGCTTGCTTGGTGCGAACTCCAACAAAAAACTTACCAAATTATTTTTGTATATTTTCCCCACTGAATTGTGACTAACTGGAATATCTTTAGCATACAATAGCACACACTTCATACATAACTTATAGTAATCAATGGAGACTCGAAATATGGGTTAACTTCTTTCTTTACCTCTTTACAGGGCGCCTCTTTCTCATGAAATACATCAAACTTCCAATAGCCAGGACCAACAGCAGAAGTGTTGCCACTGCCACTGACACAGCAAACACCAAACCTGCCCCTGCATACACAAGATGCACATTTACTTTGATAATGTCCTTTTATTGCTAACGGATGAAAATGTCACAGAATACGTCATTTGTTCAGTGAATTAAATTCACTGTAACATGATTAGTTCATGAAATTCCATTAAATAAGTATCTGTTTGTGCTCAGCAGACAGAGCCCAACTGTTTTAGAGCTCAAAGGAAATGAATCTCATGTACTAAATCCTGGAAGAGAACACGGAGCATAACAGAAACCACACAGCTGTTGAAAAGCTAAAATGTCAAGCTCATGAAGATATGAACAGATACCGACTATCTACATGTCAAGACAAACAAACACAACAAATTCTATACCTTGAGGCAGCTCTGACTGTTGAACATTACAGTAAGGAGGGGCCCAGCCGGGGTCACAGTGACACTTGTTCTCGTGGTTACAAACCTGACAGAGATCACACTTATAGTCAGTCATCCCATCATGGCTCTAATGGCATTTTTAAAGTTCAATTAATATATTTCTTACCCCGTGATTGTTGCATTTAGCGGAGCAGTCTTTTGTTCCATATACTCTGATGTTTTTAATGTCTTGGCATCTTTGATTGTAGCAAACCTTAAATAAAGACATGAACAAATGTGATGTATCTCGTGTATTTTATCAATGAGGGGTCAAACAATGTAATAACATGGAAGAGTATAATAATGCAATTAAGTAATATTATGTAATTGATGCAATAGTAACTCAATAGGCCTGGTATTATGGTAACAATGAACTAAAGGAGTGTGGAAATAAAATTAAAGATATTAAATGAGTTTCATACTGTGCCTGTTACATGGAAATACTTGTGACAGTTCCTGTGTAATTAAAAAAATAGGCATTTCTATTTCATTTTACAGAGAGAAAGAGGAGCAATACAAAGTAAGAAAAATGTAAAAGAAAAGTAAGAGAAATACAAGTAAAAATCTGAGGTACCTCTCTGAATATTTCATCTTAAAGACAAATATTGTACTTTTTACATTACACTACACTACATTTATTATGTTTAACTAATCTCATTAATCATTATGTATTATGAAAGATGTATCTCTCCAACAGTAATGAAAATGAGCTCCTCTATTTTCAGCTGCAAGATTCTAGATGAATATGTGAATGTATTAATAAATATAATTCAATTATATATTCTAAAATGAGCCATTCTGCATTTTTACATTTGGTACTTAGACTTTTGAATAAAGGAATTTACTTGTAACTTTAGTAATTTTGCATTACAGTAGGGTTACTTTTACATGAGTTTAAGCCACTGCTTACCATGTTGTTGCCACACTTGGTACCAGTGGGCACCAAGCCCAGATCTGAAGGGTAATTGTCCTCAGGGTTCATAGTTGCTTCGTTGCATACTGTATTGCCTACATTGTAGTAGGATTTCCTGGATGTTACTGGGAACTCCCACCCACCCGTGCAGAAAAGTGTACCGCAGGATTGATCTCTGCAAACAAAAAGCAAAATGCAGTAATCACAAAAGAGCAACAAGTCAATATTAGTTACTGTAGTATTGTATTGACTTTTACGTACCGGCCTGGGCATCTCTGGCCAAACACTGTCCTTTTGCAGTTTCCTTTCCGTTGGAAACAGATATCTAAACCTACTTCAGCATCTAAACAGAACCAGAGTAAACACAAGACAATTGCAGAATTGAGACTGAATCTATTTGAATTAAAGTGATGGTCTGAAAGTACATCAATACGACTCTCAACCTTGCTTCACCTGTATCTCCAGGGCAGCTTGGATTTTAATCTCAATTTTAATCTTTAGCTCATTAATTTCTCTTATATTTTATTTGCATACCTACCTTGTAGGATTTACATATTAATTCCATGCATTGTAGTGTTAAAGCCTTCCAGACACTTGGAGTAGTAAAACTGGTACTTTAACTTTCACATTTCATTGTCAAATACTGTGAAGCCACATTAAATACTAAAAATGTGATATCAAAATCTGTGTTATTAAGCATTCACAATAACAATATAAAATACAATACCCTACAATAACTCCTGACCCTTCACTGAATTGCTTTTTGTTGTTTAATTTTTTGTCATTACTAATAATGGTTAAGTATTTTGTAAGTGACACAGCTACGACAATGTACCATGAGGTTAAAAGATTGATACACATGTCTTACCTGGTCCCCAAAGTCTCTTGCAGTGTTTTTGCCTTGAGGGACATTGTCCATCGTAGCAGTACCCCTGTCCACGGTTGCAGGTCAGGCCATTCTGAGAGTAGGCGTCAGTAGGACAGGAGGCACTGAGACCTGTGCAGTACTCTGCCAGGTCACACTCCCCTGCTTTTGGTCGGCAGACGCTGCCTGTCGGTTTCAGCTGAAAGGAACACAGATGGAGGATCTGACTACTAAAATGCGTACAATCACACATAACCAGCCAGACGCTGCTGTCAGACAGTGTCTAGCTATATGGTAACACATTTGGTATTGGTGTGAATTCACTTGTCTAGAGAGCATAATCTGTATGTGCATGTGTTACTTACTTGACAATTATGGCAGCATTCTCCTTCTGCACACTGGGCTTCTGCTTTCAGTTTGCAGGTAGTAGCATTGCAGCAAGGATTCTTACATTCCTACAAAGTAGATAATAGTATGGGTCTATAATATTATAATGCATTCTCTTTTGTGCATTTGAATTGTTTGGACTTCCTGTGCATACCTCTACAGTACCACAGTCACACTCTTCTCCGGGCTCCAGGAAGGCGTTTCCACACACAGGTCCACCGTAAACCCGATCATTCGAGGGAGTATTAAGCAGACAGGCAGGGTTAACTTCATCCAGAAACCTGCTGAGCTGCTGCTGACTGCAACTGCTAAACACCTCTGGATACACAAGACTAGAGGAACAAGTAGAGAAATGAAAAAGAAAACCTTGGATTTGCTTTAAAATTTAAAAAAATGATGATTTGAGATTTTTGGTGCAGGTCAGAATTGAGCTTACCCAACACTTTCAGCCATAATGCAGCCTTTTTTTGATGTGAAGGAGCCACACACACAGTTTTCAGTGTCATGGGATAATCCTAGGTTATGACCCATCTCATGTGCAATAGTAGAGGCCACTCCTATTGAGTTACTGTTGTGGTCCTGTGTATGACAGTGAGGGTAAGTAAAACTGAAATATATATTTACATGTGAAATTAATGCATTTTATATTTACACTTAATTAATGCTATTATATATCACTATATCTGTACAGTACCATTATATGTTAATATTCAATTAATACATGTATGTTTACCTCATTGACAGCTCCAGAGTTAGAAGTGCACATCGCATTAGTGTTTGCTAATCCAACAGTGGAACCTTCAAAATCCACACCTCTGAATAAGAAAGAGGAAAATGTTATACCAGCCCAAACAACCTACAAAACATGCACCGTGTTTGTAGTTTGGTTTTACTACTTCTTGCATCTTACGTGATGAACTGTGCATTATCATGTTTGGTCCTGGGCAGCAGGCTCCGTTGACGCCACTCAAGGAAGCGTACGAGGGTAACCTCCGGATTAGTGCTGACCTCTACCTGATCTTTGTATGACCAGATGTCCAGTCCAACAAGCATTACACGAATACCGACAGGACGATACAGCTGAAACAGACCATCGTGATGCACCGTTAGCATAAATTTTGCAGTCAGTACATATATAAACTGTTCACATTACTGTTTCTGAATGACACAATCTCCAGAATCTCCTCTGTAAAATAGCAACAGTGCTGTCCAATGATGCATTCATACTGGCTGTGCTGTTTCTGAATATTCAAAATGGACTGTGTGATATGTGTGAAGATTTTCATCCAATGTGTGAAGATTCACAGTAAAAACATTTTTTTTTTTTTTTTTTTACAGTAATAGAACTTTCTCTTCCTTTTTTTTTTTTGGTCTAAGTCCAGTTCAGGAAAGAACAGATAGTATCAGCACAGATTTCCTACGATAAATCCACAGCAAAAGTCTGTTGGAGTCCATGACATGTGGCATTGCACTGTTATAAAAATACATGCCTTTTCTGCAGCTAGTTGCAAGTTGAACTCTACAAATACACAATTACCTCTAAAAAAATACTTAACTAAGGTACAGTTGATGCCCCTGTTAAGTCTGTAAGTAATAAAGTAACAGTATAATAGTAACTCACAATTTAATTCAGCATTCCTGTTCTTCATATATTCACAATCTATGTTGTTTATGTTTTTCAAAGAGAAATAATCATCAGCGTACCTTGTCTACATGGTTTGCTATTTCCAGGATTCTAGCCTCAACGGTCTTCTTACTGCCAAACTTTTTATACTGAAAAGAAATATTTTGTTAAAATATGTGATAGGAAACAGCATCATGGATGTGATAGATAACTGAGACTAAGTAAATGATATAGTATCAGAAAATAGGGAATCAGACCTCTTTGTTGTCAACCACTACAACCAGCTCCACCGTCCTGGGTTTGAGTGTAGTGTCTTTGATTTGAGCTCTACTTTTCTGTAGAAACAGACAGGGGAAGACATTAACAGTAATGCTCTTCAGGTGATTGGTTAGACATAGGTTTTAGTTTGAAGTAGGTTGATATCAGAAAAAAAAAACTCTCGCAGTTTGAAGGACATTGTGTTCTAGTGATAGAAAAAAAGCCTGTATTGTTAAAATTCATACTTTATATTGAGTATGAGTAGTCTTACTCCACAGACGCAAGATTCAAACCCTGTTAAATATCTTTATCTGTCCTCACTGTGTGTCTTTACCAGACTGCCAAGCTGGAACAGTCCAGACGGACGAGCGCCATGATCATAGAAAGTGGTTGAGTTTCCATGGGAACAAGAGCTTCTCTTCGTCCTCAGGTGTTTGTAGTTGTACATGGCATGGAGACCCTCGTCACTTTGTGTCTCAGAGCTTTTCCTTGCATCCCTTTGTCCTGTCTCAGGAAGAGGTTCGATGAGGTACATCTGGTCCTGGAGACGCACAAACCCCCTACAATGCAAAAAAAATAACTGAATATCAATGTGACTGTTAAAATCTTTTTCACAGTTTCTACACTCTTTTAACTACTAACGACCACTAAAATGTCTTCAGGAGCAGACATTTCATATCTGAATTAAATCACATTTTTTTCACAAGAGAAGCCTACATGACGTTTATTGATCATGTTACATGTTTACATGCAGTCTAAAAGGTCTTACGGATGGAAAAAAGCTGTAAGACTGATCCTCTGTATGTCATGAGTCACAATAGGAGACATTCAATCTCAATTTATGCATGTAATTCAATTTGGCATTCTGTGTAGACCAACATACAGGGTAAAAAAAAAAAAAAAAAAAGCACATCCTGTGTCTCTCACTTTATTCCTGAGCACAGTCCCACGCTGATAGAGGAGTCCTCTACTCCCACTACATGTCCATGGTAGTAGCAGTGACCCTGAACAGACATCAATCACTGGTCAGCAAAGCACAGATTTTAATTCAAGAATTTCTTAAAATCAAAAGTGTATCATAGTTAGCATAAAAGTGTTATTCTAATCAGATGGAGTAAGACTTTAACCATAAATGTTCATTCCTGTTTCATTTAGAGCTTAGAACTTCCAGTATTGGACGTCATTGCTCAGAATTAGGAACTTTGAAAATTGAGAAATATTCAACAAACGTTTCCTGTATGAGAACATCAAAAAAAAAACAAAAAAACATAGGAAGTGGAGACACGCATATTAAACTGTGCAGCTATGATATTTTATAACCAGTAATTTGTAAAATTTGACTAAAATTAATTTCTGACTACCTGATGACTAAAATAAACAGGTGCCTTTGTTAAATCTCAGTTAAATGACTTAAAACAATACCAATAGCTCAAAAAATAAAATCCCACCTTGAATCACAGATATATTTTACTGTTATTTTGAGATTTATTGCAGAACATGTGCATTTCAACAATTATCCAATTTCTAGTGAGGTCAACATAATTCATTTCTAGGATTTTTTTATTAATCAGATTACATGTCCTGCAAACATCAATGTAGAAACCTTTAAAAATCCACTGTTTGTGGGAAAAACCCCTGCAAATATCAGTCTTACTGCACTATTAAAAAAAAAAACTTTACCATAAGTATTTGAATATCCACATTGTCATGGCACAAAACTGAAATTAAAACAGGCAGATGTAAAAGCCCCACAGAAACATTAACTATGGGTGGGTTGGTGCTACAGGAAATCCTTTAACCAAGCCTATGTGCCATGTAAAGTAGGACATTTCTTTGGTCGTTCATATTAGACAGTTTCCAGACTGAATCACCACCCACATCTCAGATCTGTTCAGTGATATAAATAGAATAAATAATGTGAAACAAATGGCAGACTCAAAATCACACCATGTCTATGTATTTGTGCTCTGTCTTTAAAAAAAAAAAAAAAAGCAAACACTTTCTTCGATATAATATGTAAATAAGCTCTGCTCCCTGCATTCTGCATTTTAATATACCAGTAAAGGTTTAATAAATTCATGCTGAAGTGCAATGTAATACATGTTCATGGAAGGAACATTAATAGATAGAGTGAGGTTTTAGTGTAAGATGGCAACCTACTGTACATACCCTAAGATCTGGAGTAGTTGTTACTTGAATACCC
This sequence comes from Maxillicosta whitleyi, assembly GCA_029822895.1. Taxonomy (NCBI): domain Eukaryota; kingdom Metazoa; phylum Chordata; class Actinopteri; order Perciformes; family Neosebastidae; genus Maxillicosta; species Maxillicosta whitleyi. The sequence continues at coordinate 10,919,526 of JAPSES010000097.1, read as the reverse complement.
TCCTCTGTATAATGGGTCAAAGAAAAGTTCTTTGCAACAAGATTTCTGAAATGAATAAGGTTTATGTCAGTACACTGATTTATAATGTAAAGATTACAGAGAAACTGTAGTCTGTAATTAAGACATTGTTAAAATGATTAATGGGAGTGTTAAAATCTGCTTACTTGTTCCTTTCCAGGTTTAGAGTGTAGTTCCGTTCTCCAATTGTTAAGGAGTATTGGACTATATCAGGGTATATCTGCAAAAGCACATACACAGAATAGGTTAGAATTCCAGAGTTAAAATAAGAAAAGAAGAAAAAAAAAAAAAAAGACCAGACAAACTCACAGTCAATGTTTTACCTGCTCTGTAGCAGAGTTAGTGACATGAGATGAGCCCATCAATTTCTGAGGTATTACTGTTTGATACTTCATCACATGAGGTAGAGTCACACTGGCCGCAGTTATTCCTGCAAGAATCAAGAAAAATGAGACAAAAGAAAACAAAAGAAAAAGAAAACAAAAAGAAAAAGAAAAGAAAGTGGTACCCCATGAGGAGAACAAAATCCATATAAAATATCCAGAATACCGCATGATGCTCTACCGGACGGACTCTGTCATTGTGTTCCTGTCAGTCTGAGGGAAATATCGGGGACGCTCAGCTCTCCGCCCCTCTCTGTCGTGTAACATCCTGAGAAGTACCATTTGCGGCCGAGAAACCATGACTCACAACCACATCCAATAAAAACTTAAACGTTGTTCTTGCAGGATTTGAATTTTGTGAGGTGATGAATGAGCCAGAATTAGTTTACAGGCAAGAATATTTTACCCAGTTATGAGTCTAAGTCTCAAAAGGGTCACGTGTAGTCTGGATGTAGAAGGGGTTCTGATAGTTTACCACACACTTTATTTTATATTTATAGTATATAGGTTTACTCTTATCACTGTCTCAACAAAATGTACGACAGTAACGGTGGCAGGGCCAAGATGATATTCATTTGGATAAATGAAGAATTGGGTTAAGGTATTTTTAACCAAAGTGAAATTTGATTAGAATATCATTGGTGCCTACAATTAAATAGCATGAGTTGCTAGCTTGTTTACTGAATAGCATTGTCCCCATCTACTGGTGGAATGATTGAACAGATAGATTTGTTAGAGCTTTTTAGAGTATTCATAGGTATCTACTTTTAAAAAAAAAAATATCTCTCATTGTTTAAAGCGGAGTATAATTCTACTAAACTATACTAACTATATAATGGTTCATAAAAGCTCGTTTTTTGGTAAGCTAGCAAGTTAGACAATCTACTTATTTTCAAAAAACACTCACAGTTTTGATGAAGAAACAATGAAAACACTTGAAACAGATAAAAACAGTATAAAAGTTCACCGTCTACCTGAAAACACCCTCCTCTAAATCAGAATGTGCACTTTTTTGGCTGAACTTTGATAAATAACGCCGAAGTCTGAACGGTAGATGGCGATATACCACTATACCAGCTCCCAACTGCCACCGTGACGTCATCACTCGGCGACACTTTTCCACTGTCAAAACAAAACTTTCCGACAGATGTAAACGTGAAGAAATAATGTTGCAGCCAGAATTGGACCGACTTCGTACAGAGGGAGATGTTTTAGTCAGAAGCTGCGGTGATGAGTGTCCGACGAGTGAAACCGAGCAGAGTGAGGTAGAGGAGGGAAACCCGTTCTGCTTCAGCCCGAGGCTCATCCACTTACACAAGGACCATGAGCTATTTGAGGTAAAAGCAACAACTGTGCACACTAATATTTTCATTGCCTTTCTGCCGTATACCTTCAACAAGGGCGTGAGTTTGGTGTCAGCGTTGGGGAATTAAATACTATTATGGAGGAAATATGATCTGTTGAAACCAACCTGATCTGGTAAAGATGCTGATGGTTATTTTCCAAAAATAAACTCAAGAACAAGTATTTGTACGTTCTGAACCTGAAGCTGAAAGTTTAATTGTGCTGTATGTACATCAATGCTGATGGATATTTGGATGTAGCCCTAGTTCCTGAATATGTACATGTTTCATCATGCTCTTCCTTTCTAACCTATTTCGTTCTGCATACAAAGTAATTCAACAAGAATGGCATTATCATTGGAATTATCTACTAAAATTCGTCACACAGTTTGATGTACTTACCCATAACTCTTGCTGATAACCTAACCTACCAGGTAACAGAAATCAAAGTTAACTTGCAAGTTAACTCTATCTACATAATTGTCTGTCTGTGGATAATGTTGTTTTTCACATTAAGGCTGGTAACATTAGCTATAACAGTTCTACTTTAAACTAGTATGATTTGATTATTTGCTATTTTGTTTTGTTACTTTTTGAGTAATAAAACATTTATCTGTACGATGAAAATGTAAAACACATTCACAAACCTATTACACTTTTAAGGATGGTGACATCCAAAGACACATGTATCTGCAAGACCTCTACATCTCTGCAGAAGATGACAAGCCATCGCTCAGGTATGATATTAGACCAAAGTGTCAGGGTGTGTTGATAGAGTTGTGGTTGCATACATATGTTTCTTAGCTGTAAAATGTGAACTGCTGTATCATTTAAGTGAGTTTCTGTGAAAGGTAATGCTGAAATGCACTAGAATAGCATCAGATTTAATCTAGTAGAAACAAAATGTCAGAAATCAGAATTATTTCTGTATATTGTAGTTTAAAATAAAGTGTGTAGAAAGAAGTCTGTTAATCTAAAGACTGGAACCTTGATCTTTGAGATAATCTGTGAGCATATATTTTCAACCCAAATGTAGCTTCAGTGAACATATGAGGTTATGGTGTTCTACTATCAATGTCTGATTGTTGTTTTACCTCCAACCTGAACCATGCTCTGGTCCTTTTCCACAGTGTGTCAGAGTTTGCCTGTCACATCTCTGGCTGCACTACAGTCTTTAGCACTTTACAGGAGTATGAGCACCACTACAACTCCCTGCACAGGAATGTGTGCTGCTCCTGCCATCGCTCCCTGCCCACCGCCCGGCTCTTAGACATTCACATTCAGGAGTGGCACGACTCTCTCTTCACTATACTTGCTGAGAAGCAAGATATGGTAAGCTTTGTAAATCAGCTTAGCTTTTGTACAACTGAACACAAAAAATTATTAAACCAAGGCAAGAATGATTAAAAGTCACTGTAAATATACAATACCAGAACTTAAAATTAGCAAATGTAGCAGTAGTTAAGGACTCAACCCTAAATATCTGCAGCTACACAAAGGTAATTTCACAATGTACTTTCTACCACCTTCAAACATAGCAAGAATTCAAGCTCTAGTAATAGTTTTTATATTTGTAGAAAATTACCTTAATAACCTCTCAGCGTATTGTAATTCAAGTGGTGTGAAAGAACACAGCACTTCTGCACCTTCTCTGAACTCTGTAGGCTGTAGATAATATATAACATGACACAAGATTATGGCAGATCACAGGTGTTTTCAAAAAAGTAGACAGAAGACTGATAACTTTAATCTTCTTAAGACACGAAGAAAAGAGCTGCAGAAGCAAAGAGTGTATTTATAAATTATTTTTATTTTTTCCCCCTTGTTTCTGGCTCCTTAAAGTTTAAAGAATTTTTGCCTAACAAGAGTCAGAGTGACTTAATTATGCTTTTATTTTCTGCAATTTGACAATTTTAGTGGGAAACACTTTTTTGTGTCTATCCTCCGTCTGTGGAATGAACTTTATGAATATCACAGCTTAGCTTTAACTATTAGCTTATTGAAATCAACACTTAAACCATTAATATTAATAAGATACACTGTATATTTTAATATGTAATTGTTTATTTCCTTGCTTCTATGTTATTGTCTTTTATATGCATTTACTTTTTTTGCATTATTTATTTTCTGTTTTCTTTTCCCTGTTGCTTCCTTTACACTTTTCAGTACCAGTGTTTGGTGGAGGGCTGTGGACAGAGGTTCAGGACTAGTGAAAACAGGAAAGACCATCTAATAAAAAGTCACAAGTACCCCCAAGACTTCAAATTTGACAAAATCAAGAAAGACAGAAGGTAAGAGTGCACATACTCTATGTTGTCCAATAGATGGCAGCAAATCCCCAGTAAAAAGATTTTTCACACATGCCAGCATTAGCCTGTGGAATGAAGACCCTTTAGACAACAAGTTTTTTTTTTGTTTCAACAGAGACCAGAGTATATATAATTAACTTCTTTATATCTTTATATATAGGTCAACTATAGATTCGTTTTGAATATTTCATCCTGTATAAAGTACAGTGTCAACAAAGTGTTTCACAAATTTTTCACTCAAATTTTTAATATATGACACGTATATCTTTGTCACTATCCAGAGAAAAGAAGAGACAGCAGCACAAAGACACAGACATGGAGATAGTAGATGATGTGTGTGTGTCTGAAGGTGTGTGTGAGGATATGTGTGGTGTGTTGTCTGACCAACCCGAGCAAGGAGAGTCAATGGAAATGCATATGACCGATGAGGACGCCACTGGCATGGCAGCCAATATCGAAGATCCTTCTTTAGCAGTTCAAGGCACCGCAAGCACAAGCACAAATCCCCCGAAACCTCGATACTCCTACAGGTTAGACTGGAAACTGGTCTACTAGAATTTATTCATTAGTCTCCATCCATTTTAACGCTGTGCTGTGATAAATAAATTCAGTACATTTTAATACATTGCAGGCAAATGTTGATAATTCCAGTTTTATTTTAAACAATGTTAAACCCTGCCATGTTTAAGTCATACAAAATAATCTCAGATGTAAATTTTCCATCTGTGTTTTGTTTTTCTCTTAGGGTTCCTGCAAATATATGCTTTGGTCAGGCCTCTGTCCGAGGCTTTAGGGGACGACGAGGAAAAAGGAAATAACGTTTGATCTTACTGTTTAGCGTCTTCTTTATAGTATTAACTTAAAACAGTACCTTTTAAAAAAAATAAACTTTTCACCAAAAATGTAACCGTATTGTAGTTTGTGACCACCACGGAAAGGTGTTTGCTGTAATTGTGCCTCAAAGTGTTTCGTTTTTAGAAAGTTGGTTTGTCATTTGAGTTTGTCTGTGTGTAACCCATCTCATGTCAGTGCTTGAAAAACAATTAAGATAAAGGTTTAAATTACAGTTAGACCCATGAAAGAAAAAAATGGAAAGGAACTGAAAAATTTGCAGCATACAGTATATTTTAATAATTGTACAAAACCCATCAAATAGAAAATACACTGTACATTTTTTGTTCTAAAACAGTTATATAACAACATTCTGAGTTTTGCAAAAAATATTTGATGGCCTTTATGTACATTTAATAATGAAACTGACAGTGCCTGCTGCTGACTTGACTTTAAAAAAAAAAATCATTTTGAGGTAAAGTGTATTTTACAACATTTATGTGACACTGGTTAAAGCACAACTGGTGAATAATTTGTTCCATGTAATGAAATTAATATGAACACAAACGGAAATGGGAAATGATGCATTTTAGACATTGCTGTAATAGAAATCAAACCTTTAAACTGGCAGAAGTCAACACGTAAGACATGAATAGGTGAGACTGAAAGTATTGGAACAAATTACAGAACATATGTTCTGACTTGAATACAAAAGGATGCATCTAAATCACATAAAATAATTGTGGATGAATATATTGCCTCCTAAGATTTGTATGAATTCATGACTAAAATTAGTTATTTTTTTACTCAGTTTCCTTAACGGGTTTGCGTGTGTGTGTGTGTGTCTGTCTTTCTGTTTGTCGATTGACTCCAAATGATCAAATCTGGCTCTCAAAAAATACTTAGGCAAAAATTGCTTTTAGAATAAGCTAAAAACATACAAATGGAATGATTTGACGTTTTATGTCAGTCCTTCATAAATTTACCAAAAAATGTCGTTACACACTGATAGGCCTACATGATGGCCTACACCCTGCCACATTCAAATTGTCACTGCATAACTTAATTTAGAGATGTGTTAAGCTTTTTTCAACTACAAATTAAAAATAATTCTGATTTGTATTTTATTTTAAAGACAGTGAATTTTACAGGACATGTTACGCTAAATATTAACTTACGAGTTAACGCAGCTTAGATGTGACAAAGACCCCGTTAATGAACTGATGCATTCGTTGAAAAGGGAATTAAAATGACAAAAAAAAAAAAAAATGAATTTTTAATAAAATTATCGTTGCATACGTACGGCATACATTAACTTATATGTGTGAAAAGAAAGAAAGGAATCTTTAAGATGGACATTTTTGCAGTGCAAGTTATTTTCTGTATAAAGGCATTTTTCAAGGCACCATTCCCATGGATTCAGTAAAAAGTTAGTGCAGGTTAAGACAAATAGTACATCCCATAAGGTCCAGTAAATAGTCCTGGAACGGGTAAGGCGGGCCGCGGTCCGTTCAGTGCGCCATACAGAGTCGGTGCGCCCATGGGCGCGTTTAGGGCGAAGGGAAAGGCAAAAGCCGGCAACAGGGGCTTCGCTGCCAGCTTGATCTTCTCCAGCTCGGCCTCCTGTAGTCTCTTGGCCTTGGCCCTGCGGTTCTGAAACCAGATCTTGACCTGGGTCTCTGTGAGACTGAGGGAGCTGGAGAACTCCGCTCTCTCTGCGATGGAGAGGTACTGTTTCTGACGGAACTTCCTCTCCAGAGAAAGCAGCTGAGAGGTTGTAAAGGGTGTTCTGGGTTTTCTGTTGTTCTTGTGTTTCCGTAGATTGCACGAAACTGGGCTGGGAAGTCCTGTAAATGAATATAGGACATGAGTGAGTCATTGTTGTTCGACCTCAGTATCAGCATCAACAAGTGTTCAAGCATAGGTACGGTACTGAATTTTACATCAGTCTCTAACTTAAATCATAACAGAAATTATTATTTGAGGCCAAATTATAGGACAACATATATCAACACCTTTTTTAAAAAAACACATCTTTCCTCTTTCTCCAATATTCTAAGCGATTTTGTCCTAAATTTAATGAGATTCCTGCGTCTTTTTCAGCGACTTTAATCACTGCGTCATAACACATATTTGCTATGGTTTTACATGACAAACCAGGCCTGTACACACTCACTTGGAGGGGATGCGTAGGGGGGCTGCAGCCAGGGGTTCGTGTCCTTGTCACTGAGATCCACCACTTCTGCTTTAGACTGATGAAGTTCCCGTTGTGACGCACACTCCTCCGACCGGACGCAACCCGAGCCAACACCGGGGGAGTGGAGGCTTCTGGTCGGTGTCCTGTCTGACATGAGGGACTCCACGCTGAAAGGCAGATCCACGCTTTTGGTTTTACATCTTTTGACAGGCGACAGGTCGAGCTCCCCGGTGTCCATTCCAGTCTCAGCTACTTCCTCTGGTGAAGTCTCTCCTGGAGCACCCGAAGGTGGTGATCCCTGCGCAGGATTCATCAAGCACGACTGAGGTGCCATAGGCAGCAGCCAGTTCTGGTGCAGCTTCCTCCGCTGCTGGATTGTTTTCCTCTTGTCACTTGTGTAGAATCGATATTATTGTCTCCGATGCTGAAGAGCTGCGTGGTAAAGTTCAGCTTTTACGCACGGACGCACCAGTCCCACACTCCAGCGTCACAGGCTGTGCTCTCATCTTGCCGCGCGCCTATGAGTATGTCGATGTGTCCACGTGACTGCCGCTAATCGACCTCTGATAGGTCAGTCTTGTAAAGCGTTTTATGAGCTGTTTCGTGAGCTTGTGGTACCTTGACAGATGTAAACTTCCACGCAGGACTCATCAGTAACGGAGGAACGATTTCTAATTCCCCCCGAAGAATTTGTGTTTTTAATCACCTACTTGTTGACTTTCTCCAGCTGCGCGCTCTGATCAGGGCTATGATGGAGGATTTATTTTGTTCATTTAATCTTTAACTCTTTCAGCTCATTGTTTTGATTTTACCGGCTTGCAGATTTTGTACTACATTCATCACTCGTCGTAGCAAATGTAACTTTCAACCAAAGATCTACTGCATGCATCTTGCAGAGCAGCAAATATCAACTGGGAAAACCAAACAAATCGCCGGTGAACTTAGTGGAACATCTAGCAGCTTTCCACAGGAGTTGATGTGGACCAGGGGTGTCAAACTCTTTTCGCAATTCAGAAACTATATTCAGCTCAATTTCATTTCAAGCAGACCAGTAAAATTACAGCACAATAACATAAATAAATAATGACAACTCCAAATTTTCTCTTTGGTTTAATACAAAAAAGTACAGTTAAATAATGAAAATTTTTACATTTTTACAATCATGAACAACCACAAAAAACCTGAAGTTTCATCAGAAAAATAACCGCAAATTTTAACAATATTATGCCTAAATGTATGTGCAGTACAGTTCACAGTGGATCTACAAATGCACAAAACATTTAGTAACAAGTATAATATTATTACAGTCTTGGAGTTTTCATTATTCATAGGTTATTGTGTCATTATTTTACTGGTCTGACCCACTTGAGATCAAACTGAACTGTATGTGCCCCCTGAACTAAAATATCTTCAGTTTAATTTTCACACTGTGGACCAGATTGAAACCTTTGGTGAGCTTCTTCTGGCCCGTGGACCCTATGTTTGACACCCCTGATGTAGACCAAAACAAACTTAATTTGGTGCCTGTGGTGCTGTTACTCTTTGTAGGATATCGCTTAAGAAAAAGTCGTTTATTATTAAGTTCCATTAAATCAGTAAACCTAATACAGGTGGTGATTTACAGTATTATTCACTGTAGAGTTATTATGGTAGTAAATTTTAAGGTCATTGCATGTTGGGTAATGGCATTACCTATGGCTGTATTTGGGCCATATTTCAACCCATTGTGTTCATTGTCTCTAAGCCCTTTGAGAGCCACTAAAACCCCAAGTGGAGTTGCAGGAGCCAATAGAAAAAGTTCGTCCAAATTGGCCTGATCTTGCAGCTCTTCAAATCAAGTCAAATAACTTTCAGTGAAATCTAATATGAGTTTGCTTTCCTGTGGGATCAGTTGTTGGGCATGCAGCAGCACACTGTCTGTCTGTAGGACAATTGGTTAAATGGAGTTAACCGTTTCTCTCCCTGAGGTACATTTCTGCTTTGATCCTGCTGCGACTGGCGCCTGTCTGCTCCCTCGGCCCCTCTCGCTCTCTGTGTGACAGAGATATATCTCTGGGTAACCATACAAGCTTTCAATGACTGTAATTTAGTGCCCCACAACATTACACTCTCCACTACTTACTGTGAATATTGCCACTTTCACTTGATTCCTCCTGTTTGAGAAAGGATTTACGACCGTCTGTAATGTTTTGTTTCTGTTCCATTGTACTGTAACGAGTGATTAAATGATATTTCCTGCTTCTTTCTTATAAGCATGCACCAGAAAAGTCAGTAATGAGTGTTTTTATTTGAGGTACAGTGACGATGAAGTGGATCCATTTGTGTTTTTGTAGTTTTTGGTTAATGCGTCTATCTATTTCCATTCATTTTTGATTAATTCTGAGGCAACAAAAAGAACAAAACACAAGAACTGTCCTGGATATTTATACACATTTGGTCTCAATATTTCGTAATGTTAAACTCTGTCTCTATGTAGTATGTCTATATGTTTCTGTTGGAGTCTATATACACCCATAGACACGCTTCTTTCTGGCTTCCTAAAGCAGATGATTGTTTAAGGAGGTAATTGTGGTTTTCCTTTTGAACCAAACATGTTGGAGCAGGCTTTCTATATTTCATTTTCTAATCTTTGCCTTTCATGAGATTTGGCAGAGCTTCAACAGTCCTAAGCAAACTTTGAGGAGGGGGCAAGAGTCGTGTGGGATAAACATTTATGAAACGCACAGCGGGGAACTTTGTGGTGAAAGTGTATCGTCTTTAAAAGAAACAGGAGGCCTGCTCAGTGAAGCATAACAGAACATTATCCTGACTCTGCCAGCATCGGTATGTCAAAATTTCAATGGACATGAGATCATAAACTTTCCATGCTGCCATTTATAATAAATCCAACCCTATGAGGATTCTCTTTATCTTTACAGCCAGAATGAAGTGTTGATTACTGTACATGAGGTATCATGTATATAACGTGGTCCGTGTCATGCAGAGATGTGACCAAGTCAAATTGACTTGGGTGATAAAGTTAATTTCTCATCGTGAAATACTAGTAACAAGTCAAGTTTTGTTTCCAAAGTAAATGTCACTGGTTTCCTGTCACAGGTCCAGACCCAAACATTAATATTCTACGCTTCAATACAGGTTTATTTTTATAAAATAAGCCATATTTGGACATTTTTATTGCATATTATGATTTGAATAGAAATAGCTCCGCTGGCTCTGCAGTCCAAGTGAAATTTCGTAGAAACTGGAGTCAAACTAAAGTTCATTCTGAAAGGCAATCCCAGAACCTGGGTGAACATTGCACTGCGTTGAGGAATATTTGCTCAGTGACTATTATATTTCTTTGCACTATGTGATCTGGGGTTCACAAAGTGTTGTACTGCTCAAAAACATGTTATTGTGACCAACAGTATAATTAACAATCGACAGCAAAGACTAAAAGTAGCAAAATTAAATGAATCTACCTTAATTATTTTTGCAGAATTAGGATTATTTGTTGATTTAAACAGTATTATTATGAACCAAATATTCTAAATATATGGTAGGATTTTTAAATTGGCACACACAGTAGACACTTCTTTAATTACTGATCTTCATAAAGTCACAGCCAGCTGCTAGTTTCATGGTATTTCTTCTTATCTGATCTCAGCTTGAAGGGAACTGCAGGAGTTCATCATCCTTAATAAGTTGTAACATCTTTCTCCCCTTCAGCACATTATGAGCTTCTACTCTGAGCCCATGCAAGATTACATCTGATCTTTTGACCCTAGCCTCACAAAAGGACACTGATATGAACTGCTGCGATCTATTACATGTTTAAAAGTATATTACCTAACTTTTCCCCCTTAACATATATAAAAACATCCAGACTAATGTGATATATTTTGTTGTCTTGTGTCGCTTGAAGCAGTTTCATTAAAGTAAAATGGAAAAACCTGAATATATGTGAAAAGTTGTGAAATCCCGTTCCCATGATCTGATATTTCTTAACACCATTAATCTGCCTTTTTTTTTGATTTTGATATATAAACTTAAGGGGAACCTCTTCAGCTTCTTATTAATTCACGTTCTCACACCTGATTTTGCAGAGTCAACATTACGGTGCTTCAAACATGTAGGTTGTTGACAAGTCCATATTTGAGCACTTAACAGTCACCATTCCATGCAGTGAATCATGCCAAAAACCAACAATAAATGAGTTGTTTCAATACATTTTGCAACATAAAACAAGGTCGTGCAGTTGAAACATTTGTAGTGAAGATAAAATCTGGGTGATTTCCTGTTTTTTTTACGAGGACATAGTGGGGGCATACGTGGCAGATGATGCTTGAAGCTTTTGTAATTACCTGATGGGTTGTTGATTGGCTAAGTGCTTTTCATTTATCCTCTATATGTTAGCATGAGTCGGGGAAAGTGGTGACAGGTGAGCGGTGAGTGGGTTATTATCCCTCTGTGTGTTTTGTATGTAGGATATTGGGTTTGGTGACAGGAAGGCGCGTTCCACATGGCGCCTGACAGAGACCAGCAGAGTGTTTGGCTGATGGGGTCTCAGCAATGAGTCGTACCTGCAGTGCCGGGTGATAACAGGTGAACATAGAGATATTGTTGTTGTATTGTTGTGGTTTGGAAGGAACAGAGGGGGAGAAAGGGAACCGGACACCCTCTCTGGACCTTGGGCGAGCCAGGGGTTAGAGTGAGCTCAGTGGTAGCGCTGACAGCAAGGGGGGGGGCTCAGATGGTAGCCCAGTCAGTGATGATAATGACGATGATGATGTTGGAGAATCACCAGCTAACAGAGGCTGGGGATGTCAAATTATCATAGGCTCATAATTGTCTGGTCATGATAGCAGATGTAAACATGGTTAGTATGATGGTGATGACAGGCGAGGAGCAGGGATGTCAGTGCCTAATGCACAGCAGAAACCTGACACGCACGCAGTCCAGCTCATCCCCGCAGGTTCTGAGCCTCGAAAGTTAGTTAATTAAAGCTATAGTAGCACATATAGATAGATATTATACAAATTGCTCTTCTAATTGTGTCTTAATAGGGTGTTTTTATATGTATATTTGGTAAATATGTGTACATATTCAGATATATATTTGTATATTTAGTGCTCTATATATGTGGGTGTATATAATTTTTTTCTTTTTTGTATTGATAATTTCTTTTCATGCAAATTTTTTTAATACTTGAATTGAGCAGTTGCAACACATAGTAATTTCCCCCTGGGATCAATAAATTATTCTGATTCTGACTGATTCCTGCACTTACAATATGTAAAAATGATTAGGCCTATGGTATGTATTTTGTTGACTTGTGTAGTTACATTACACCAAATGTTTGCAATAATGTTCATAATCAGTGAAATGTCCAGTTTGATTCAACTCAACAGTTGTCACAGTATGACTGCAGTGGTCATAGTGGTATAATGGCATGTTTTTGTTTCTTGTATGTCTTGCATTACGTGTGACTGCCCCATCTGCTTTAATGTGGATATTTTGCAAAGCTGTTTTTTTTTTTTTCCTGTTGGACCCTCTTGTTCACACGGGAATGGAACAAACATTTTCCAAAGTGAAGTTTTTTTTTTTTTTTTTTTTTTTTTTAAACTCTGGGTTGTGTGTATCTGTGCGGACATGGAAAATGAAAAATGCTTTCTGTGATGAACCTGCATCTGAAACATCAAATCCAAGTGAGTAAATCAGTGTATGACCTGTAGTGGATCAAAGTCAGCACGGATATCTTACGGCATTACGGCAAAATCCGCATAATATAAAGAATACTTCGACAATCCCAACCAACACTTGAAGTAACAGAAATTTATGACTCAACTTTCATCACAGCTCCGTTTCATAACAATTAAGATTAAAGCCTCTGCGTTTGCTATGTCCAGTATTATCTGTGGTGCCTACAGTTTTAAGTCAAACTGAAACATTCATATAATTGTGGAGTTGTTTTTGCATTGTTGCGTGCACAGAGATATTTTGTAAAGCAAAGATATGTTTAGAAAAATATGTGTTACTGTGGACAGGGCATACATGTTTTTATAGTACATGACAATATTGTGTAGGCAGTATTTTTAATAATATTTTTATTAACACCAGTATTGCTCTTTTATTATATCTTATGCATGGTTATTAATGATGAGCATAAGTGGAACTTTAGTTTTATTCTTTTGTTTTTAGGGTGACACTGTCTATAGGATGAAAAATAGGCTTTTTAATAACTGGCACCTTTATATCAATGTAACCTCTTAATGGTATCCTACATTAAACTATATAGAAACAACAGAGATGGTAAAACAGCTGTTTATCAGCAACCAAAAAATATCTGAACAGGAAGTGTAAGCGTGTTTTAACATTTACCTCGATCAGTTGTTACTGGAAAGGGATTTTATTGCCTTGAAATGTGTTTATGTTTTATGTGCATTGACAATAAACTTCAATTCATTTTGAGGAAGGAGGGAAGACGCTAAGTAACCACCACTGTTAACGCCTCATGAATTATGAATATTAACAGTCAACCAAAGCTGAAGCGCTACCTAAAGCACAAAAAAAAAAACATTGTGGTGAAAGAGGACAGTAAAGGAAAGCACTGGGTTATTATTATTATTTTTAGGGTTGTCAAAAGATTAATTTTCTTGATCACAACTAATATCAGAAATTTCATAGTTAATCACGATTAATCTTGATTTACTTTGCGTGTGTAAAATTGATTTTGCAGTAAAACCATTCGAATCTAAAGTTAAACCCGCAATGCAAAGTATTTCTGACCATTGTGTCTTAAATCGGAATAAAATGAAGACAAAAGCAGAATTTACCTTTTGGGCTTTTTTATTTTCAAAAAGAGTGTAGAGAAAGGAAAACAAGTATTGAGAATGAATGACT
>JAPSES010000097.1:10888267-10905463 GCA_029822895.1 Maxillicosta whitleyi | reverse complement strand
TACAACCAGAGGAGCTGCATGTGGATGGTAGAAGTGCAGAAAATGCTGGCAAACTCTGATCGCGATTAAAAAAAATATTCGCGATCACAATTTACATTAATCCTGCGTTTCCCAAAGGGGTAGGGGTACGCGACGTGATTGTAGGGAGTACGTGGGAAGATTTATTCATTTATTTATTTATTTTTGCGGGAAGAAAAAAATCCAAATAATGTTGGCAACGTAGGTCTATACAGAGCTGCCAACTCACACACTTTCGCCGTGTGACACACGATTTTGCCTGTCATCACATGCTGCACATCCATTTGTTACGCTTTTTAAAAAATCACATTCGGGCAGAGACGTTTGGCCGGCGTTCATTCCTTTGTAAACTCTGCGACGATACACGGCGCTGAGAAGCACCATTGTAACCCATCGTAGTATTCGCTGCATTTCCAGCCCACATTAAGTCCCATAAACGCCGCACGGGTGGGTGGGCTCTTAGCAATGGAGTGCGCAAACGCATCCGCCATGTTTGGAATGGAGCCGCTGGCAGACCAGTGAGTTGTCATAACTTTAATAAATGTCTTTAACTTTCTACAAAGTTAAAGACGTTGCCTTTTATCCTCCTTTTTACAGACACATCCGGACGTATTTATGGAACATACGGACAAGGGAAAATGCTTCTATTTGTTTGCTGCGATAGTTACAGTCTGTGTTTATTCCCCCTTGTAGGTTTAAATGTAATACTTTATTTTGCATACTGGTGCGGATCGGATCGGGATGAAATGCTCCAAGGGGTACGGGATATTAAAAAGTTTGGGAAGCACTGTATTAATCTAATCGCGATTAATACGTTAATATTCCCAGCCCTATTTTTTTTTTTAAGAAGAGAGTGTTGGAGAGTTAGTTTAAGCTAATACACAAAGATGCCAAACTTGGATGTGTTCAAGTACAGTTGAACACCCATTACTACACAAAACTATAATAAATGACCATGTGTGTGAACATGATTTCTGCCGGACTCATCTTGAGTAGATTTTCCTTGCATGACGATGAAAAATATCCCTTTTTCCCACACTACTGCAGGAAGTCATCCACCACGCCTTTTATCCCCACTACATACTGTGTGTTTATTGAAATGTTATCATCAATATTAAGAATGGATTAGTGTCATGCAGTGTGACCATTTTAACTGTGACAAATCCTTCCCTGCCTGGTTCAGAGAGGTTAACTGAAAAAAGCAAATTCCTTATTATTATAGTTAATCGTGTAAATGGGTCTGACTCCCAGTACACATTTAGTTGTAGGGGTCTTTCAATCAAAATAATAACAGAAAATATAGCTTGATTGTATTGTGAAGTAGCATAGGATCTCAGGAGTTGTTGTTTTTTTTTTCCCACTGCCATTGCTGATAAAAATCTGTGAATCTGTGAATGGCAGAAATTATCTTTCCAGCTGAGGTAATGCACAAAAGCTTTATTCACAGCTGTTTTATCTGATGTTTAATGCGTTTGATGTTTACCATTGATAGGTGACCAAGTGAAGCTGAACTTTATACGGATTTCTCTGGATTTAACTGTTGTTTTAAAGTAAGAACACACACAAGCACATCAAATACATTCCTACATGGTTTTAGATATGTGAATAAATAATAGAGAAATAATATACAGTATTTGAGTAAATCAGTATCTGTGAGTAAATCCAATTTTTCTCAAAGCTTGTGATTCACATTGACTTCAAAATATGTTCTAGTCATATCAGTTTTAACCCATAGATTATGGTAACTTCCTCTATTTCCCATCCTTTTGTGTTGTTGACCACAGCACAACTGAAACTGGAAAAAATTAAAGTTACATTCCTCGCTTAGGGTTGCAATGGTGGGAAAATCACTTTGACTTTATCTCACCTCAGATTATTTCAGGTGGTCTTGTCTTAACTTTTAAAATTCCTTTGCACATATTTCACTTCAGGTCTCTTTTACTTATTAAATGTAAACTCAAATGAGGTATTAAAAGATATTTAGGACCCTAACCTGTTTTTGTGTGAGAATGTGAGTGTGTGCCTCTGATCTCAGCACAGTGACAACCTGAACAAATATGCTGAGTCGATTCTTCTGAGTTTACAATAGGGTCCACGTCGTCTCATGAACGTCTGAAAGAGATGGGAGGGCTCCTGAGAGGCCCCTGAATCAACAACCATTAAATTCTCCCTATGCCTGCGTGAAGGGGACCTTTAGATTATGGGAGCATGCTTTAACTGAATTAAAACTGGATTCAGATTCAATTTTTTTTACATTCAATAGCAAAATTTTAGACAATTCGAAAAAAAAAATATATTAGTTGAAACCCAGATAAAGAGAGGAAGATGAGTGGAGGGAGAGAAGAGGGGGATGAAGTGCATGAGGGAGAAGATGAAAGCTTTGTTGTGCTGATGCTTAATGAGCTGGAAAACACAATTGAACTTCTCTGACTGTGGAAATTGCTGTGAGGGCATCGTAAATTAGCGCCAGTGTGGGAGCTAGCCTGCTGACAGAAAAGGGGCTTTGTGTGGTAGGCTTCTTCACAGGCCTGCAGCCACTGGGATCCTCACAGCGGTGTCATAGTTCGATCTATGGCATGACAAGAAGCTCTGCACTTATTCTGAAACCTAGAAAAGAAAACTATTTGGCAACCCCAATATGGCGCTTTTCTTGCACCGTCCCACCTGGGAATCTTCATTTAGCAAAACATTTGACCTTTCTTGGCTCACGCTGAATCTTTAGTCTTGTCCTATTAATGTATTATTAGTGCACAATCAGCAAGGTCAGACAAAGAACAGACAGATGCAGATTTATAGCACATAAGTGAAAAAGAGAGTGAAAAAAAAAGGAGATGGCTCTAACTCTTCCCTGATATTTAGTGAACACCAAAGGGTGACTCTTCATTCTGGCTTTGCAGGCTTGGCACATGCCTTCTGTTACTAAGTGGCTTCATATTGAAAGGCTCTGCAGCCGCTATTCTCTCTCCCACTGGGTGCCAGCCTCTCTGCCCTGGCAGCTGCTGGGCTGTAGAATAGACCCATAGTTTCCCCCCTGCAGGTGAGCTGCACAGCCAAAACAGGGCCCCTCAAAGGCTCTTTCAGATCCTCAATAGGAAACTGACTTGGGGAGAGAGGAACGGGCGCACAATGGCTGCCTTCTCTGGACATAGAGAAGATGGAGATGAGCTATTGGGGTCCTGCTTTAGTGCTGCTTATAGCCATGTCGAAGAGAGGTGATGAAGGAAGAGAGAAGAGGATGAGATCCCCCAGGAAAGTGTTGAAGGCGTGGTTCTTCCCCCTTAGCGTTTTTAGCCAAAGCCATGCAGGGGTATCCTGTCATCTGCATCTCTGAGATAATTGCTCTGGCTTTGAAACTTGACAAAAGAAAATGTTTTTTCCATGTCCTGGGGTGATGGGGGTGACGCTTAGCTTCTTAGCTTCCTATCCACACCTCACATCCCAGACCGCTGGAACTCGCTTTTCGCTCTGGCAAAATTCTTCCCATGCAGGGAGGAAAGAATGCACCGCCTTCTTGTCCCTCTCACCTCCTTTTCATAGTTTGCTTTTTAACTTTTATTGGCAACAGCTTTCAGCGACGTATGAAACAGTTTGCAAGTGATGAAGAGAGGGTTTAAAAATGAGGGGCTAAAGAGAAGCAATGAAGGGAAGGGAAGAATGGTTATCCTCTTTTTCTTGGGAATTTCAATACATCAACATCCTGTCTAGGTAAAGCCCAGAAACAGCAAAGAGTGAATTATTATGTTTTACCCACATCTAAAAGACTGTGAGCACAGTTTAACCTGGATGTTTTTGTGAATGGTCTTCCTGGAAAAGCAAAACACATTTCTAAGTTTTCTGTCCATACTTTAGAAAAATTTATACACCCAGAAGTTTAAAAAAAAAAAAAAATCAATTATATAACACTTTAATGACAAAGTATTTTATATAAATAGACTTTCTTAACCATGTCGAATGGCTGTTCAGATTTTGGGAAATAGTATTCGCTGTGAGCTTCTGAAAAAAGAAATAATGTTTAAAGGTTTAGTTTATGTTATTTTAGTGACATAGTGGTGAAGCTGCAGATAAACAAACAGTACAGAAGTTCCTCATTAGAGACAGTGTTTGTTCTATTGTAAATTATACTAACTCTAACTCTACTAACTCTACATGCTAACAAAGTATTGTAATGTGCCTTAATGGAAATGGGAAAAAGGAGAGGAAGTTGATATTGAGAACAAATTTATGAATATTATATCCCAGTGAGATACCATATAATTACCCTAAAATCATCCATGCTCTTGTTTTGAAGGATAATATTAGATAATGATTCAAGTGAACTTTAATAGGGACGTTTACTTTTTTTACTTTACAAGACTCATGTTGTGCTTTCAAGAAATATTACTGTTAAATCAACACTGCTTTCTATTTTTTGTTAGTAAGATGAATGTAAACTGGGTCTACTTACTTATGGAACAGAGAAACATTCTGTTGATGTTTTGTATTATTGTTATTATTATAGAATTATGAAATTTAGCAAAAATCACAGAATGATTTATAACAGTTGTTGTGTTTTTTTGTTTTTACTTTTTTCCCCAATATCATCTGTCTCTGCTCTAAATCACCAAACAATATTTCTCCAGCATATTCCATTGTTATTGTTTGCTTTTCACACGAGATTTTAAACACACGGTCGTCAGTGTGATTATGGAGCCTTCAGCTAATATAATTAAGGTGGGTAAAAAGATGCTATCAGTCCCTGTCTCATTTTTCCTCTCTTCTCTCTTCCTCGTTCCTTCTCCTCCTCTAATCAGTTCCACTCTGTTATTGCTGGCCCCGGGCTGTTTACGTCTTTGCTAAACTGCTTTCACAAGCCTAAGACCAAAGCCTGCTCAAATGTCTGTTAGACCCTTTAAATACCCACTTAGACCTGCAGTCACTGTATGGTTGACCTTATGGCTATTGTTGCCATCATTATGGAATCAATGCAAACTGATCTAGCGTTCCTCACACCTTCTTAAACCAGGAATTGTTTTTCCCTCTGAAGTTAGACAGCCACTTTCTGAAAGGTTAAGTGGTGAATAGGGCCTCTCATGTCAGCATGCAGAGCTGAGCAGACTGGCAGAGACAGGCTGTGACCACAACCCTGCAGGACATTAAAGGCTATGAAGTCCAGGACAGACAGTTCAACATAAGTTCTGAGGACAGACATTCTCATGAATGCACCACGCTTCATGTACTATTTGCTCTGAGGTTTTGAGAAGAAAGAAGCATTTCCTGCAGTCAGGCCAGCTGGGAATGATTTAGTGACATTAGTAAAATCCTATTCTGGCAAACGTCTTTCCTCAGGGATAAGTTCATAGGGCTATGTAAACCAATAATGTAACAGTAACCATCTTTTCTGAGATTCATTTATGTTAGCTTATTTAGAGAGGGCACTGTGGACATGGTGATTGTGTTAGTGTAATTTGCAAAGACCAGTGTGACTTTGGAGTTTTAACCCTTCTAGTACAGCATTATACTCTCTTTGTTGTTCTATAGTTCTGGTACTATGCAATGGGGGTGAGTTTATTTCCCATTAAGAAAAAAAAAAATACAAAGGTGTTTTTGTATAAATGTGGGTTAGTTGTTAAGTTGATATTTTTGGGACTAAGACTTTGACTCCAAACTGACGTCATCATGGACGTGTCTTAAAGCTAAGACCAGGATTGACTCCAAAAAGTCAGAACTCCCATACATACACAAGGACTTCTTTTGAAAAATACTATGTTAATAAGTTTTTTCAGGTGTTGTTTGTTTCTCATTCATTTTAATTGGAACCTCTAGCTGTTGTGGTGGTCCATCTATATTTTTCTAGTCCACTGATTGGATATCTAGGTGAATATAAATTTGATTGACAGGTCTGTGTGACACCTGTCAGATCAAACTCCTGAACATATGATTCATCAGTAAAACATATGGTTTCATGCTAGGTAGCTTGACTATAGTTGTGGTCAGTATACGTTCTACTAAAAACGACTTCATTATGTGCTGCTTGATAAAGTTGATCCTTTTCTATGGAATCAGATAAGCTCCTGTAGTCCCACCCCTTATACCCTAATGCGTTCACCTCTGCCTCCAAAAAGCCAACACAGTGATGGTCATATCATGAACTCCTGGCTTCAAAACAGCTGTTCAGAAACCAACTGGTAATGTCACGGTTGCTCTGCCCACTAATTATATACTACAGCCTATGACAACATCCAGTGCAGTATCTCTATTAGCCTAGGGGCTCTTAATGTTAAAGAAAGTGATTTAAAAAAAATAATAAAATAAAATCCAGTCTTTGCTGCTTTTCATGGGGCTCTACCAAAAATTTAGTGGTTCCTCCTTGGTTAATGCCCTACTCTTTCATTAAGTCTGATGACATTCGGAGTTTGTTTTTATGCAATGCTGTCTGACTGATGGAGAGGGAAGCAAAACTTTTCACATATCTATGTATATATGACATAGAAGAACAGTATAACTACAACATGTCTCCTTATATGCTTGTCTTTATTCTACTGTTTCTTGCTTATTTTTATAGGACTGAATAGTGTCTGTAATTTCAATTTGCATTATACATAAACATGTCCTACGTATTGTAAGGGGATTAGTATGACGCAGCAACAGATAGAAACACAAAGAAAATAATAAACATTACTGTCATTTGAGTTTTGTTTGGCAAATTACCAATAAGAAGTACATCCAGATAACTGTCAATGACAACAAAAAACATTTCCACTGCTCTGAAATAATAAGGCAATGGCAATAGGTTATCAAATAACATTGATGCTGACCCTCCCCTTTCAGGCTGTGCTGTGTCTCTCAGTTGTCTACATTCTGCAGGTATGTAATTATGGTTTGAAAAGGTTGGAGCCAGACGTTCCACAGGGCACAGCGTGGGAACAAAGCAGGGTCTGCTCAGTGGAGGTCAGGGAGCACAGCGGCTGCATGGTAGACGTAGATATAGAGACAGTCATCGTCCAATCAGAGTCTCTGGAGTGGGTTCAGAGGTCTGACTCACATCCTATGACTCTTCTGAGGAAAGTTTACGTGGCAATGAGTGATGTGCAATGAGTGGCTTTGCAGTCTGACATAAATACGGGCTCTTACATTTGGTACAGTTTATGAATTACATGTAATGGGATTCCTCAAATCCGATTATAATTTGTCACTGTGGTTGAACTGTGAAAAGCGTACAGACTGTTGAATAACAAAAGGGCAACAGGGAAGTGCTTTATAATGACAGCATGACAAGTGTGGGAATTTATGACCAATATGTGTTTTGTTTTAAAATATGTTCTTTTATAGTATATGTGCTATGTACATTCAGTTTAATATAAAAACAGTGTTGAGTCTATTATCAAACCTGACCCGGATCATAGTTTGGGATAAAATTCACAATATTCCTGTTATATTTTGCCTTATGTAGAAATATAAAAAGAAAACAAGCTTCTGTTCTTGTGTGAACTTTTGGACGCAGATGATCTTGAAGGAATTAAAATTTGGCTATGAGCAACAATAACATTAGTCCAATAATATGTTTGATAACCTGCTGTTTATGGATTTATTGAATGAATGGGAATTAAATTCTGTGTCATTCCAGTCACATTTGCCAGTTTTGTTTCCTGGGTGATAATCCGGATTGAAAGAAGAGACAAAAACAATTCTCTGAACAACTTTTTTTCTCCTTCCACTTCCACAAATAACTCTTGGCTTATGCTGTTTTTTCAAGATATCAGCCATAATGACAGGCCTACAAATGAAACAACTCCTGGCATTTTTGTCGAATTAGCTGTTTTGATTTTCTTTGTTACAAATGATTGTGTTATGCAAGAAAGAAAGCACTCGTGTTTCATGAAACTAAAATATGGAGATGCACAAAAGTCATGAATCCAGTCATATAATTATCGAGATTAAAATGGTCATATATTCTCAAGGGCTGAAGTTTTTTATTTCTTCTGAAAACCGGATGAACCAGAAATATTTTGTCAACCATCCATTCCCATGTAACCTCCTTATCTGCACTGAGTGAAAAAAAAAAAAAAAATGAAATGGAGAGCAGCAAATGTTTCATCCACCAATATTACAGTGCTGAGTGGCCACATGTTTCTTTAATAAGGATGAAAGCTCGGTGCTCTTGTAACCGGATCTCTCTGTAGCGGGCAGCTTTCCATCAAGGAACAGCAGGAGCCTCTCTTTAACCCAGGAGCATCAGGACAGATGGGATCATCACACGCAAACTCAAAATACACCCTGACAGAAATTCACTAAGGTTTAATGTGACCCTTTGGATGCAGTTGCTTTGTTCAGATCAACAAACAGCAGCCGTAAAGTCAATGCAGAACATTTATAACACCTGTACTCACTGTTGCTCCTGGCTGTCATGAACGTTTCACAGAAAGCGCTTCCCACTGAGTCCATTGAGCTGAAGGCCCTGTGATGTATTCTGTGTTAGTGGGGATCAGAGGTTAAAGGTTAGGGGTACTCCAGCTGGCAACCAGGACCACGGTGGACCCCAGTGAGGAGGCATTCAGGGACCGCAGGAACAGGAGGAGGGGGAGGAAATGAGGGACAGGACACTGAAGTTGTTTCTTTTTTTTTGTTTGATGTACTCCGCCCTCAAGGCCCGCTTCTCTGCTGGTATAACTCCTCAGTAGCCTCAGATGTCAGAAAAACCTTTACATAGATGTCTTTATCAGCAAAAGTTGAAAACAAACAAATACAAACACTAAAGGTACTTTTTAACCTTCAAATCCCTCAACAGCTGCAGGCAACTTAAAGCATCTGCTGATCTAATATGTTTCATAACTTCCGAACCACTAATCCTGTGCATACATGTACATAATTTAGATAAAATATAGTTTCTGTGCTTTTCATCATCATCAGATTTGACCCATTTGGATATTCAGAGGCTCCATAGTGAATGTGGAAACACCATCATCTTCTATAACATTGATTCACCAGTAGTTTGATAAATGACACTGACTGTAGACACTTGTTTTATGTTCAGTTAATGATATATTTGGCTGAAAAAGTCACTTTTCTCTGATTTGATATCATAATAATGTATTTACTGAGCATTTATGAACACCTTTATGGTAACTACATTAATTACCAGGCAGGGGGGCAGCTATGACCTAGATGACTGGAAAGTCAGCTTGTGTCTGATAGGATGGCAGTTCAATTCTCTGGACTGGTGGAGAGATGTTGGCTGATATGCCCTTGAGCAAGGCACATAAACACCCCCACCCCCCACCACCACCATACTCCCCAAACACCTAACATGTCAAGCCCACTGCTCCTAGTCTGCAGCATGTGATGCATGATCTAGTGATGGGTTAAAGGCAGAAGTCAAATGTTTGCATGTTTATGTGTGAACCAACTGACAAAATAAAGATTCTTCTTCTTGTAATTGTAACATATATGCCTGAGAAATGCAAAATGCAAGAGTATTATCACAATAAATACAGATAAATTACTTAAAGAAAAGGTTAATTTTACAGAAATTTTACAATTTTACAAAATCATTCTGGGTTTTAAAGAGTTAAAGAAAGATCAATAATGCAGATCTTTGTAGTTTGTGCATTGTGTATTGTGTTGTGTTGAATTTGTGTCATACTGTCTCTGTCTTAACAGTATTTTAAGAGCCCATCTAGGGATGTGCATTCTAAAATAGTCTGTAGCCTTAAACATTGAATCGATAAAGTTTAAATGAGGGGAAAAAGCTAAATCTACGCCGAAAAATCTATGATTTATCAGGTCTCTGTAGTTCCCCTTTTATCCTGTGGGAGGCGGATCTCTTAATTAATGAGCCACATGTGCCAAGTGTTGGCATGATAGCGTCTTTCATTTAAGAGTTTTCCAAAACATTAGTTGCTCCAGAGTGGAAAATGTATTTAATGAGAAGCGTACAAAACACAGTAAATAGCCATTAAACATACTTTAACAGCTCCCACATGTTTACTGACTTTATGAGGGGTGTGATTGAGGGAGGATAATAGTGTAAAGTATGTTTGTGTGAGAGAGGGAGGAGAACCACCTGAATGTGATGCTAAAAATGTGCCTTAGCTTTCCCTTTCATTCTTGGGTTTATGCTTGAAAACTTTCACTCAAGGTGATACATTTTACTATTTATATATACTAATTTGTTGATATTCATGTTTTCTGACTAGTATCTACTGGTTTTTGATTATAATTAAAACAGATGCCAGTTGTGGAATGTAATGAAGTACTTTTACATAAATATTGAACTTAAGAACAGTATGAGCTGCTTCTTATATTTACATTTTATGCAACTTACTATACTAATTAAATATATCAAAACCAACTCTAAATATGTTGGGTTTGGATGTTTATTTGTTTCTTTATTGCATAAGATCCAATTTCTCTTCCTTCTTGGGCTTTCTTTCTGAGCTCATGAAAAGTTAACTTTTTAGAGGTACAAACACATGATTATTTTATACAACATGATGCATTGCTGTAGAATAAACTGTAAACAGAATATAAAGTAGTTCAAATGAGCTCAACCATAAACATCTACATTGGTAAAATGCATCATACACATTGATTCAACAATAAAATGAATCAACTAATAGTAAAACACTGACAAGGATTATTTTTTTTCTGTATAATTTTGATTACTTTTCATATGCTAAGTTCATTTTACTGATAATATATAAATATAAAAAGATGGTATGAGTAGTATTTCTTCTTTTGAATATTAAGATTGATCTAAAATGATCATTAAAGTGCTTGGAATAAAAACTTGTGAATGTATGTATGTATTAGATAATATAAAAATATAAAAACAAAGGTGATTTGTGGTTTTACTGTGGCTGTTTTTGTTCTAAACAAAGACCTAAGCAAACAGAGCTATAATGTAAACTATCAGCTAATGCAACACATGAAGATTATAAGTCACAGTGTTATCCTGACTGACTGTCAATTTGCTATGGGTTTTTGCTGGAAGATTAAAAATGTATTATATTATAAGGATGAGTGGATACACATTATTGATTATTTGGTGTTTTTAATAGAGGCAAATATGACTTCCCCCAACTGTTGAGAGTTTGTAATATCAATACTATATATAACTTTTGAAGGCGGAACTTAACGTCTAATGTAATATTTCCAGTTTTGCCCTCTGCACAAAGTACAATCAATAATGCTACATGTACAATAATTTGATAATTTTGTGCACTTATAATCTGTGTTAATGTCATTCATTCACTTTCTGAACCCACTTTATCCTCTCTAGGGTCATGGGGGTCACCTGGAGCCTATCCCAGCTACTAAAGGGCAAAATTGGGGTACACCCTGGACATGTCGCCAGTTCATTGCAGGGCTGAACATATAGAGACAAACAATCACTCTCATATTCACACCTATGGGCAATTTAGATCAACCTATCAGTGCATGTCTTTGGATGGTGGGGGGAAGCCAGAGTACTTGGAGAGAACCCACGCAGACACCGGGAGAACATACAAACTCCACACAGAAACACAACATCAACTGATGTTGGCATTAAATCTAGGACCTTCTTGCTGCAAGGCATGAGTGCTATCCACTGCTCCACTGTGTTGATCTGTGTTGATCTGTGTTCTTAAATGCAACTCCTCTCATATGAAGATCATGACAAGAAGCTAGTCATGTTTGTTATGATGGTGAATATCACAGGAACAAAGCCGAAATTAACTTAAATCCTCTTTACTAATTGTAAACATAAGGTAGTTTATTATGAATACAACAAATTAAGGAATTGTATCAACTGCGCACATAAAAATTACCTTTATTTAACTATTTTTCTTACTGTATATATTGTATTCTATACTACTGCTATAAACCAATTTCCCAGATATTGGGATTAATAAAGTACTTCTATTCTATTCTATTTTCTTGGTGAAAACGAATTGATTAGGTCTTGTAGTTGATTATTTTTCCCTAAATATGATCATTTTAAGCCTGTGATACAATACTTTTCCATGTGATGATGTTGTTTATGCTTCCTGTACCACTGTGCTACAGGACTGGAGTGGATGCTTTATAACATGTGAATCTTTCACACAGATGCTCACATCTTTTTGTGATCATCTGGACACAAAGGTCAATCATATTCCTCTGTGACTCCTCCTGACCAGACAACGAGCCTCCTCTGTACTAATTCATTAGTTACATAACAGATTGAGGAACGTCCCTATTTCTATGTCTCCTGTGCAGCTCTGCAGCTCCTACTCCATCTTTGCTCCTCTGTCATCAGGACTATTGTTGCTGGAAAACCATCTGAGGCAATACCTGTGGAGCCAGATAGTCAGGTGGCTCCAGGCCCCAGACTGACTGGCTCATCACTCTCCTCATTTTACCCCCCTTAATCTCACGCTTATTGAGAAAATGTTTTATAAAGACATGTTTCTCAGGACCAAAATCCCTGAAATGCATTAACGAAATGTCTATAGTTACAGTGTAAGCAACTGTTGAGCAGATGGCTCACTAATTGTTTCTGTGGCTGCTTCATAAGTCTGACAGCTCCTGTGTTCACCAGACCATCGTCACAACATTTCATGTTCTCCTCCACTCTTCCATGGAGGTCCTTCCCCCAGCCCTGTAATTCATGCGGTTAAACTCCACACTGAGATGTCTAATGTGTGTTTAATGGGTGTTGGTGAAGCATCGTTATGTTAATTGTAGATCATTGAGTTAATTTTAGTTATTTAGAAAACCCTAGCTTTCCTAAATGTTGTGAGTGTGGGGGATATGACGGAAGACTGTGAGTAAAGACGGAGAAGTGGTTAGCCTCAAATACAGCCTTGAGCTCCGGCACGACCTTTTATGGGATTTACTGATAGTAATGACAGTGATGATAAGCTTGTGGTGCTGATGATTGTTTTAGTGTGGAGGAGTGACATTTCTGTTTTCATCTCAGGCTACAATATGTACCTTATTACATTTCAAACAGCATGTGCAGAGGTTTAAAGTGGAGTCTGATGTCTCTGGCTGATTGTTGCCCGTTAAATGTTCTGTTTTCTATTTGTTTCTTTACCAAGTCTTGATAAAGATGCCACTTTAAGTCAAGTAGAAACATGATGACTCTGGTCTTAGCAGTAATAAGCTGTTATTGGATTAAGGGCATGAGGCCAGGACATCAGATCCTCCCATTTGAGTTTGTAGAGGGTGCTTCATCATGGGTAAATGACATATTAATCTATACTCTCTGATTAAACATTGAACATGTAAATAAGTAGCACCGTTAACAACACTCATACTTGTGCTCTCATACACCTCATGTAGCAACTGTGTAACAGAAAAAATTAGCAAATTGAAGGCAGGGTCATTAATTTAAAAATGGGAATGTAGTCAAATATTCATTTTGGTGGCTTCCCTCATAAATTGCTGCAAGCTGCAACATTTGGAGCATGTTCTCTATCCCAGAATTACGGGTATAAATCATGACTTAATGCTGCACTTAAATAGTTACAGACAGGCAATTTATTCTTGGCTTCTCTACACTTTGCATTTTGTGTGTGCGAGTGTGTGCGATTCACAGTTTATTGGCTGCAATCATTATTTGCTGACAACTCCCATTCGTTACAGCCTTTATTGTTGCCCTTGCGTTTTCTAAAAGGCTTGTCATTCTCATGACACATTGCGCGCTCAGACATTGCACCAGCACACACATGCACATGCCTTTCCAAAAGCAGGATACAAGCAGAAGAATGCAGTGTGACGGGAAGAGGAAAACATATTTGCTCTTGGCAGACCAAACTTAACCTCTAATAGCTTCTAGAAGTGTCAGGGCACAGCCTGTACCTAACCCTATCCCACATATAAAGATGTGATTATTCTGCATCACCTGCTGCCAAGTTATTTAAGAAAAGAAGCTCCAGTGGAAATATTTCAACTTCTCTGGTGTTTTTAAGATACTGTTTTTAGCTTAAGTAGGTTTTTACCATAATCATAGGTTTTTACCATAATCATGGATTTTCTATGATCCTATACAATGGCACCGAAATAACATGGTGAAAAGAGTCAATTTGAAAAATATCAATAAATGTATAGAATATATGTATATAAGTATAGAATATATGTGACTCATATCCATTTATTCTGCCTCTGTATTCTAAGAATTTACCCCATTAGCCTCATAGCACAATTCATGGGTGTTGCTTAAATCATATTTTAGATAAGTATATTATTAATATTTGGCTTAAATCACTTTAATTTGTTATGCAATTGTTATTACTATTACGTTGTTACTATTACTGTATAAATAAAAAGCTTGTACATGTTTGTATAAATACGGCTTTTTCTGAAAACTATTGAATTTGACCTATATGCTATGATGCTAACATGACTGTTTGTCCTGTTTTGTTAATTATTATTGTGGGTTAAACTTTCTGACACTTCATTGCCTTATTTTTTAAATGATTTTGTATGACTTTAAAAGGAGTATTTGAAACGCCTTTCATTTTCACTGAAAGCCTGCAGGTCCATCAGCAGTTCAGGGGTGTGGAGTCCTGTGGTTAATCTGTACTGTAGCTGCTGGGCCTCTATCTGTTTTTCATATTAAAGCTGTAGTGGTGGTGGAGCAAATGCTGCTGCTGCTGGTGGTGGTGGTGGTGGGTGTTGGACGAAGCCTCAGACTGGTTGAAGCTTCAGCACACTTTATCCTTCAAAAGTAATTTTCAAAGCTCAGACCAGTGGGATGTCCTGTCCCACGGCTGTGGTTTCTGGGAGACGGACCGAGCATTTCTGCAATGATTCACCTCTTCAGACCTCTGTGTTTGGCAGCCAGTGTCTGTGTTTTACACCAATATAAATCTATTACTGCTTTTTCCTCATCTTTAAGAAAAGCATCTTTGTTCAGTATTGTAAGAAATAGGCTGATTTGATTCTTTGCCAGCAGTTGAAAGGATACTATTTGCATATCTGTCCGCTAAATATCCTCTTTGTTGGCCCAGAAAATGAAATCTCAGTGATTCCATTGTTGTGAATGGTTCATATTTCAAATTTTTTTGTCCACATGAACTCAATATGACACGATTCGTAAATAGTTCCCTTTGGTCAAACTTCCATATGTGTGTAATATTTGTTCTAAAAAGATCTAAAATAAAACATCAATGACTGGAGAAACATTCAAAGTGGTTATATTATAAAATAAAAACATGTTGCGTGGAGAATGAAATTAAGCATTAATGTTAATATATGATTAAGGTGTCAAAAGTCTATCAAGAACTAGAAACTCAGCCTTTTCAGACAGTCAGGATTTCACTAATCACAGCAAAGATAACCTACCAGTATCTCCCCTATGTGTTACATTACATTTATTTAATCTACACTAAAACTGAAGTATATAAAAACACTTGTAGATTTGTGATTGTGGCTGCGTGTTGACCTGCATTCATTTCTTTCAACTTCCTGTGGAGAAGCCAAGTAATATTATTCTTCTCATCTGACTTTCCACAAAACATTTAATAGCACAAGCTGCTCTGTGTATTCTAAACCACCAGCGATTCCACATGCATATACTGCACTTTACAAATCATATGTGTACTAACCTACTGTTAATCTCCATTTGGCTCATTTTGTTCCATTAAGTATCTAACCTGCACATCATAACAATCATTTTCAGCTATGGCTAACATGTATATTGAGTAGACAAATACTGATATATACTAATATATATTAATGTAAATGATATTAACTGAAATCCACCCTAAAGTTAATCTGTATCTCTATCTGTATTGCACATATACTCTTCCTTATGTGTTATATTGTGTATTTAGTTCACTCCTTATTCCTTTACAGCAAATGAAACAATTCCCTGTCTTGGAATAAATAACCTGAATAAAGTATAGATCCACTGGTGGAGGACGGTGTTTTACTAAATATGTAATATCATATATAAAAATGTTAACAACTAAAAGTACTCATTTACATTCCAATAGTGGATATTTTTGAGAATCTCAAACAGTAGCTATTTGCTGAAATTTCACAGACTATCTTTTCTGAGAGGGCCTTTGTGGTTAGGAGTCATTAGACAATAGGCCTTTGGACCAGTTGAGGGGTAAGACTGGACCCCTAACACATATGGATCTGATAGAAGGGGCAGATAACAGCAGACGCAGTGGAGCCATCCCACAAACACCACTTGAAGAGTGTGATGTATTGGTCTGTTCAATGTATTACTGTACACGTGTGTCATACTGAGACTTGTTGTGATATAAGACATTATTTTAACTTCATAACCCTTCTCCTGTTGTATGTTGCCCTCTGAATGAGGTGAAAGGTTCCCACAGTGCCTTCTGAGGGCGCAGGAATCTGTGTTTTCGCAAGCGCTGAAACACTACACTGCCGTTTCTAAAGGGTGTATATGTTGTATTGATTAGTTTAAATGTGTTTACGGCTGTGTATTTACAGTGAGCTGTTTCAAATTCTACTGCAGCTAAATGTTTCTTGGCCACAAATCAGAAAAATCATCCATAATGTCACTTTTAATTTAACCATTTCCATACTTCAAACAAGAAGCGTTTTTATTCTCAAACAGTGAGTTCTGCATGTGATTGGATCTTTGCATAGACTCAGATTAAAGCTGACACACTCACAGTTGCTTTACTGGTGTTCCTGGAATTAAAATCATAGGCTGATCATCTGCCTCCAATCTGTCCTGCGCTAATGTATGTGTATGTGAAGGGTAATTAGTTGTTTTAAATGACTGAAGCTGTAGCTCATCAGCCACTCAGGAGGGGGTCGGGCTCCATATGAGAGGGGGTCCAGTAAAAATAGTAGTTCAAAGCTTCAACTTGAGCAGTGTTTCTGTGTGGTAACACGACTGATTCACGACCCAGCCCTCAACCATATACATTTATACACAGAGCCCCCTATGATAATGGAAGAATCCTGGAGCACAGTATCTCAGTCTGATGGTAATCGTTCCCATCTACTATTCAGAACACAGTTTGGGGTCAATCTTTATACAAAAAACAAAACAAAATAACTTAGTACAGACAAAAATATGATTACAAAATTCTTGGCTGATCACTGATATTACTTTATCTCTTCGCTCTATTTTTAATATAAACTCATTCTATATCTATATCTATATATATCTATATATATATATATATATATATATATATATATATGTGTGTGTGTGTGTGTGTGTGTGTGTGTGTGTGTGTGTGT
>JAPSES010000097.1:10872600-10888167 GCA_029822895.1 Maxillicosta whitleyi | reverse complement strand
TATATATATATATATATATATATATATATATATGTGTGTGTGTGTGTGTGTGTGTGTGTGTGTGTGTGTGTGTATAAATTTCTGACAAACTTTTAACATAATTAATATACAAATATCTGCCACTGGTGAAAAACACCTTATGTGCCCATAGAGTTTCAGCCAACATCACTAAATATTGCTTGATGCCTATAAAAAAAAAAAAAAAAAAAGTATTTTTGAGGATAGATATCAAGGTAAACAGAAGTAACCCAAACATGACTAAAAAAAAAACATTTATTGCACTGATACTAATCCCAAACATTTTATCATTAACTTCTCCTCACCCAGTGCAGAAGAGCACCTGAGTAACTTTACTGGAAATCTTGTGAGCGCTCACAGTTCTTTTGTGTCTTCTATTTTATCATTATTGTTTTATATTTCTGCCCTGTTTGCAATTAAACACCTGAATTCAATGTGTTCCAATATTTTTTGTCCATATTATAGAGTTTTTCAAAGGATTAGCCTATAACCACATAAATTATTAACAGTATTAACTGATATGAGCTGATGGTGCCCCATAGTAACTGTATGTAGCAATTGTCAGTGAAGTTGTCATATTTATCTAATCTGTTTATTTAAAAAACCACCATCAATATGAGTCTGTAATCAAACATATTACATAAAGATACATTTATTTATTTTTTTTAATAATGGAAGATAAAGTGAAGTAACAAGATATTTACTGATCAGGGCCAAATCCACATCCTGCTTAATGGTAATCCTGTATTTTTCATTTTTATGATGTGTTGGATGCTTGTCTGTAACTCAGACCAGTTCTGATAGGAAATAAAATGCACTTAAATTTGGCTGGTTTGGTTTTTATATTGTGGTTAAGCGCTTAACTGATTTACCCGGGTGTTTGAATGTGGGTTTTTGCAGTTAAGGTAATAAAATAAGTCAGACGGCTGCCGGAGTATTAAGTTTCCAGAAGGCACGATAAGCTTCTATAGAGAGGGGTGAAACAAATAAGACAAGATAATTAACTTTTAAGTGAGTTGAGAACCTATGTATGCTATATGTTATAGTGATAGGTTGCTTTAATATATATTTCAAGTGTTTGTATTGGTTTGAATACGCATTGAGGCTTAGGCTCTTTGTTTTATGGCAGTATCAGTTTAATATGTGCTGCTGATCAGACCATCATTAAGTAATCATTAAGTTATCATTATCATTAAGTAAATACCTGATCGGGTGTGTTGATGTCCCGCAGCAAGTTCACAGCTCCTTCAGTAACAGGTTTATATAGAGATTTTTTTTTAAAAATTTTAATGTATTAATATTGTACTAAACAAATAAGCAGGTTGGAGACACTGATACTGCACACAATCACCTATGATACACTATCTTAACATCAGCTTTAATACTCCGATTAGTTAAAACAGTGTAATGACTAATAAAAAATAATCTTTCTTTTCATTGCTCTGTATCACTTCTTCATCATCTAAAGAAAACACTGACAGAGATAATAATCTAAATGTGACTAGGTGCACTCCATACAGCACAGTGAATCCTTTTAGACGCTATGACACAATGAGGAATGTGAATGCAGCCACTGGCGCCGAGATGCTGTTATGTTAACAAAATGTTGCTAAAGGCAAGTTTACTTTTTAAATGATGAGCTATTTTGTTTTGCAAAACACAGAACAGATATGAGACCATTAATTAGAAAGTTGACGTAGGCAAATTCTGAGAATGCAAAGGTCGAGAAAATGTTCTGTTATTGTTTTATTGCTGGAACTTTGGTCCCTTGTTTCCACAGCAGGTGAAATGAAGGGACATTTCTTGTTCAGATCTAAAACATAAGCTGACAGCAAAGAGCGAACATGTTCAGGTAAGACGTTTTCTCTTTCTCTCGTTTCCGTCTTTTTCTCCCTCTTTCTGTAAACTACACATGTAGCATACCTCATCAAATGTCTTCTGACACTGATAATGACAGCTGTTACATAGGTTTTCATGCTCAGTTATATTTAGACAGGAATCTTGTCTAATGATGTCTAAAGCATGTTGGGTTTTAACACCTAAAGAATTTTTTTTCAAATACTTTACTTTTAGGATTTCTTCAATTGTGCTTTTCTCACTGATATTTGGCATCACAGCAAAGCCATATAAACCCTGGGTAAGTGTATAGTCCTTCTGTTTTTGGACATACATATAAACACCATATAATACCAAATAGATTTGTATATTTCCTAAGAGTTATGGAATATTTATGCTTCTTTCTCAGAACAAACTTCCAGATGAAGCACTCCAAGAAACAGTTGTGTACGTTGTGATTATTTTACAGTAAATGTTAATGTTATTTATCTTGTACATGGAAGATAATGACTAAGATTATATATTTATTTCAGGTCCATAGATGACAAAGGAAAGGTGTCCTGGGGAGAGGAAGTGGAGCCTCCAGAGGACACAGATGAGACTAGCTATGACATTGACCCTTGGATGAAGATCTGGAAGACCATGCCAGGCAATGCAGACAAGGCTGAAGAAGACTTGGATGAGCTGTACCATCCTTCTATGGCAGATCTCCTCAAAGCTCGAATCCTGGAGGAGCTCCGTGATGCTAACATGCAGTCAGATGTATGGAAAGAAGTTGCCAAATATGACCAAAAACCAGAGGAAGATAGAGATGACGTCGACCATCCCGTTTTCCACAAGGTGGCCTCAGAGGAACCAGAGCAAGACTGGGATGATGTCTACCACAACCCGAAAGAGGAGCCGGATGTGTATCTGTTTCCATTAGACGCCGAATACAAAACTGACGCAGAGGTCCGACCTGTACACTCTGAACCAGAGAAAGATGAAGATGACCTGTATCACCCTGACCTGCAGGAACTTGTGCAACTAATGGAACCGAGACAAGCAGCCAGGGAAGAAAATCAGGTCAGAATTCACCTGCAGCCAGAGGAGGACATGGATGAGGTCTACCACGCAGACCTCGCCATCCCATACCAACAAGACTCCGGAGATGCTTATCCTGTTGAATGGCCATCTCAGAGGAAGTATACTGAGCCAGAGAATGATATGGATGATTTCTATCACAACTGAATATTTTGCAACAACTCATTTAAATCCAATTTATGCCATGTATTGTAAGTTTGATTTAACTTGACAAAAAATAAAAGCACATCTGAATTTTAACATGGCGCCTCTGTGAAATATGATTGTAATGACATTTTGACACACTCTTATCTGTGTACAAGTGTTTAATTTATTGAAATGTCTGAAATACAACAGTTAATTAAATAATAAAAAAATATTTTCTGATTTCTGGACACAGATCAGATGACATTTATCATATTAATTATAAATAAACAACAGAAATGTATTTACCTCAATCACTTCATTTACACCATCATGAATGCCATTAATCTCACAAGGCAATGAATGTTCTCTAGTGTGACCATAAAGAAAGAGATCATTTTCTGAGATTATTATGTTAATTGTTTGGTCTGTATTACTGCAGCAGCTCAGCAGGAATGACCCCCTTCTTCAGGATCAGATTTCCATACAAGGCTGTTTCGCTGTTCAGAAGAAAGAAAACAAAACAAAGCGACATTTACCTTATCAGCTAACCTAGTGAAGATAGGTAATTAATTAGGCTTAAACAGGAATCTGTACCAATATACTGTTAACAACACGAAGCAGAAATCATTAAAGTTTAACTGATCCATCCAATGATCTTTGAAAAAACAACCACATCTCATATTAATTTTGTTCAGCAATTAAATGAAGTTAATTAAAACATGCTGTGGCTACTGAAAAATAATAAAATAAATGACACAGAAAACAAGAAAGCATTTTTGACTTGATGTGGATGTTTGGCTACCAACAAAACGTTTCCTCTTTATGTAATTGTTTACTTCTCTTCAAATGTAATATATTCTCCTGTGTCAGATTCTGCACCAAAAGCAGTCAAGTACATGCAAAGATAATACCTACCCTGTTGCTACAACAGCAAAAGCCTTCTTTGCTCTTTCATAGAAAGCAAACCGCTCCACTTTCTCAAGAGGACTCTATGAAATAAGACAAACAGGTGGAAAATAACTGCATAAACTCATATCATGAACACAGTCAGCTGTTTTGTCTAGCTAGGCTATTTGCTTCGTTTATTTTTGGAATTCTTTACATTGAGAATTAGTTTTACCTGAGACCCAGCCTGTTTCAGGAGATGTGAATAGGTGTCCCACATAGGAACAGCTAAGCCTTTATGTTTGTCACTGTCTACTTGATCCATCACTGCAGCCTGTGGAAACAACAGGGCTAAGAAAGTAACTAATCTAAATGAACAGTCTATAGGAACATCACCAAGAACAATTATTTGTACTTTACCGGTGAGGGGACATATGTGTCCAGGGGCATCAGCTTCAGAATGGCCTCCAAAAGCTGTGGAATTCTTAAACCTGAAAGATCAGAAGAAGAAGACATGAACATTAACCTTGTCAATAAATCTCAGCAACAGTTTCAGTATTGTTGTTTGCAAACATACAAATTAACATACCATCAGCTCTTATCTCTTTTGGACCACGGGCACAGATAGAAGATGATGGAAAATTAGCATCTGCAAGAACTGAAATAAAATAAAATAAGTCAGAAATGAAAGTTCACTCGTTCTGTTTCTTCAGGTTAATATCTTATGAGATCAGTTGCTCTTTACTCTTATTGGCTGGAACTTGTATCATCCTGCTTAACTATTAATAGCACCACACAAATCAATCTACATCTACGTAATTAAATACCATACCCAGTTCATCCCCATGTCCCATTTTGGCAAGAGCATACAGCAGTTCTGGAGATATGACAGAGGGGATTCCTTTCAGCACGACCATCCTGACACAGGGACAACTGGAGAGGATTAAAGCAAATCGAGATGAACTCCCTCTGTTTACTTCCGCCTTCGTTCAGCTCCGCTAGACACGGTAAATATTCTCTTTACGAAAACATAAAACCTCTTTGATAAACGCCGGACTCTCAAAAACACCATATAACAATAATATATTACGAACGGTGTGGACGGTAATATCAACTTTCCGCCTCCAAACTACGCTTACGTTTTTCTTCCGGTCTGACTGTCACGTGATATAGAACCTTTGATATGATTGGCTGCTACCAGTAGTCGTCTTAAAACACGTTAATCGTTTTAAACTTTAAAAAACGATTTTAAAGTGTAATAATGATAATAATAATAATAATAATACAAAGAATACAATTAACTTTACACTGGATAAGCAATGCACTTACAATTAACCATTTCCATTAATAATGTATCTTCAAAATAATTCAATTGTAGTAGATTGTGGCAAAGAT
Source organism: Maxillicosta whitleyi (assembly GCA_029822895.1). NCBI lineage: Eukaryota > Metazoa > Chordata > Actinopteri > Perciformes > Neosebastidae > Maxillicosta > Maxillicosta whitleyi. Next base: position 10,882,824 of record JAPSES010000097.1, on the reverse strand, counting down.
ATACTCACTGACACCAGATGTATAGGGGTTTCCTTCCAATAAAACACACGGGTGCATCCCATAATGTTTCTGCACAGCACCTGAACATAAGGGACAGAAAAACACTATGATTTACCTCTATGGAGAGACACAATAAAGTACCACACTAGTCCAAATAGACAGTTTGACCTGGAAATATACTATTTAAAGGGGGAATTGTTTAGTATAATTTGCATAGCTGAAACTATGTATTGTTTCTATGCTTTCTATCCCTTATATTTTCTACATATTGTAATAATAGAAGCTGTCCCAACATTAGGCAAACGATGCATAGTTTTTTGTTAAATGTCAACAGCCAAAACCATTAGACACCTAAGCCTCCAGATGTTCTCCCGATGACAGAAGTTTAGTTTATTTTACACAAAAAGTCCAACATTCTAAATAAATAAATGAAAAAACTTTTTCAAATAATGCCGATTAAATGACAAACAAAATGTTCAGTATAAATAACTCAACAGCCCACTGTAAAATATGTTGATGAAGGTTAAACAGGTATTTGTACAACATAAAATTTCACATGGCCTGTCTAATAAAGACAAATATATTGATTTTGTTTTGGTCGCTTTTGTCACTCCGCTTGGTAAAAGTTTTCCAAATTACATGGTGGTATATCAGTTATATACTGTGCAATTCAACAGACCTCAGAAAGGCTTTGGTTTCCATTTTCTGGCACACCAAGGTAGGTATAGTCTAATTAAAAACAGAGAGCAGTAACTATAGTCACTTTGTCACTTGTGCCAAAAATGTGAGATAATGAAAATATTTGTCAGATGAAAACCACTGCACTCATGTGTTTCATCTGTGCCAGAGAAACTCTCAGCTGGATAGAAAAAAAATGCTGAGGAATGCTTTCCCTGACCACAAGTTCTGGTTAGAAAGCAGCAGATCTGAATAAAAATGCTTTAAAAGTCAAGTCACAGCTTTGCTTTGGCTTCTGGGCATGTACACCGACTTTACCGTCTATAGGGCAGCTGTTGGTAATAATGCATAGGAGACATAGCATGTTATAGGCTCCATGTTACAGCTTTTGTTTTCATTAGCAAACATTACTGAAGTTCAGTGGTAAAGGAACTCAGATCTTTTCAGTTCAACAGTTTAAAATGCTTTAAATCCTACTTATAAAACCTATGGAAAAGCACAAAAGTATTAGCAGCAAAATATGTATAGGATACAATAAATAAATAAATAAATCATGTGCAATCTGCAGACAAATTAAAGGAAAAAGCTACATGAAATGTTTCACTATGGTGAATATATGTGGACATTATTATCCTGGATAATTATCTTTTTCTTTTGTCATCTGTCTATTTATTATTTGATTAAAACTATTGTTCAAATTGTATGTTCATCTTTAATTATCCCTCTTAATAGTGGGACTAATTTTAATTCCTGCAAGTCACCATAGCTGAATCTGTGACAACACTTCCAAATATATGTTTGTCTTTATTCTATTTATAATATGGAGCTGAAAAGTAACTAGAAAGTAGTTAGAGGTTACCATGGTAAGTCAGAAATTAAATGTGATAAATATAATAGTGTGCAAGCATAATGTTCTAGAAAATTTAAATAGAATACATCATGGTTAAAGTGCAATGGAGGCCAGTTTTATTAATATTTAAGGGGGGGGGGATCATGCAAACCTCTCTCACTACTCAAAATCACACCACTCAAACAGTACTTGAATATGAAATGTAATGAATTTTCATGTAGGAAATATGTATATACAGGCCTACATATGTTCTAATTATATATGTACTTTGTTGTTTTTTATATCAGTATTTAAAACCAGTACAAGGAAAATAAAAAAGAATAAAAAGAAAAGAAAAACACATTTGAAAAGGATTACTTCATGAAATGTCGAAAAAATGGTAACAGTTAATTGCTTCTATTGACATATAAGCCTGTAAATATACAAATATTACAATGTTTATTTCAGTTTCTGAAGGTTTATATTCCTACGTCCAGAGAATATATATGTGTCTATACATTTCTACAAAATAAAGAAGGTCACAAGTATCTCAAAATGATACTAAATTACAGGACTTACTTGTGTGTAAACAGTCCTGGACATTTTTCTATATGTGTATCACTGAAAAATACTGTCGTCTACTTTGAAAATATATAGTGAATAATACAAATGGCCTAAAGTATGCCACAAAAGCATCTATATTAATTTTTAAAAATGATGTATGCATGTATATATTTATTAATTTCATTACTTGAAGGTGTGCAACTGCGAGAAAAACAGATGCAAACATATTAATATAATACAATAATAGAACATTTGAAGCAGAGTTGGTTCAGTATCTAAGTGTGAGGGTCTGTTCCATATGACTAAGGGGCTCAGAGGCAGTGGTTCATGGATATGGGAGTGATCTTTGTGGAGGACGGCTGCTGCTGGGCAGAGAAAAGGCCCTGCAGGAGCCAGGCCTGTCTGCTGGACTGAAAGCCCTTTTCTCCCTCTCTGGACACATGCTGTTGCCTCTTTATTTCAACTTCTTTAAATGAGTTTATCACGCTATGAGGGTCTGCGCTGCCAAAATGTAACGTTTTGCCCCTTTTGTCTGTGTGGAGAGCCTCAATTGAGTCTACATTTATTATTTTGACCTTTCGGTAGCCTCAAAGAGGAGCTTCTTTTCGGGCTCTCACTGCAGACTTTTGTTCTTCCCTGTGGAGTGAGGAGACCGTTTTTTTTCCTCCTCCTTTTTAAAGTTTTGTTCCAAGGGGGCTGACAAGAAAGGAAGATCCAGGGGAATATTGAATGAAAATTAAAATCAATTAGGCCATGGCCTTGTGAAGATATGGGGCGCCGCCGTGTGAAGATCACAGAAAAAAAAGGTGCCTTGAGATGATTGGAGCGGAAAGAGAAAGCGCACACTAACCAAATTTGTTCTGGTGTTTTCTTTGAAGTCCAAATTATGGTTTTGTGTCCGAATATTTTAGCCAGTGGCCAAATAGAGGATGCGCACAATGTGAGACCAAATCTGCGAGGCTTCTGTGGGAAGTTTTAATGCACAACTTTGCGTTTTGTCTGAAATTCTGCACAAAGTTTGTCATAATATATACAATTGAGATCCGTTTCATTGATTAAAAAAACTCTCATCGTACTTAAAATCACAACATATGCTTAATTTAATTACATAAAATTGGCTATGTTCTCACGACTGAGCTCGTCTATGACAGTAATAGAATAATTTTCATAAACCTAATGAATTTTACTTTTTAACTAATATGCCTCCTGTTACTTATACTGAATAAACCCGTGTTACTTATGGCGAATGAAAGAGCTGTTCTGCGCAGGACGTGGTGCGTTTTAGTGCAACAGGTCAAATTCATTTCAAAGTCCAGGATCTGACTTTTGTTATAGAGGAGCAGCCCCATCTAGTGGCCGATTACAGAACTGTGGTGGTGATTATTGTAAAAAGCTGTCATGATCAGTAAAATGTACTAAATTATGAAATAGTAGTGGTTACAGTAATGGTATTTTGTAATTACAGAGTTCTTTGTGCCTATAAATGGTCCCTGACAGTGTTTTCCTATTATATTCTGCGATGACCATGATTGGACAATAATGTGTGGTACGTCCCATTTTCATGACTTGAACTGATCATGATAAAAATTTAAAAAAAAAAGATAAAAAAAATTATCATGATAAATGTCGAATCAATATTTCTTTTAAATTTAATGAAAAAAACTCACAATATGTATTTCAGAAACCTAGAAGTAGAACACTCAAAACAATCATGATTATCTAAATTAAGTCATTAAAATAAAAATGTGCATGTAACATGGTAAACAAAAATATATTCTTCTAAGTAATTTTAATCATTATTATTATTATTTTTTTTTACATAATAAAACCATTTGCATTTGTAAGGGGATTTTATCAGTAAGTGTGAAGTGTAGAGTAACACTCCTACATTTTGGCACTTTTGCAATTTTTGCCTGCTGTGTTAATCGTGTTTCCTCTGACACTTGGTGTTGTGTGAATGTATAAATGAGGTTGGTGGATTGTAGAAACTGAATTGCTCTTTTGAAATAAAGTTTTCTGAATCTGAAAATTAACTCTAAAGATGATGTATCGCTATAATTTTTTTTACTATATTTGTAATTATTGTTTTGTAGCTCAGCCTTCTGTTAACTATGAAACACTTGAATGCAACGTGTCCCTATAATTTGTCCCTATAGTGTATAATAATGTAGTGGCTCATTATTTCTCACAGGATTAGTCTACAAAAACATTGTATTTAAGTGATGAGCAACATAACAGTAAACTCTGAAGCACAATGGAAGCATTTTAGATGATCATGTAAACACAATTAACGTGTATTGCAATATAAATGTGTGATACTTATAGTTTTTAAGTCCAGATCCTTGTTTAATTGAATGTGTAACTGAAAGTGTCCCAACACTTTTGGTCACGTGTTGAAAAAGTAAAATCTCCTCAGCTTCGACAATGCATTTTACACCTAATCCAATGTTTGTTTTTTTATTTAGAGTTCATTTAAGGATGAAAACTTAATCTCAAGTTATCAAACATTGAAAAATCAATACATTTAAAGATACGTGATCTTCACTGGAGAAAAAAGTGGATGGAGTTGAAGTATAAAGTATGTCCTCACTCATAGTACCGGGGTGAAAAGTAATTAGGAAACAAAAGTGGTAACCAACACCCTTTATGAAGTCCATTTCACAAATCAACTAAAATTATAATTACATATAGATCTGAGACCGTGATCACATATGATATAAAACCATCTACTGTACATACTTGAAACATGTGAGGAACAATAATCAGCAGCACGTGTGTGTTAAACCAGTACAGCAAACATATCAACAGACGTTTCCTCTACTCATTTAAACTACTATAGAGCTTTATTTGTAAAACGTACACAGGGGGAAAAAAGCTGCCTACAAAATGCAGGCAGAGGTTTGACAGTGAAAATGAAAAGGCAAAGTCAGTACACGCCATCAGGACTGATTCCTTATGTTCTCACGCTGGCTTCACAGTCAGCAATGTTATTCATGCTCCTGCACCCGGGCTGCATTGGATTTGGATCCTGCACCTAAACAGACAGAGCTTTGCTGTGATAAGACACTGGCATCAAATCTAAATTCAAAGAGCCTGTATGTTCGACTACAATCAGGATTTAGAATCACTCAGGTAAGGGAAATGACCCAGTGATATCTGGGACCGTGTGTTCTCGGCTGAAACCTGGATGTGCTTTATTTTAGTTGTCTTGGAAACTGGCTTTTCTCTTCTCCACAAATGCAGTCATGCCTTCTTTACGATCATCCTAAACAGAAAACACAAACGGACACATGTTAAGTTTGACAGTAAAAAACAGACACGCACTTTTTTTTTTTTTAAACCCAATTTCATTAATCTCAGACTCACTGTGGCGAATGTAGAGTGGAATAACCGCTTCTCCAGACGATTCCCCTCAGCCAAAGTCAGTTCAAAAGCTGCGATCACACAACAGCAGAACAGTCAGATACAACAGTTGAGTAAAAAGTCAACCCAGGTTTCAGTCCTTGAACACAGAAAACCAACAGACCTGCATTAACAGCCTCTTTAGCCATAGCAGAGACCAGCTTGGAATTAGCTGCTATTTTTTCTCCACATTTAACAGCTTCAGACACCAGCTGGTCCACAGGAAACACTTTACTCACCAAACCTGAGAAAACACAAAAATAACAGCATGTCCTGGTATGAATAATTACTTCAAATCAAATAACTGCATGTAAATGCCTTTTTATAAACTGTATAATTCACAACAGGTGCTTAATTATTTGATTTTTAAAAAATTATTTAAATTAATTATAAAATAAAAACAGTCTTAAATAAAAAGCATTGCTCTGTATTATTTGACATTATCCTCAAGTTCTGGAGTTTGTCTAAAATATTAATTTCCCTTTTTGTACCAAATCTATATGTCAGATATGAAACCATCCACTGAATGATGACAACCGAATAAATCAAAGGTCACAGTATGAAATATGTGTGCGTTGGTGTGCGTGGGGGGGTTCTTCCCTATTGTCCTATCACACAGTTGTCTAGTTGTCACGACATTCCAATGCCAGCATTGGAATTGGAATGTCGTGTGGAGGCTGCGGGTGGATGACGACACGGAATGGGTGGGCCCAGGCTAATCACACAGACCTACTGAATACCGATTTCTAATGTAAATTTCTCCATTGTGAGATTAATAAAGTATCTTATCTTATCTTAATGCCAGGCGTATCTAAGGTGACTTTTCAAACTATTTCAAATTCAAAGCTAGATTTCCATTGATGAACATAACCACAAGTGTTTCATGTCATTCAGCTCATGAGGTGGTCATAAAATTCTGTCATTAGGTGGTCCTTTGTTTGGTTTGTGCCTTGGCGCTAGCAAACAGTCACATGACCTTTGTCGACAACCAATGGATGCACAGTCTGAAACACCAAATAGGAAGTAAACTTGACTGCGGGGGTTTGATTTCAACAATAAAACAGGAACAGAATCCATTTTTTTGTTTGTAGAAAAGCAATGATAATGGTACAAATGATAATAAACAGAAGTAATTTACTCCACTTTGTTTTAGTCAATACATATCTAGTATTTTTGGCTTTTTTTTCCTGTGGAATCCAAACCACATGTAAATATGGCATAGAGAAAAATTTTATTCAGTAAATCCTGTTAAGATGATAAACTTACCCAAAAACAAGTACTAAAAAACACATACATAACTCATAAATAATGTAGTTGCAGTCTTCAGTGATTCCCAGTCCCTGAGTCACACTTTAGTCCTTCACAGGTTTTTTATCAGAGTCTTCCAGCGTATACTATTAATAAACCAAACCTGACTGCTTGGCGTCTTGTGCGTTGATCCGGTCTCCTGTCAGTACCATTTCCATAGCGAGAGACTTGCCCACTGCGCGAGTCAGACGCTGGGTGCCACCCGCCCCTGAAAGCATAAAGATTTACAACAACAGATGCTTCATCAACAAAAATCAAGTAAATTTAATATAAACAATATTAGTGTACAGTATAAGGAAATGGATATTAAGAAGGAAAGAAAGTAGATACAACAGATATTTACCAGGAATGGTGCCCAACAGGATTTCTGGTTGGCCAAATTGTGCCTTCTCTCCAGCAAAGATGATATCACACATCATGGCCAGTTCACAGCCTCCACCCAGCTGAAACAGTAGAATATTCAGTATGAAGAGAAATACCACAAGTAGAGAAAGTTGTTTTCTTCATATTACAGTTCTATTGAATGTACAGGATTAAACCCAGATGATTTTTGTTGTTGTTGTTTTTTTTTTATGACAGAGGATTCTTTAAATGAGTTCAAGTCTGGGACTCACAGCAAAGCCATTCACAGCCGCAATCACAGGCTTCTTCACTGTGGATACTCTGTTCCAGTGAGCCAGGAAGTTCCCCCCATAACACTCCTGGAAAGTTCGATTCTGCATCTCTTTAATGTCTGCTCCCGCTGAAATGCAGAGTGGTTAAGAGTTCATCCAATATGTAACCGTAAACACTTAAATGTCTATAAAACCAGGTAAGAAAAGACACGAGGTAGACAGATAATTCTTACCAGCGAATGCTCTGTCGCTGCCAGTGATGACGATGGCTCCAACCTCGCCATCGACTTCAAATGCATCCAAGGCGGATCCCACCTCCTTCATCAGACCATCACACAGAGCGTTGAGGGCTTTTGGTCGATTCAACTGGATAAAGCCCACATTTTTATTCTCTCCTCGCTTTTCAACAATAATATACTCATATTGACCTCCTGCGTGAAAAGAAAACAAAAAAGTCAGAAGTTCTGAATCCATTTATTTACACTTCGTTTTATCGTTGTGACAGTGATTTAACAGAGACAAGTCAGTCCTAAAGGTGATGGGTCAGAGTTGAAGCACTTATCAACATTACATCACAAGACAGAGGCTAGTAGGTAATCATTCAAGGGCACGTGAAGAATTACCAATGAGCTTCATAGAAATGTTGGAGACCCTTAACACACTTTATAGAGCAAAGGTTAAGGCTAAACATATAGCACGTTGTGTTCTAACCTTGAGGAGAAGGTCAACCTCACAACAAGAATTTATAGAGTTATTGAATTTTTTTGACAATACAATAACATTTCAGACTTTATAAACTTTAAAACACACTATTTACACATTGACAGCACTTCTACAGGTTTCAACAAAATGAAAACTCTCTACAGTCATTTTAAATACAGGCTAATTTCATATATTATTACAGGTTTTAGTGTTGATACTGAGGTGAACATATACCAATATTGCATGATCACAGGCAAAATATTCAATATTTGTTTAAATACTTGAAATGATCAGAAAATTTAAAGATTCTTTTGCATTACAAATCATGTTTAGAACCTGTCAAAAATGTATCCAAGTGATTTTAAAGCCAAAAATTCTGAATGTTCAGATTTTATGATATTTAAAGACTTTACTGCAGGGTTTTCAATGCAAGCAGACTATTCCTTCTTAAACAAATACTGTACCAGTCTACTACTGAATACAGTCAACACGTAAAATGGGGTTTTCCAGGTGTGAACTCCTGCACAGTTCATCATGAAAGCTATTCTATTGTTCTGAGAGTCAGGATTTAAGAACAGTTATGGATAAAGTCCGCAAACTATCTCAGGACTATAAATATCATGTGTTAAATATTCACAAATCAAATGGTATGATATGATTTTATATGAATAGGGACAGTGCACGACAACACATTGGACTATAAACAGAGTCAGAAGCCAAGATGTTGGTGCCAGATTATAATTATAATTAAAGATAATTTCCACCAGTCCTGGGCAGGCTGATGTTATTTAATTTAAACAAGTAACAATGTAGGGACAAATGTCCACAACATATTGTAATATTAGACTTAATGCATGTCGTGTAGCAATTATAACAATTATTAAAAGTTAACTTGGTTTGCGTCGCGAACTGAGTGACGCGGGTCTCTTGACATTGTGGCAGGGCCAGGTCTCACACATCTGCACAAACTGGACCAGGTTTAATGTTTAAGGCTTAAACACACACCTGAGCTGTAGAGGCGGGCAGTGGAAAGGAGAGCAGGAGCTGCTCTGTTAGACTTCAGGAGCTGAGCTGCACTTCTGCAAAGGAAAGCCATGACGGGACACACGGAGACACAAATCCAACTCTATGGAATTTATGGAAAGATCGCACACTACTTCCGCATGTCTTCTTCTTTGTTGGTATTTTCCGGGAGGTAGAATTGAGATACTCTTTGCTGCCACCTGGTGTCTGAGGTATGTCACCGTAGGCAACATCATGTCTCTCGGTAACACTAAAAAGAAAGAGGTACTGAGACGAATGTTGATCAGACGCTGAATAGACTAATAGCAATTCGTCGCAAAATATGTGAAGAGCAACACGTCCGTATCAAGTCTGTATAATATCAACAACTCAAGATGGAAGACGAAGCAAAAATGCAAAAGTAAGAAGGATTGAAAAGAATTGTTTGGTTTCATGAAGCGGACGGATGGGAACTAGCTCCTCGGCTAACAGTGTTAGCACGATTCTGGTCCAGTGTTGTAACCGGACTGTATATTATTATAACATATGTACTACATGATATATACTGATATATATGTTAACCGATATCTAGACTACTAATGTACATTTTCACAAGGTTGGTAAGTGTTGTTTTATTAATAAATTGTTGACCAACTTGGGTGAACTCTATTACCACTTTAGAAAATGTCACATTTAACGTTCACCTGAAAGTAACTTTCAGATACACCATCAAGAACACAATATTATTGCATAATATCATTGTATGACGTTATATGGTAAATTCGGCAGTACATGTTGCCCTAAATCTGTACTTAAATCGAAGTGTTCAAGAGTTAAAGTTTAAGAGTTAAACAAAACAGCAGTCGCGATAACTTAATTTTCTGTCCGACTCCATTTATTCATCAAAAAGGATTCAATTCATGAAAAAACACCATTTGTGTCCACATGCATGTGCTCATTGAAAATCATTAGTTGTCATTCTGATGTTTAAAATAATAAATAAAACAAAACTGCTTCCTTCAACTTTGAAACAAAAATCAGATTAATGTTGTTTATTATGTATTTAACAGGTCAAATAAAGTAATAATAATTAAAAAAAAACAGTCATACTGCATATAACCCGCT
>JAPSES010000097.1:10846553-10872500 GCA_029822895.1 Maxillicosta whitleyi | reverse complement strand
TATGGGGTGTCAGTCACAATATGTGGGGGAACTGTGCTGCTTGGAGGAGGTTTGTGTTCTCTGAGTGCTTTTCTAGTATTTTAATTGTAATTGTGTGTTTTTAAATTGTCTCTTTTCATAAAGCACTGTGAATCACCCTGTATGCAAATAAATTTGCCTTGCCTATATACTTGCAGATAATTCACACATTTTTTTTTAAAGCAACATTCTTGTTCTATTTATAATCCTCAGTGGAGTCACAACATACTGTCGGTCATTGTTACATCAGACCTAACACAGGATATCTTTCCTCAGCCTGCTAAATTTAACCTAAGCTGTCTATCATTAGCCTGCTCTATCTGGCATCATCTATGTTGAGAAGCACACGCAAATGAAACAGGTCACGTATCATGAACACGATGAGAAAGCAGACAGAGTGATGGCAGGAGGCCAACACTCACATCATATGTGACTTCCTCTCCCAGGTCGGCCTCCATGATAAAGATCTTGGAGATTTTCTCACAAGGTCCATAAAGTACTCGGGCCACCAGCGGGTAGTCGCCATCCCTAAGTCGGGTCCTCTCTGCACATCCATCAACAAGAGAAAAAACTGAGTACGATACAAACACAGCCAGAAAAGTCACAATGCCAGAGATAATTCATGATGATTGAAGTCCTTACCTCCAGATTCATGCACCATATAAAGAACAAAATCCTCATACTTATTCTCCACCTTGAAAAGAATCAAATACAGATAATTTTGAATTTAGTTTTATATCAAAGTGTCACTTTAAGACTAAAGGCATTTTATTATAACTCACCCTGAACTTGTGCAGAAGCAAGTTGAGGACTTGTCCAGTCGTCATGGAGCTGTTGACTCTGACGTTAGTGACTGAACCATAGGCAGGAGTGAAAACTGAAGTCTGAAGGTACAAGAAATAAACACGCAGTTATCTGTTAGGACATGATTATAGTGATGTGGGTGTTTTCAACGTGTTCTAATATCATAGCTGTGCAACTATTTTTTGTACGCTCTGCTATTTTCTTTGGTTGTTTTCTTCAGTTGCACACATTTAAACAACATTTTCAACTACACTTACTGCATTTCAGCATCTTATATCTTCTATTTCTTGGTACTTATGTTGATTTTTTTTTTAGATTATTTGTTCAGTTAGTACTTGTTTGGATTGAAATAATTTCATAAACCTATTTGGGGTTTTTGGCTTTACCTAAAATTTTTGTGTTTTACATTCAACCTTTGTCTTTTGTTCTTAATTACAGCACAAACTAGATTAATCAAATACAAAATAAATCATTTAGAATATAAAAAGAACATAAATCACAGATCGTATCAGTCCGATTAAGCTGAATTGAAAATCTGACAGTAATATCAAATAAGGATGATCTGAATCACAGTTTTTCTCACCTCATGTGAAAAACTGTAGGGTGGTTACAGATAGCCTAATAGGCTTTTTCTGGTGTAGTAGTTTTTTTTTTTTTTTAATCACTTTGTCTTTATTGGTTTTTAAAGATATTAACAATCAAAAACAAGGAGGCAAAAACAAGTACCAAACCAAATACGATTACAAATACAAAAAATAAACAAATTAATTAAAAAATCTTTTCTGTATACACCAAAAGGGGAAGATTATTAAGGTGCTAACCCACAAGACTATATTATTATTATTTTATTTCTTTATTTTATTATTATATTTTTTTAATTTATTTATTTTTTGGTGTAGTAGTTTTTAAGGTTTTTGTTGTTGATATTTCACTAAAAACTGGAACTGGAACTGGAAGATATGGTTACAGCATTGAGACAAAAGTTGGTGCATCTGAGAAAAAGATAGAAATTCTTAGGAAATCTGCTTCACTTCTGCTTCCCGGCCTTAAACTCCATGGACATTTGGAACGGGAAATTTACAGCAGAGGAAATCCTTCTGCCTGCAGCTGCAATCACTGACAGTGCACACAAATTTTGGAGGAACTAGTGAAGAAAAATTAGCGTACACTTGTATTCCAGGGAACATTAATGAAGGACGCAGCTGGCTATTGTACACTTTTCACTACAATCACACCCTTACAGGAAACCCCTGCCTCTCTGCACCTGGGGATATGTCAACAACGGGATGCCTGAATGTGTGCGTATGTACAGTACATGCTGTAAATGTGGTGTGTTTATCCTACCTTGTGGTTGTAGAAGTGCCCGTTGATGGAGAACCTGTGCGTACGTAAGCGCTGCAGGTCTCTGGCAGTGTGCGTCTTTGACCTCCTCTGAACTTGCATGAAGGAAGCATCACTCCTTGTCCTGAGCAGCTGAGGAGAGTCTTCTTCCTCTCCAACACTTACATCAGCACCTCAGGAAGACACACAAACTAAAACCTCACTTCTGATAATGCTGACATGAGACGCTGCCTGTTGTTGCGTTACGTCTGACAGATATGCTTTTTTCTTAAAGAGCAGTGAAATTTAATTTAAAAAGTGCAATATTTTCACTTTGTGTTCTTGCACATGACATAACATTAGCATGAAAGCAGCATTACACAGAATTTTTAAAAAAAAACTCTATTCGGTGATTTTCTTTGCATACCGAAGGAGATAATCATGTGGCATTTTTCATGGCCACTTCTTGAATTAATTACATACCGTTACCATGACATAAAATTACATACTGTCATAGGATGTTTTAGCTCCTACTGGCTATTTTTATTTATTTATTTAAGTTTGGGTAAAGTGGAAAATCCTCTCAAGTATTATCAAATCCTTTGCATGAAATAAGGTGTATTGTTAAAAATAGGTAAGCCGTGAATAAAGAAACACAACAATAACAACAACTAGGCTAAATAAATGTGATTTTTCTTGGTGTCAGGCTAATATTAGCAGTGGCTAAAATGCCTCAAAAAGCCTACGACCTAATTATTCAACCATGTTATTAATGGAGATGGTGATTTGAGTTGATCTGGATGGCATTTCCTGATAAGCTGTGATCAACATGAGGCAGTATTTCCAATGGAAATGCTGAATGAAGCACCTGTAGAGTCCTAATCTGTCTCAGTATTTGTGTAATCTCCTCTAATCCATCAGGCCTTTGTGTGTGGAATGCGTGCACGTGAATCACACTCACCTGCTGGTTCTGCTTCTCTGTCCAGTAAATTATTGTTGGACTCAGCCGACACCTGCCTGGCCACAGACAATCTGTAGTGAAAACACATTAAATATATTTAGTGACATTTACTCTAATGTGCCTCTACTTTCAATACACAGAAAACTGTCAAAATACATTTAGATGTTTCTCACTTTCAGGAACAACATGTAAAAATATTTGGATTTTTTAAAATGAAAACTAAAAATGTATCTATTGACTTTTATGATTTTATGTAGTATTTTAAATTTTTTTGCATTCATATTATTCACTATATTTTTCTTTTCATTATTGTAATACAAATCAACAATTTTATGACTGATTTTTGCACATTTTGTTCTATTATTTGTTCTATTTTGTGCTTTTAAAAATAAATTACTGCTTGTTTTTGGAAAACTGATTTTACTGTGTAATTTTTCATTACTTTAACGGTGTCATGTATTATCAAATGATGTGGTTCTAGTACTTGTGAAGCACACTGAATTGTATTTATCTGTAGTTTGATCCATTATGAGTTATTGTCTCTATTTGATCTGTTTGATAAACAGAAAACTTGTGATGTACAATAAGGTTGTTCCATATTATATTAACAATATTACATGATCTAGAATGAACTCCACAGTCACCAGAACAGTGACACCATTTAATCTGAACAAATTTAAGGTTTTATCTGATTCATAGATTCAAGTAAGAATATGTTTTCTTTTATAATGTATTGATCACATATGTTCATAATTTAATGACCATGACAAGAATTTGAAGATTAGTCAAGATTTATTGCTAATATTTGATTCTTTTGGTCCATTTTACATTAATTTTTGCATTTACTTTAAAATATGATTAAAATTACAGTGTGAATTAGTCACAGCCTTGAACAGAGCCAAAAAGCAGTAGAACAAATCTGTTCTTTTTCCAGTAAAAGTATCTGCGCATGTGATAAGTTCCTAACTTTTAGATAAATATTACAGCTTCATTTTGTGTTTGCCATGCATTCTACTGCTGTACATCTTTAAAGTTGAACTCATTTGAACTGCTTTATGATATTTTATTAACTTCCTCCAGCACTGAATTATAAGGGATCAACCTAGACTGATGTAAAAGTCCCATAAAGTCTGATCTATTTATACTGAGGCTGCAGCACAAACCTATATAATTTAGGACCACGTATGGAACTGCCTCTGTTATGAACTCTCTCTACCTGGTAATGAGCTCTGATTATTTTCACCTGCCGCTCTGCCTCTTCTCCTCTTATCTGTCTCACCTGTTCCTGACCCAGATATCAGCCAATCACAACGCATTCCCTGATAATCAGCCGGTGTCTTCAGACCTTTTTTGTCAGATTGTCTATAATGCTCACACCCATAACATACCTGAAAACCCTGACTTCTGCCTGAAAACCGGATTGTTTGGTTACTTCCTTGATCTCCAGCCCTGGTAAACCTGACCTGCCTTCTGTTTTAAAGACCAAGATTTTTGCCTTTTCCCTGAAGTGTACTTTTGCACTGGATTTTCTGTCTCATCCCTTTTCTCCGCTGTGTGTGTTCTCATACACACACATCTTCACTCCCTTTACCCCTAAAAATCCCTAATAAAGACTCGAAAATGTGACGCATTTGTGGTCCTGCTCTGTCTGGCCCGTGACAGCCTCACATCAACATAATTCATGCTACTCACACTTCTTGAAAAACACCTGATCTGAGTCACATATGGGTCAAAATATTAGATTTGGGCTGAAAACGCTTACAGAATGAACAGTCAGATGGTAATGTCCTTGGAGGTACATATATTCTATTGACTTTTGCAGTACAGTATTGCAACAACCTGTAGAGACTGCAATAGTTTTACTATAATATATTTACATAACATACTGGTACAACAAGAGTTGGAATCCTGAGGCAGAACGTCATACCATCTACTACTCAACAGAAAACAAATAGTACAGGGTGGGCTACAGTGTGACTCTCCGTTATTGTATAAAATGCTGACCATTGTGTTCAACCTTAACCACTTCTGTTCTCCTACCGGTTCAGACGGAATCTTTCGTTGTCATCATACATCTGAAGTCTGATTGGTCGACGCAGACCCCAGTAGATGTTCAGTAAGCCCTCAAGTATGAGCTCCCCATCCTCCTACACAAACACACACACAATATAACAATATTAGAACAATAATTATCAGCAGTCTTGGTCTGAAGGGATATCCTGCTGGCCGTCAGCCACCTCAGCTCAATATCAGGTGTACGTGCAGGAACAGTCGCTCACAGCTACAGGGTGAACCTTGTCATCTTGGAGAAATACCATCAAGTACACACCACTCCACCTTTTTATTTAAAAAAAAAAAATGCTGTACAAGGGTGAAGTCACGTCTGAGAAAGCAACAAAATGAGGACAAAGCCGTGGCTGCTTTGGGTCACGTACATGCAGGGGGTAGGCCTCGTGATTTCACAGAACTGAATTTAAACAGAAGAAGAAACTAAACAAGCCCAAGTCACAACACAACCATTACTGCTACAATCCCACATGGTTATTCTATTTAGTCTGACATGAAAAGGGATATTAAGGTTAAAACCAATCTGATAACCAAGAATGATCCTTTAACCCAAACAAGTCTATGTATTGATGAAATTCGGAGAGACTGTAAAACCAAAGTAGCATAGATAAAGTTTAGAAAACTGGATTATCTACAGTAATACTCAAAAGTCATTCAGCTCATATCAGCTGATAAACAACCAGCTGAAGGTTTATGGCTATCCTGAGGGAACTGTGTTCATTGAAAACAGTCAAATACTAACAATACCATACTATGTGAACTAAGAAATATTTGATAGTCATACAGATATATCATTCATTATAGGCTATGATTATTAATTTCATTTAATTTAACATGTGCATTTCATTAGAATTGTATTGTTGGCTTTACTGTAAGACCAGTCAGGAAATGATAATATATTCTTAAATGCAAATAATTAACAAAGAAGTGATTATACAAGGCAAATGAAATCTAATGACAAATAATAATAGTAATAACAAAAAAAAAAAAAAAGATGCACGTTAAAGAAAAGCATTCTACTCATGATGTTTATACAAATGTTGCAGTCCACAGTGTTATTGTTATACAAGAGCATGTGACACAGCCAGTTGACACGAGGCTTATGATTTGTAGATGTTTGTGCATGAAAGTTAGTTATTGCTGTCTGGTGTTGTATTACTGTATATGCGTGTTGTGTTTATAGACTGTATAAATTAAACAGTTTACTCACTATATCATTGTTCACAGAGTTGGGATAAAAAGGAAGTCTGTCAGTGGAATTCTAGATATTAGTGAAATGATAATAATATTGTGTAGGAAACACATCTGTTTTATGATGCATTTATGATGGATAATAATAATAACTTTAATAGTTCTAAGTTAGAAAAGAGCAGCATAGTGGGTTTTAAGAGGGGAGGGGGGTAGATTGCTCCCAGGGTTTCATTGTTTCATGGAATATAAACATTCGGAGCAGCTGCACCACTGAACCTTTGTATCCCGCCACTCCCAAGTTTCCTGAGCTGGCATGAACACACCCTCGCTAACACACACACACACACACACACACAAAGTAAGGTCAGCAGAGCTAAATTTAGTAGTGTGGGTTAATCACTCCGTTGCAGTGCGTCCCTATAAAGCCTGGATACCGCTCTGGTCCACTTATACACAACTGCGACATCACTCTGACACAATCTGTGCACAGCAGACCAACAACTCCGGCGTCAAAGGTGAGTGCACATGATGCTTTTTCTTTTTAAAAACTATTCTTGATCATAACAATTTCATGTATGTGGTGATAGTGATATTACACCATTATTCACTTAAATATTTGGCTTTTTAATAATAATGGAGCAACAAAAAATAAAGAGCGTATGCACAGTTTTCAACTTATCTACACCAATAAAATCTAAAAGTAGTATTTATAACAGATTTTCAGAGCATCAGAGAAATCACCTTATTTTCAGATTTCTGTTTAGTTGCACAGTTCCTCTGACTGTTTTTCCTTCCCTTTGTTGCAGAATGAAACACAAGCGTCTGCTGCTTCCACTGCCTCTTCTACCCACTATCACCGAGACACAGGAGGACTCCACTTCACAGGGTGTTTCTGTCTATCCCGCATCCTCCCAGTCTACCCAGAGCTCCCAGTCTCTAGAGGACTACATGGCCAGTATACAGGCCCTGGCTTGTCCGGCTGAGGCCCCGAGCTGCGGACCTGTCAGAATTCAGAGGTCCCCCAGGCTCCGGCAGTTTTCAAAGGCTCAGATGAAGCTCTCCACATCAGCTTCACTTCCTCGCGGATCTCCCCGCACCCTAAGGACTTCCAGGCTTTCCAGTCTGAGTCTCAACAGTTCAGAGGATTTTTCTCTCAGGATTGGCAGAGACTGCAGGGGTAAAGACCCCGTGGACTGGCTGTTTGGACAGATACGGCCATGAAAAGACATGATTCTCGGAAAAGCACTGCAGACACTTTGGTGGAGTCTCTTATAAGGAAACTTGCTGGAGGAGCCTGAACAATGCAGATCAAGACAAACCCCATGAGAATCACCATAAGGCTCTGAAAAACATGAAGAACTATTTATTATTTATGCAGTGAGGACACTGCGTTCTACATGTTTACACTGTTTATTAGTTTCACCAAAATGTTAATAATATGATTTTTAATAAAATGCAAAAATAATAATGGAAATGTGCATTATTTGCTGTTTTTTTTTCTACAAATGCTAATAATTACATCCAAATTCAGGTAAAAGTAAAGGCAAAATAGTCAAATTGTAGAATCAATAACATGTTTGTTTCTTTAAATTCCTTCATTTTCTTAGGTTTTAGAGACTGTATGAACTAATTAATTCCTAAAAAGAATAGAATCTTTATTTTGTCAGTAGTAGATTGTTACACATGTAAAGATGCACCACACACAGAAATTTGTCGTCTGCCTTTAACCCATCACTAGATCATCATGCATCACACACACAGTGGGCTCGTCATATCAGCACCTGGGGATGGTAGGTTAAGTGCCTTGCTCAAGGGCACACCAGCCAACAAGTTGGTCCAGCTTGAACCTGTGATCCTTCAGTGGCAAGCCAACTCTCCAGATGACTCTTCAGCCAGCTGCCATCTAGTGTTAGTACATTACATTGTCAGTAGCCTATTTTCTCTTTATGTTAATTATTCACTGTAAAATGCATTAAATAACACAGGTAAAGGTAAGGGAATTTAAACTACTGCCTCTTAATTTGACTGGTGAAAAAATGATTGGTGAACACGTTTTAAAGAATAATTAAAAGTTAAGAGTGAGTCCTTCGTTGAATACTTTTAATTCTAAAGTATGATCTTATTTTTTTTTTTGAGTTTTTATTTTTATGTATGAACGACATATTAATTAACATTGCATAAGTGTTGTCTTAGTACATGCATGATCTCAGTACTTTTGACAATAGAACCAGGTCTAAACTATAAGAGTACTCTACGTCCATCTAGTGGCAGTCAGCAGAACAGCAGTTTAAAACTAAACCTTTACCATATTCAACCACAAGAGGGCACTGCACATAAACAAACTGATGTGTGGGCTGTCAGCAGACAAGTACAGGCAAACACTCAGGTTCACCGCCCACTATCAACTATGATTGATCTCACTTCCAAAAAAGACCTAATGATGAAATAATGATGTTAAAGAAGTACATACAGTTACATCTAGTACAGTCATCAAAGTACATACAACAAGTAGACTGATACAGCTCTTTCAGTAAACATACACCAAAGTAATGATGCACTCAGTTTCTTCTATTTGACAGCAGCAGAGTTTACTGGAGGCGCACATGTTCTAGCCTGTCTCCTGCGGAATGGTTTACCACAATGGGTCACCTGATACGAACATCCAAAATATGACTCATAAACATCACATGACAACACCTGCTGAGGCTGACCATGACGTAACCTGCAAACAACATTAGTGATCCACATACGCCTCAAAAGTCTACAAAAATACATCAGTGTGGGGGTGATGGTGCAACTTAATTGTGGTTTTAGCCATTCACGCCAAGAATTTATTACGTTGAAATTTCCATCAGGAATTCCCACACTTTGGTCAGCTTCCAACCAAAAAACTGTCGCTGCGGAGTGATGTTTTGTCGCTCAGACCCAAATATCCGGTGAGTCAGTCATGAGTAACCTTTGACCTCACGACATCTGGTTCTAACAAAACCGCATTATGCTGTACATTAATTGTAAGAGCAAATGGAAAGTTGTTTTCTCCTTAAACACAGAGGGATATTACATGTTTTTGAAGCGTCTATGCACCACTGAGATCATGACAAACAGTGAAGAAAGGATTTTTTCTTTGATTCTGGATATTCCTGGAGTTACTCAAAATGAACAAATCTTGCCATTTCTCACTCTGCAGGTCTCAGACAATGAATGGGTAGAGGAAGTTTGTGAAACAACAAAACACTGAAAAGAAAAGATACAGCACAGCAGAGGTTGATGAAAAGCTTTTAGAGGTTAATAATGATAGACTGAAGAGAAACATAGATTAATTGTCCGATAGATGACTGATAACATTTGATGATGTCTCATTTATTTCACTTTATTCTTTATTTCATTCATGTTTGACATCAGAAATCACGGAATATTGCTTAACGTCATTTCTGGCAGTGTCACATGTATTTTTGGAAGGTGATTGAAGGTGGTTTTTTTCTGCTACCATTGTTTTCACTGATATCATTGGCCTTAAAAAGCATCATTATGCGTCCATGAGAATATAACAATTTGAACTGAACATCTACATCAAAGTAATTACCATCTGAATAAATAAATATGGATAACAGAGTCAAATTCAGATTAATGAATAAATCAAAAATCAAACTAACTATACTATACTGGTTACTATAGGTGCAATTTGTGTTTTTTTTTTGTTGTTGTTTTTTTTAGCTACTATGTATGTTGAATCTGTCAGTATATCCACTTGAGAAATCTGACATTCATGAAACTACTATTAGTGTAATAGTCTCCCAATACCAACTGAAAAACACCCTGTTGATGAAACTGTTTTCTAGGTGTTTCTCTTGTTTACAGTATGTGCAGTAAGTTTTCATACAGACTGGCACTGAATGGTACAGCCCACAGAATACACATTTTACTTCTTCTGAACCTTAAACTCTTAAGATTACCTTCTTAAATTCACAAACCATGTAAACAGGTGAACAAGACTAAACGTGTGAGTGTTGTGTTTGAGTAGGACATGTATTTTCATGTCATTCACATGATTAAATGGTGGCTGGTAAAATAGTCCTGCTGTGAATGAGGTAAGATAAGATAGCAAAAGATAACACAGAACTTTATTGTTATTGTTTAAAAACATTGTTAAAAACAATATTAAGCTCTCATATGACGGTAAGTGTAAAAATGTAAAAAGAATAATTAATGGTACAGCAACAATAAAACGCAGTGCTGTAAAACAGGCTTCAAATACAGCATTGATGTTGTATTGGATGCAAAGTGCGAGGTAAAGTAGAGTGTAGTGAAATCTTACACCGAGGAGGAGGTTATGCATTCTGCTTGTTGGTTTATAAAAACAAAATAGCTGCTATCGTCCAAAGAGCGTTCCGCTGCTACAACTGCACGCTGGCATCACTCTAAACTGCCCATAAGAGTGAAAGTAAAAGTTTCTTTAAAAAAAAACCCAGACCAAACAAAGCTATTTTTTCATATTAAATATAGAAATCGTTTGTCAAAGATCATCAGAATTTGACATGCCAGTGGCCATCATTCCTGTGTCTTTATCATTTGTGCCAAACATTGTTTCAGTGAAAAATGTAAGTAAGTAAAGCATGTTCAGCAGAGTTTAAGTGATGACACGCATGGGCATCTGGGTGTCTGTGGCACCCAATGACCCAGTTACAAAAACAACTGAATAACTTGACTAAAAGCTGCACTGCATTACTGTGTGTTGAGTCACACTCATCCAGAAGATAGTTTTATAACGGGCAGACGTCTTTTGATCCCTTGTACTCCGATATCAGTTTGGACCGTTCACAATCATTCAGTTGTTTCTTTATGGGTGGTGGCTGGTGTAAAAGTCTACGGACTGTATGTTGTCTATACAATGCTCTGCCATAAGTCTGGAACTGTTGGGGATTTTCCCAGAATGAGGCACAAGTGAGTCTGAATGATGGCGGACTCAGAAGAAGGACCGATCTTGACCACCATGTTCTCTCGCTCACACACACACAAAATACATCTTTCTGCAAAACCTAGTAAAGAACAAGAAGGGAAACTCCAAACCATAAAACCCATAGAATAAGTAACAAATAACCACACCCCTACAAACACCTTAACAGAAATGCCGCAACACTAAAACGTTTACAACAGAAATGCATTACTAAGCAGTAATTGTATGATGGAAATTTGAGACTCCTCTTTCCATTTTCATCCTGAGTGAAAAGGGGGCTTTTTGCAGTGTGGTGGCCACTTGGCATTTTGAAAACACGCCAAGGAATCACAGGTCTGTTCTTACAGCTCCCACCACATTTTCTGCCCCTGTTATCTGCCTCTGCTGGTTGAACTGGTTCCAGTTTTTTAGTGCGTGTCACCCACTTCACACCCTTTCTCCTACAGTCCTACACAAACATTATGAATGAGTTACTCTCACTGTTTATTGTTTTGTGACCTGATAAGTGGATCTCGTCTTACCTCACGAGTCCTCAGCTGGAAGTTTTTGCCTTCGTGGTAGCAGTTGTAGGTCCGCAGCAGTGACAAGATATCAGCCCTGAGTATGAACACAAGACCACACAGAAGCTCATTAGCATCCATGCGTTAAAATGAGTGCAAGACATTTAATACATGTAATTACATGACTGACCTAAAGGGACTTACTTTGGTATGAGTTTGTCCTCACTAAGCTTCACACAGGTCTGACGCTCACTCATTCTGACAAAAACCCAGCTGTGGCAAAAGAAAAGACAAACATTAATAAGGATACACAGTTTATGAACGCTAATCTATGTCTTATGCATGTAAACTCAACTTGCATTCTTCACTAGTTTGATTAACGAATGAAAATATTAACATGATAATGAAACGCGTCATATTTCTTGTGTTGTTTTCACGTCTACAGGATATGGAAATGTCTTTATCCTGTGTAGATTGAAAAAAAATTATTATTTTTTTTTTTACAAAGCTGTTGAACTAATGATTCCTGCTATTATACAAGGGGGACAATGACTTATGAGAAATCACATGGTTTTGTTGGCACAGAGCCAGAAAGGTAACATGTTGTAACATAACTCAATAAAACCCAGATAACAGTACCGTCTGCACACAACTCATTATCAGTATCTTATACAATACTTCATTTTAACACTAGGTTTTAAGTAAAACAGTTATACTTAATTCATGCTCAACATCACTTTCTTTTTAAGTAAGAATAAAATCAGTGCACAGTAAGAGGAGGGAAATCCATTGTGTCCTTCAGACTTTCATGGCCTCTCTGGGAAAACCTTGAAGTATGCAGTCCCTGATCTCTGTATCCTGATTCCTGTGTCCTAATATTTTTGAGGGACGTAAGGAAAGTGCCATGGGGAATTTCCTGGTTTGGATTGGAAAGCCCAGCTCCAACCTTGCGGGGAGGAGCTTGAGGAATAAAAACGGAAACATGTGCTCCAGACTCTCAGTGTCAACGCTCCTCTGAGAACAGAATGAAGCTTTATCTTCAGTCCGTCTGTCAGCTTACGTTCCTCGGCCTCTGCTGTGTTCTGCTCACAGGTAAGAATCTACACAGTGATCTGCTCTCACTATTGTGAACTTCAAAAGAGTTGGTGTAGTTTGTTCTTGGTGATAAAGCTGCTACAGTCTGTGCGATTGTAGTAATTTAATCTCTGCTCTTGTTGCTGGGCGTTGAATTAACCTCTAATCTTGTTACTGTTTCTGCGCAGTGAAAGAGTCGGACAGCACTTTTGTTCCAGGGAGGTGTGTGTGTCCAGACTCCAGACCAGGTGTCCGAGGGCAACTGAAAGACCTCAAAGTCTATCCAAAAAGCCCCAGCTGTAACAAATTCACAGTCATGTGAGTACCACATCCTTCAGAGAAAAACATTCACATTCACATGAGTCTGACTGAGTGTGATTAAATGTATGGCTTTGCCTGTGTTTTCAGAGTGACACTGAAGAGCAACAATGTGGAAGTATGTATAAATCCAGAGGGACCGATGGGTAAACAGCTGATTCGCTGCTGGAAAAGGTGAGATCCTTTTAAGTCCACTCAGTACACTATAGTAGTTAATATACATACTAGTATTTATGTTAAATGCTAATACATAAGTGCATGAAAACATCCTGTTTTTTATGTGTGATCCATTTCAAATGAAAGAATAGAGGGAGGTTTCAGCAGAGCACCATAATTAATTAAATAAAGCTTTGACCTGGCTGCATATTTCCTGTAAATCATAGCCTGCAGTATCTTATTTGTTGCCAAGCCTGTTCTTGTAACAACAAAGACCTTTTTTTGGTCTTCAATAAGGAGGCCTCACAAGGGAGTCCATGCCTTATACAATTCTAGATTGGATTAATTTATATTAATACTAGCAATGAAGTAAAGTCTTGCATCCAATTCAAAGTTCTAATATCTAAAGAATCCTTTGATTAAATACAGATGCATATAAACACGTGTGTATAATATAACTACAGATGCATATAAATGATGGGAAGCTTGTGACGTCAGACTAAACTTTGTGCTTCTGTGTGCATTTTCTAGAGTGCATAAGTTGAGTGGGAATGTCAAAGCGTGCCTCAGGAGGAACAGGAGGAGGGGTAAAGGAGGTCGGCGTCATCGGTCTCAACAGAGGATCAGGGGTCACAACAGGAGAACCTCATCCTCTGATTCACAGTAGACCACCAGCCCAATGGGAATCATACGTTATTGCAAGGAGAGCAGTGTGTTCACATGCTTTGGACTCGGACCAGCAGAACTGATCTACTCAGAACAGCTTGCAAATGCTTTAAATGTCAAAAAACAAACAAACAAACAAAAAAAAAAAAAGATCAGGCTTCTTTAAACTGTTGTCTGCATTGAATGTCCAAAGCTCTTGACCGACAGTGAGGGATTTTAGTGTTTTGTATGTAAAAGACTGATATGGAGTAGGCCCCGGAGGCTTATTATAATTATGAATAGCTTTAGGTTTAAAAGAGTCAAATAATCTATATTCCATTTATGTAACAGTTTTGTTTATATAGATGAAAAAGCTAACTGACTCTTTTGTGTATTTATTTTTCTACTGGAATATGGACATTTTTCAGACCTTTTTTAAATAAATATATGAGAATGAAAAGTATGTGTTTTAATTCTTCAAGCTGCCATTTTTTTTTAATTTTTTATTTTTTAATCCATGACTGAAGGAGGGGGCATCAGTGGTCACTTGACAGGATATGCAGGGTCATTTAGCACACAACCTCAGCTTTAGTTAATAAACTACAGGATGTGAGTCAGTTACAGACACAGAGCAAACACATCTCTCAAAACATCTGTACAAATACCTAAAATTGGAACAAGGACTAACAAACATCTCAGGCTATTTTCACTTCTTTTATTTTTTTTCCCCCAGTTCTCTTAGAAAAGAAAAGCTTTTATTGTGATCCAGGAAGTTTTTCATTAACACAAGGCCATTGATTGTTTATGTCAAAGGTTATCTGCTTTTGCAGTTTTATGACCATGGCTGAGATTTCTTGTAAGTCATGTGACAGGATACTGGATTAACAGGTTTAGATGGACCTTAACATTGCCATTTTCCTGCTGCACCCACATCCAATAGTGTTAGGAAAACTGAATAACTATGTCATGCCACAACATGGCAATTTATCCGCCTAAAAAATGTTTTGGCAGGTTTTTGGCTATTGCGAAACTGCAATATGATCCCAGGGATTCATGGAACAGTGAATAGGTGAGTAAAAAGGAAAGTGAAAGTAAACTCTTTAACAAGAGGTGCTTTGTAACAGGGCAGCTTAGGGATGTTTCATGCCTTAGATCAGTGAAAGTGGTCAAATGCATCTGAAGGAAAATATTTATTCATGGGTGAAACAACACACCTGATGCAGCTATGAAGACAACTGTTTTTACAAGATAACAACACCTCTTAAATATAATGGAAAAAGTACATTTAACTTTATGTTCGAATTCAACAACCTTTATTGTCATTCCCTTTGCAGAACTGTATTTATTTGTCAGACTTATCAGATGAATCTGACTTAAATTAACTAAGAAATTAATTTTGGCACTAAT
This sequence comes from Maxillicosta whitleyi, assembly GCA_029822895.1. NCBI lineage: Eukaryota > Metazoa > Chordata > Actinopteri > Perciformes > Neosebastidae > Maxillicosta > Maxillicosta whitleyi. The sequence goes on along the minus strand of JAPSES010000097.1, from coordinate 10,857,085 downwards.
CCAGGAAAAAGTGTTGCATTGCTAAATATGAAATACTAGAAACATACAGAGCAAATAATTTGACATGCAAAAGTGAAATACTGGTAAATTACATGTCCACAGTAACATGTGGCTACACTATTAGTTATTTTTTTTTAATTTAATTACATTTTTTTTAAAGAATATATCTGTAAGCCATTTAAATAAAAAGCTATTGAATTGTCCTATCATGCACTCTACCATTAGTTTACAGAGCCTTTTCTGCAAAAAAAAAAAAAAAAAAAAACCCAAAAAAACATATGAGATTGATTATTTACCTGAGATTGATTATTTACCAATTATTATATTTGCGTATTCCTTTATATTCAGGATGCACCAGTCCAATACTGGTACTATACAATGGAACACCTGAATGATCCAAAACCTGATCAGGTATCAGTGACATGGTTTCAGATCCATTGGTCAGTTTGTCCAAAACCGATTTTAACCAAGGTCGTAGTGCATGATTCATTATTTTAAGGACAATTAACTCAGTAGTTCTTTGTGTTAAATGTATTTATTAATCATATTTGGTTTTACATTATACATTAAATTATATGGTCAGGCCTGGTGTTTACACATAATACCCAATGAAATGAAAAATCTAGAGTCAAATGTAAGAAAAATGCCTTGCATCCAACACTAATTCTTAGCAAAGAGTGCATAATGGGATGGAAGTTTACCCATGGTTTAAGAGGATGTGGATCATGCCATGATGCTGCCATCTAGTGCCCAAAATATTAAATGCAGTGAATTTTATCTATGCAAAGTGTGGTAGCATCAATATGATTATGATTAAATAATGAAATGATAAAACTAAGTGGTAGCCTTTCAGTAAATCTTATTTAGTAGAGTTATGATTGATACAAACAGTGACTAGAATGCTGCCTGCTATGCACTAAATATTTGTTTGTGATTCAGTTTTTTTGTTTTGTTTTGTTTGTTTGTTTTGGCTTATCCTCATAGCTCCAAAGCTTCATCTGGTTCTAAGTAGGGGAGGGAATCAGTTACCAATGACTACTGATTTTCTCTTTTCATGTGAATATATCTCACCATTTCCATTTTGATCTCTTGTATCCATATATGAGGACATTGTATTTTGGGTTTGGTGTATCTTACATCTTATACTTCAGTACACTTCATTTAAACCTCTTGCTCTCATTATGAGATGGTTTGTAAAGCAAAACAACAGTACCTTAACAAATACAAAAACAAAACAATGCCAGTGTTAGTTATAGCTGAGTCTGAGACAATATACAGAGACTTGTTAAATTTTATGATTGAAACCAATACCAGTTTATGTACTTTCAATCTGAAAACCCCAATATACTGCAGAGAAAAAGCTGTTGTGGGAAATCTAACATACAGACCAATGTCCCTGTGGTTACAAAGGACACAGAACTATAGTATTATTTTTGCAGTGTCCAACACAGACCGATAGCCTATGTCTGACCAATCCTACACACAAAAAGGTCAACCCTTGTTATAAGCAATGGGTATTTATAGAGTGTTTTGTTTGCATTTTAGGTTTACACAGCCATGAATGCACTGACACTGGTAACTCAGTGATGGAAAATAACATTATTTAACTTCCACAATGACATCCCTTTTACCCCCCCAAACAGTAACCAAGTAAAATATGCACACAATTCCAATGCTCAGTTTCCTTTATTAGTGGTGTTACAGAAAATGCAATTTTAAAAGAAATGTATTCCACACTTCCTTCAGCTGAAATGGAAGATTCTTGAGGAAGAAAAAAAAAAAAAACAGAAGATGAAACTGCTTGCATGTGCACTGAGACACACCGCAAAAACCAGGAAACAGACTCATACAATGACCACAACAGTGTCTGACTGGGAAGTGTGGCACCAACTCATCTTAACAATGAGGCTAAAGCATAATATTCTGCATTAATAACACGAACAGGACACTATGAACTGTGGGAAAATGCCACTGATCTTAATTACTTAAAAGCTTCATCTTCAGTGACCTCTGCTCACCTCCACTTTTATCCCAAAGAACTGCTGACAAAGTAGGTGCATAATTGGATGGTCAATCTGTCTCTCATCCATATTTATGTATAATAATGGCTGTATAAATATTCCATAACTTAAAGGTTTCCAGTCTGCCACCATTTGAATGAATTATTCAAGTAACGCACATCACTGCACAAGGAGACTATGTAAAGAAAACACCGGTCACTCAAATATTGCTGCCTGGTGGTGCTCCGATTTGGATGAATTTACATAATCTCCTCTCTCTCCCTCGGAGGACAAAGAATCTCCAGTGCAGGTCTGCTAATTGGTTTGATCATCGCGAGATTCGTATCCAATTATCACACCTACAACCGCAGCTGCGCCCAAAGACAATCCATTCCCATGCGTAAAATGTGCAGGAGAGCCCGGATAATGCGTCTGATACACATTTCTCCCCCCCAAAAAACCTTTATACATAATTCTCAGGTTCCGAAGTAAACGCTACAAAATAATCAATTATAATCAGCTGTTAAATAAATTATCTGTTTCAAAGCCACTATAGATTTGGCTGCGTAATTTTGTGGTGGTAGCTAGCCTATTCAGTCTAACAGTTACATCTTATTAAAATGAAGTTTTAATTCCTTTCACTGTTATTATTTTTAGAAACCTTCAACCAACTTTGGAACATCTCTTCGTAGCCTATTATTGCTTTTAAAGGTTAAAGCGCAATGATTGAATGCATTGTGATTCTAGCTGCACAAAACCTCATGCTGTGTTTAAGCACTGCAGTAAATTTGATTCTTACCATAGCAGACCACGTCCCCGTCTTCTTCCGTATATCCACCAGCGATGTATACCGCTTATCCTTAGCGGTCTTCATGCCTCCTTGGCCGTGCGGCATTCAGAGCTAGCAGATCACACTGACAACGGCGTGATCCAACAGAAGGCTGCGGCGATAAGCCTCAGCCAATCAGCATCGAGTGTAGGCGGGGCGATGAGTGTCAGGGGCGCATACCTCTCTGCTCCTGATCAAGGTACCCGAGTGTTTCGCCTCTTGTCAAATTGATGAAACTGAGAATGTTTTTCATTAGTCATGTCAATCGCACTCCCAAAAAGTCTGACAATATTTCCAACCTTGAATGCACCATTTTAGATTCATTGCATTTCGATAGTAAAATGTATTTACAGACAGTTCTGTCTTTTCAATGAAAGTTTAATCCATTTTGTGGTGTGTATAATAATCAAGCTCCCTTTGTCTCCCTTAAACACACCACCACTGAAGCATCAACCCTCTCTTCTGTCTCAGGACGAAGTCACTGCGAACTATGAAGATTTATTTCAGCCATCCTGTTTTTGAGCCTGAACCTGCCATATAGGAAACCATTGTAGGGTGGAAACACAAACTGTAGGAAGCCTCCTTCTCTCTCTCATGAATAGGATTTATGGTTTAAAATGTACAGAGGAAGTTAAGCTCTTCCAGCAGCTGAATAACTTCCCTCACAGCTCACTATAAAAGGATGTGGGTATGACAAAAGACATCCTAAATGGGTGGAACATTTATGGAAGTGGACTGGAAACATTGACATTCTTTTCCTCCCTTTAGTTTGTTATTGGGTCACTCTCCTGCTAATTGACCAAGATCCTGTTAAAAAGGACAGCGCGGCCCTGATTATGAGGACTTAGCTGTCTTTTTACAAACTCTGGACAAAGACGCCCTGTTCTCTCCATAACAACTCATCCCTCCTGACTGAATTCACAAGGAATTGTATCACGTGATGACACAGTGAAAGCGAAAACGTACCAGACGATTAAAAGCATGACAACACTGTTCATTGCTGCAGGGGATGTTATTTGTCTCAAATATGGAGAATAACCCAGTTGTCTAACATATAGGCTATTTATGGTTATGTGTGCTTTCATGTCTGCAGTCTGACCCCAGACACAGTGAGGTGTTTTCTGATGGATGAGGTTCCCTACGTTTATTGATTCTCTCCTTAAGCTTTGATGCTGCAGAGAGATTGCCTCTTAAGGCTACATACAGTTATATACCTACAGTCCAGTGAACAAAGGCCTTGGGAATACAGTGGGAGCGTTTTGACAGTAAAAAACAATATTGATTTATGACTCGAACAAAAGACGAAGGCCTGTATGAAGTGATGTGTGACAAAACAAAAGAAAAATAAATCAAATATTGACACCAGCTGTTCATACCTGCTTATAAATGAACGTTCTTTTGAATGAGGGAAAAGATTCACAAAGCATCATGAGGAAGTAAATATCAACAAACAACAAACGCCATACGAATTATACTTATAATTAGCTATACACAGGCAGTACCACATATATTTTGGTGAAACATCAGGTCTATAGTGATGCTACGGTGGCTGATTTGATGTTTTCTCATCACCATAATAACATGAGTGCTCCTCCCAGAGCTCCGGTTGCCATGGTCACCACTCACACATGACAAACACACAATGAGGAGACTTGAATGTGGCTAACACATGCACCTGCAAAAGCTTTAATGCCTTCTACTCTTAGTCACATCCACACAGTCTTTGTGCTGCATGAATTTCTTCTGACATGAATGAAACAACTGATCTAATTTATTACCTTATGAATAATGTATGCTCTACTAACTGGATTGGATAACTAGTCATTCATGTCTGCTTTACAATCAATGCTAGCTAGCTAGAAACAAGCAATCATACTAAAAGACACCTACGTAGCTGCAAATACTTTAATTTCTTCAAACTACACATTTTAGTTTGCATATTAGGTGTTACCGTTAAACCTAGTTTTATTATAAAGAGGAAATAATAATAATAAAAAAGGCCTTAGCTGTATTTGTATTTGTATTGGTTTTGTAATCCCATTAATACACATTACTTCAATATAAATTATTTCAAGAGACTTAAAAAATATTATAAATTCTTCTTTTCCCTGGACAGACTGTTGGACTGGACAATCGTTTCAGGCCACAAACCCCAGAAAAAAAATGCAACCTCGACTAGTAATGTGAATTTTTGAACATAAATTCAGCTTTTTAATCTTTACACTTCACTTTTTGCATTTACTCACTGTTTTTTAATCCTTCTAATACTGTGCAGCCTTTACCATTCATTTTTTTTTCTTCTACATGTTTGCTCTGTGTTGTGAATCTGAGCAGCAGAGTCTGAATGTCAGTCAGTGATCATGGGTGCAGTATCTGAGGTGGTCTCTGGTTCTGCTTCCTCAGACCCGTCCATCTGCTCCATCTCTCTCTCCACAGGCTCCTCCCTTCCCCTGAAGAACATTGGTTTCCTTTCTTTCTTCTTCCTTCGCTCTTTGTCCGTTTGTTTATTTTCTGTCGTCTGCTCCAGCTCCAGCATGGACTGGATGCTCTCTCCTCTCTCGGCCAGACCGAGACAGCGATCTCTTGTTGTAAGAGTCAGCCCGGGCCCTCGCCTTCCTGTCACCATGTGGAAGAAGGAGAAAGACTTGTCCACGCCTGATCTCTCCGTCACACAGACTGTGGTCACACTTTGGTCACTGTAGCTCTCCTGCGAACCTTTGGAGGACTTAGTGTTTTTTTTCTTGCTAAGTATGAAGTTGAAAAAGGCTGTCAGAAGCAGCATTGTCCCTGCAATAATAACAACAAAAATGATCAACTTAATTTGTGTATTCATCAAAATTAACTTTACAAAGTGTTTTACAGCTAACATGTAATGCACACTAATAAAATGTACATAAATAGAAATAAAATGTGAAACATAGGAAGATGAGTAATCATAGCATAACTACCATTAATGTTAAAACTTCAATTATCATTCAGTGCATATGTCATTAAAGATATTATGTTATTTTATCTTTTTTGAAATTGTAAAATTGGTAATGAAAAAGCATTTTTTCCAAAACCAGTAGGCATACTGAGGTGTCAGTGCTGGAAATCAGTAAAAAAACAAAAAAACAAAAAAAAAAACAAAAAAAAAAAAAAGAAAACCAACACACTGCCTGATTCTCTGACATTATAGCCTAATATAAAGGTGCATTTCAGTAACAAACAGTATACCTATATATACAGTAAGCAGGGATGTTTGCCATTGTCATATTACCTGGTATGACTGCATGCCAGACCAACACAGGGTGCAGGAAACAGACGACTGACATGATGGAATAATAGAGGAACTTATGGAAGCCTCCGATGCGAGCCATTTTCCCCCATAACATAAATAGCTGCCAGTCTGGTGGACAGCTGCACAGATGAACGAGATGTTCAGACAGTTCATAGATAATTTAATATGTGCATTTTTACTATATCCTTACAAGAGACATGAGAAATGTCAAAGATGGTGCTTAAATATTAAAGCTATTAATATCTATTCTATTAATTGAGCTGCCTTGTACTGGCTCATACACTAATTAGATTATTATCGATTGTAGTTCTTTTCCTTTGTGTGTTTATGTTGTGTTATCCATTCATCCATGTGTACTCACGGCAGACACATCAACAGGAGAGCATCCAGGAAATAGGCCATCTCTAACATCATGATGCCAACAGACGACACTCTGGGACGAAACGATGAGGCCCAAATGAAAGTGAAAACCATCTTGGTGATTAAAATCAGTAAACTGTCTATAAACACTATAAATTAGGACTAAACATCTTTATTTATGATTTATAGTGAAGATTGCATTTTGTTTTTTTTACATTATTTTTTACACACTTTAAAGACTGAGTGTAAGACTGCAGGCTATACTTTGAAGATATGGGCTTTCTTTTAAGTTCAGCCTGTATTTTGCGTGTTTACTATCATCTCCATCTCTTCCCCCTTAAGATTTATCACCAAGATGTGTGTTTCTGTATGTGTGTGTTTTGTGTGTATCTAGATTTGTGTGCACAGACAAACAGTCGTGCATTGCTTGCTGTCCTCTGGGACACACTTTCCTGCGGCACTGTGGGAGTTTGGCTATAAGCCACAGAGATAATAATAAATAGCACAGAGGGATTTGCCTCTTTTCTGGCCTGTCGCACCTCTCATCATCTACTAAACTCTTTCCCTTGGGGCATACATTCTTTGCAACATCCAGTTTGTATAGAGGTGCTCAGTGCCAAACACAATACGTTAAATCAATAATGCATTAATATTTTACTCTCTTGGACCCTGACTTTAAAAATTTTATCAGTAAAAATCCTGAATCTGAAAAAACGCACTTACAGAAGGTAAATGCCAAGGCTGCTGAATTCTCCCTGTTGTAGTGTCTCCACTCCCACACCACACAACACTGGAAAGGAGACAAAAGGTAATTGAACTAATTTATACTGTAGAACAGATTCTGTCCACCAGATGTCAGACTTAGTTCATGATTTTCTAAGTTACAGACAGGACACAATAAGGATGAATTCTATTAAAAGTAAAATGAAGTAATATGATTGATTCTGCCTTTACTATGTTATGGTTATTTCATGACTTCAGTGATATACAGCTGTTCATTTTAATGCCTGGTACAACTAAAGGTACATTTGTTGGACAAATATAATGATAACAACAAAAATAGATCATGAAAATTTAATTTCAGGGCAGATTTTTAGACATTTTCCATGTTTTCTTGATAAAAAACAAAACAAAAACAAAATCACTTCAGTTCTCACATCAATATCTATGACAAAAATAGTTATTTTAGACATTCCATGTTTTCTTTCTTGACTGTTTTAGTCACATGATACACACAGGACTTATTACTTGATGGTCTAATAATTTTTTCCACAGCCGTATATACAGTAGTTTTCTACCTACTTGTACTAAAAGTGCTTCACAGTTCGCTTTATTCGCCCATCCGTACACAGTGCAGACTTGCGACCAGACACTGCCTTGCCCAAGGGCACTTTGACATATTTACATGGGAAGCCAAGAAACGACCGGCTCTACCTGCTGAGACGCAGCCGGTCCAAGTTACTCTGACCTAAATTGACCCCATCTGACACACAAAGGGTGAATCACCAAATTTATAGTGTAAGTTGTTTTATAAGATATCTAAAGAACACTTTATGTTGGTAATTGTAATTGTTTCCATCACGGTCACAACATTTGGGTAATTGCAAACTCATGGCTGTAGTTACCACATCATTGCCAGCAGGTGAAGTAATGGTACTTGAGTGGGTATTTAACACTTCACAGATGTTTTTCCCTTGACTCATGACTTGCCACTTGTTCAGTCAGTATCTTTCCTACTATATGCAATAAAAAAAATATACAGGACAGTGCCTCTTCCATTCCTATTGCCAGATTTTTTTTATGCAGGTGAAAGCATGCGCAGTTTGTAACACATAACAGCAGCAGCAGCAGCAGCAGCAGCAGCAGGGATGAAGAATAATTCCCCTTCACGAACAAGCATCCAACCTGCTGAAGTCCCCTTGAGCAAGATGCTGAACTTCTTCTCCAGCTGACGTTGATTGAATCAAGTGAATTCAGCCATATTTCCGCTACTGCTATTTTTGCTTAAACGTCCGAGTGCTGACAGTAAAACACATTTGGTGCTATAAAAAGAAGACTTCACAATATTGATTTAAGATGAGATTACAAATTACACGACAACAAAGTCTGAAACACAATAAAGGAAACCAAATTTTTTCCTGCAAGGTAAGGAAGAAGAGGTTCTAAGCACATGGAAACAATTTCTTTGGCCCGTTTTCCAGAAATCAGAGATTATATCTGCACCAGAGGGAGTTGTGCTAAATCAGGGGATTGTCGACTGCCTGTTTTCTGGTAGTTTATAGAGTGTGAGAGGAATTAACGCTGCATATAGACCGGCTGGATATTAACATATATGAGTAATCTGAACGTACATTTTGCCTTTCTAGAACACACACAGAGTCTGACAGGGAACGTAAATGTGGACATATGGACCTACAGGTAGAGAGACAGGCACATATGCACCATAAACATACGTACACCTACAATAAAATAGCGCAAAAATCCCATAGGTGTGAATGTACAACAGCTTGTGATCACATAAGCCTAGTAACCCAGCTGGATACAGTGACTTGGTTTTGGTGTGATTTGAGGCACATGTCTCTCAGTAAATGTTCAGCATTTGCAGCTGTTTGGATTTAAGTGGAGGAGGAGAGGGGGGGGGTCCCATATTTTTTGAAGAAGGCAGCGACCAGAGAACTATTTCCCCCATGATGATTTAATGTGGCTAAGAGAGCTGCGTGCAATCTGTCCCTCTGTGCCTCAGGAAAACAGAAGAGGAGGAGTAATAATAGCAAAGATATGTGTGATCAAGTAAGGTTTTATATACTTTAAGTACAATATGTCAACTAAAAGATGGTTTGCTGTTCTTGGGGGTCAAAGATACAGTTGGCCAACATCACTATTGACCCTGCTAACATGTAGGGTTTATTAAATCCAGCTGGATAAAATTCCCAAAGGTGGAATTAAACATTTTTCATAGTTTCGGAAAAGGTGACATTTGATCTTGTAGTAGGAAGGACAAAAGTTATGTCAGCAAAGAGGCCAAGACCACATACACCTCACTATTTTATCCACCAGTGTTTTAAGAATAATCTGTGTTTTACATCACACACTAAAGCTAAATCAAGCCATACTATAAAAATACAGAATGCGCATTACAGCGAATTTATTATCACAATCTTACACCACAGATTTTTCCTGCAGATTGTAGAATATTAGTGATCAATAAAAGGATATGGAAAAAGTGGCAATACTGATACTGTGACATATTGTCTTTACACATAAACCGTCCGGCTGGTTAAAACTCCCAAAGGAGGAATTAAACATTTTTCATAGTTTCTGAAAAAGGTGCCATTCGATCTTGTAGTAGGAAGGACAAAAGTTATGTCAGCAAAGAGGCCAAAACCCACATACACTTCATTATTTTATCAATGTTTGAAGCGATATCTGCATTGAACATCACACACTAAAGTATTCAAAGACCTAAATGAAGCCATAATATAGAAATAAAGAATGTACATTATGCTAGATTTTGCATATTTTTCAACAGTCATCTCTTATATTTTCTACCTGTAGCTGTAGAAACACCAAGGATCCTGCAGGCGCACTCCACCACATTCCACCACATGCTTTCAGAGTTCCCCATGATTGCAAATACCTCCTTGCTTCACTTTTGAAAAATATATCCTTATTTTTTTGGTTCATATACTTTAAAATGATTCCTTTCGCCACTAAAATAACATTTTTAACACTGTGATGGTTACAAGTCTCTGTGAAAAGCCAATATCAAGTAATCCACCATGCATATTGTTGAGCCCCGTAGACTGGGTGAGTTCACCCCAGAGTGGTTTCTAACTCAATGCCCCTGTTGGCCTGTTGCTCCAATAACTACTAATCAGCTTCACACACATTCACACGCACAATAACAACAGTACTTACACTGGTTTAGCATTCCTTCCTGTACGTCAAGGTGAAACTCTTTAGCTCAGGGTCATTTGTGGACTGTATCACATTCATCATTAGAGCTGGTTAAAAATTATCTGTGAAGAATTCACTTGTACTTGGGGGGGGGGGGGGGGGGGGG
>JAPSES010000097.1:10832137-10846453 GCA_029822895.1 Maxillicosta whitleyi | reverse complement strand
GACAGGAAACCAGCTTAATCCATCAGGATCAGTCCATTAAGCCCCAGACAGATTCAATTAAAGGAAAAAATAATTACTCATGCTTCTATAACTGACATCAACAAAACAATACAGTCTTATACACTTAACCACTCAATGAATGACATGAAGGAAAACATGACGAATTTAGAGTTCAATAAATGTTTTTCATTTCACATTTCTTCTCACAAAGCATGCGGTAGTGTCCCGCATGGTGATCGGGATTTCACGGATGAAAATGTAAGGCAATTCTCCTCAACAGAAAACAAATGCTGCTCTCTGTGCTTGTTAAGCGTTGAAAATATCTTCCTCAACCCGAACTGAAGTAGAATGTTAATAGGTTTCAAATTAACATTGTTTAGTTGTCCAAATACGTCTACGTCTTTCTATGTAGTTCAGGCCAGCTGTGCAAATATGAATGATTTACCCACAGGGAGTATAAGTTTCATTTCATACAAGAACCTTGTGGCAGACATCACCAGACAAACCAACGCAGATACAAAGTTCAAAAGTAGACACAAAATGCACATGGGGACACCTAATATATCATGACAATAGATAGTGCCACAGTCCCAGACATAAAACCAGTAGGCTCTGTAATCTCTTCCAGAAGTAGCTGTCTTGCCTTCACACACAATAAGAAGAAAATCCTTTGCTTATTTTGGAGTGAGATGAGAGAGATTCAGATATGGTAATGAAGGAATGATATCTGTATTTCTTTAGTGAATGCCCGGAGCACTGAATGACTGGTGCAGGATGATGGTTCATTGGAAAACCTTGAAGAGAATATTTTCATTGTCTAATATATGCTTGAAATAGCTGCAAATCCAAAGTGATCCTTAGTTAAGACACATTACCATGGCAGACATTTGCAAAAAGCAGACACCCCTTAATTGTTATGTTCGAGCGAGGCCTGCAGTTCTGGTTTGAAAAGCCATATTTTTGCCCAGTGTGGCCAACAAACCATTCAGCCATGCATCCTCTGTATCCTTTCATTACACAGAGGGTCACAGAGTCGGGCTTGCAACACAATGTCGAATCAGTTCTTTTTAACTCTTTTATAGTCACGAGAGGTGTTGAAATGCGACAAATTTGAAGCAGTCTCTATTCCCTCTTCCTTTGCTGCCTTTACTTATGTTATCAGCATTTATGGTTCTAGATAGTGGCCTAAATCCCAGACACTCTCCAGAAACCCCCCCGTGGGTTCTGAGATCTGCAGACAGGAAATAAAAGGCTTACTCGATGCTGTGGTACTCCATCCTGAGAACAAGGCTTCCCTTATCAAAGTCACAGTGTGCCACAGACCTGTTAAACAGCCTCACCTGATAACACTGATGCAGAATGAGTTGGTAAGAAGAGTCTGAAAGCGACAGTAAAAGAGAAAAAAGAAGAGACGCATCAAAGAAGGAAGTCGATGATTATATCCCGACTGAAAATCTTGCAGGTGTTAAAGGTGTTAGTACCAAGGTTATAATAGTTTTGCATTTTTGATTATAGTTTAGTTTTATTTCGTTTTGACTTTTTTTCCCCACTAATTCAGTTAGTTTTAATTAGTTTTTAAAGTGGGTTTACTAGTTTTTATTAGTTTTCCTTTTTTCAAATGCTTAGTTTTAGTTTAGTTATTATTAGTTTGAGTATTAGTTTTAGTTTTTTTGTGGGATTTTTTTCCCTTGAGAAGTATTCCACATATTTTATCACTTGTTTCCACTACAAGGCACTCGCTTTTGTCTCGCAGTCATATTCAAAGAAATCCCAAATCGGACTCTGCTGCTTTCTTCCAGCCTTTGTTGCCCTGTTCTTGGGTAGTGGAATGAATAGAAGCCGACTTTGACTGAGAAGTGACGGACCATGAGATGCACCAGCTCATGTAAAACTGAGCCAAATAAGGTGATGTCATACCATTCCAAAAGGCTTAAATAAACTGATTGTCAAAGATGAACACAAAGGGCGTTTCACCTAAAATTTCAATGCGTTTTAGTTAGTTTTGTAAACACACACAACAGTTTCAGTTAGTTACAGTATTTTCTTTTAATTGTAGTTTTTATTTATTTCAGTTAACGAAAACGTTCTGTCAATTTTAGTTTTCTTTATTTCGTTCGTTTTCGTAAACGATTATAACCTTATAACCTATAACCAACATCAGCTGTTTTAAAGCACGTCACCACAACACCATGGTGACCCTCTGATGAAGGCGGAAGTTTCACGCCGAAACATGTCAGGTGAGAAATACCTACAAAAAATGTCTGAGATAAATGAAAATTTTAATTAATTAGAAAAAAGGAACACATAATGAACACACAAGGATTATAACCTTGGCTAGTACAAACCACAAATTGCATCCTGTGTCACCGAAAACCCATCCAGTGAACAAAAACTATCTTCTGATTTTGTTAGCGTGGTTAAATTTGGCGTTTGGTATGTGAGCCTGCTGTGATTGTTAGGGAGGTCTGGAAAATAGACGGCTTTAATGTGTGTATGTTCACCACGGGGTTCCTTGTAGTAAACTCTCACCATCATCACTGGGCCACAGTGTTACAGCCCAGTTAGATTTACACAGAAAAACTTTAAAGGATGGCGGCCATGTGACTCAGCAGAGCGAGTGTGTGTTTGTGTGTGAGTCATGTACAGTAAACGCAAAAAAAAGTATGCCTTTCTTTAGTGCTCATTGTCACATAATAAATGTCCAAATGGCTGTTCCCTGTTCATTGTTGCGAACAAAAAGAAAGACGTAACTCTCTAAAACAAGCAGATGTAAAGGAAAAAGGTAGGAGTTGGCTACACTGATTGGATTCTGTACTTTTATTCTCCGTGTCCTCCTTAATGGGATTCATGTGAAAGCTGCATTACTGAATAGCTGCCGTACAGACCAACAGACACACATTCAGTTCCAGTCGAAACCAGCTCACATTTCAACCGTCAGCCAACATCTGAACAGCAGATTATCACAGCTTCTTGACCATTATGCACCTCTTGAATGGTCTTGATTCCCTGTTAATGGCACCCATACATTTGTTAAGCAAGGAATTGAAAGACTTGGTTGCAAAGGACGGAGAAAAGAGAGAGCCTTATTTCACATTCACCTCTTGAAACCTTTTCACCGCACATACAGCTCCCAGACACAAAGCAGCTTTTGTCTGGAGAGTCTGGGGTTAACCCAGTTTTATTAGAGCAGGCAAGGTCTCTGAGAACCTTTCACATAAAGACAAACTTATATTTTATTTAAAATAGCATACCTCTTTTCATTGTTCCTTGATCATTTACCATCTTCTCTCCATTGTTAATTCCATTCACCTCCTGTCTTGTAAAATGGTAAATAAACAGCCTATGCCGACATAACGGTAAAACAGAATGTGAAAAAGCTTAAACATGAAATAAAAAAGGTGGGAAAAGACTGCAAATAAACTAACAATATCATTCATTCATGCATTTTTTTGGACCCGCTTTATCCTCACTAGGGTCACAGGGGTAACTGGAGCTGATCCCGGCTACGTATGGGTGAAGGCGGGGTACGCCCTGGACGTTTCATTAGTTCATCACAGGCCTGACCTATAGAGACGGACAATCACATTCACACATATGGGAAACTTAAATTAACCGATTATCAATGTATGTGTTTGGATGGTGGGAGGAAGCCAGAGTACCTGGAGAGAACCCATGCAAACATGAGGAGAACATGGAAACGCCACACAGAAAGGTCCCACCCTAAACTATCAATATCTTAAATTTCTACAATGCAGGAAATAACAGGGAAAAAAAAGTCTAAGGCACTGTTTATAGAAGAAAAAAAAAATTTTATCCAAAGAATAAAGCATGATTTTTATCTTCTGGGAACCTCATACCTTTTTTTTATATACTTAGTAGTTGAATCCTTCTTCCTTTCTTTATTTCATTTTCATTTTCATCATTTTCCACATATGTATCATTAAATGCTTTGTGCTTTTTTCTCTTTTTTTTTTGCAAATAATGTTTAATTTAATTCGTAATTTCAAAACAGAATTGGATTTAGTCCTAGTGAACACCATGCAAAATTTCAACGTTATATTTTCAAACATTCAAGATACTAGCTTTGAAAAATTGGGAGATGCACAGAAAAATGTTGAATTCAGGATTTCGTACTATTGAAATATTTTTGGTATAGATGATTGTTAATATTTTTTTAATAAGTTCTTATTTAACACATAGTTAAATATTTGTCAAATTGCACCAACTGTTTTAAAAAAAAAAATTGTCCTTCGTGTTTCTGAGTTTTGGCCTGGTAAGTGCATCAGTTCTTCCACATTTTAATATTTATATCTCATATCACAGTTTAGTGTCAAATTATATATGTAAATTAAGTAACATTAAAAACATTAAACATTAAAATAAAAAAAATAATTTCACATCCATGCTTGCATATAAGGTGTACTATAAAATAAAGAAGTTGTTGTCTTTACTCTATGTTAATTAAAGGATCAGATGCTTTATTTTTGCTAGAAAAACAGACTTCTGTACTGAAGATACACCAGAAATCTGTATGACACAACTTAGATTTGGATTTGTTTATTGTACTGTACTGTATTGTATTTTATTATTGTGTTGTTTATATGTTAAACAATGTTTTCTGAATGTCTGGAGCAAATCAGAGATGGTCAGGCAGGAACATTTTCTGAAATCCGGTGAAATGAGTTGGATTTAATAAACAGTGGAAAACTTTCTTTCCAAACCTACATGTTCAGGTTATTTTCCCAAGGTCTGAAATGCATATGCCTCCAAGTATAAATGAAAGGGTTCTTCTTTTTTTCAATTTCTTTTGGTCAATTTTTAGCAGGAAAATGTAAAAATGGGACATTATAACTAATAATAAGTGGTATGAACCATAGAAAAATGTGTTGCATTCAGGGAAAAACATTCAAACTTTCATGTGTTAAGTTCTGATTCGGTGCCAGTGACATTTCCTGTTTTCAACTAGAAATACAGTTGTTATTGATTTATTTATTTTGGATTTTCTCTTTTCAATCCATCCAAAAATACTGATTTCATTGAGTTCTACCCATGCCTCAAGACCAATAACATCACATATAATAATGTTCAATTTATGCACAAATCACAATTTATTTGTGTGTTTGATATTAAATATAAGCATTTCTGATGAAGCACAGAAGCTTGAGAATTGGATCCTTGCGTGGATGAAAATGGTGAGAACTATTATCTATCATATTAGTGTTAATATGATTGAATTATAGTCTTTTCCCCAAACACAATTCTATCCCTGAATCACACTCAAATAAAATAGATCCTATTTTCATACTCATATGGTCCTTATTAGGAAAATAGAACACATAGCACACATAAACCATATACTTTTTACAGATGTGATCTTTCTATTTCTGTTTTAACAAGCACAACAATGAACAATTCTGCTAAAAAGGAACCATGACAGGAGTGTGAAGTCACTGTGTCTGGACAACAGAAGAAAGAGGAAGAGAGGATAAATAAGGAGAGAAGAAATGAGCAGAGAAGAGGTGAATAAAGAGAGGGTAGGGAGGATAAATGAGGAAAGGGAAAAACAAATAGAGGAAAAAATGAGGAAAGTAGAAACTAGGAGAGGAGAAACAAGGAAAGGAAAGGATAAATAAGGTTAGGGTGAATGATAAGAGAAATAAGGAGGAAAAGGAAGAGAAACAAGTAGAGAAAAAATGAGTTGAGAAAGAATAAGAAGAGAAGAAATAAGAAAAAGAGAAATGAATGGAGGAGAAATGAGGAAAGTAGAAACTAGGAGAGGAGAAACAAGGAAAGGAAAGGATAAATAAGGTTAGGATGAATGATAAGAAGAGGAATAAGGAGGAAAAGGAAGAGAAACAAGTAGAGAAAAATGAGTATTGAAAGAATAATAAGAGGAGAAATAAGAAAAAGAGAAATGAATGGAGGAGAAACGAGGAAAGTAGAAACTAGGAGAGGAGAAACAAGGAAAGGAAAGGAAAGGATAAATAAGGGTAGGACGAATGATAAGAAGAGAAATAAGGAGGAAGGGGAAGAGAAACAAGTAGAGAAAAAATGAGTATTGAAAGAATAAGAAGAGGAGAAATAAGAAAAGGAGAAATGAATAGAGGAGAAACAAAGAAAGTAGAAACTAGGAGAGGAGAAACAAGGAAAGGAAAGGATAAATAAGGGTAGGATGAATGATAAGAAGAGAAATAAGGAGGAAAGAGGAGAAGAGAAACAAGTAGAGAAGAAACGAGAAATAAGAAGAAGAGAAATAAGAAAAGGAGAAGTGAAAGGAAGGAAAGTAGAAACTAGGATAGTGGAAATGAGGAGAAGAGGTAAATAAACCTCACTCATTATTAATTCTGTTCCTTCCTTCACTGAAAACATATCCTGTCCCAAGTTTGGCATCGAAAAAGCAGAACACCAAATCCTGTTCATGAGAGCCCTTTGGAACAGTCCCGCTGTGGGTTTGGAGACTCAAAACCAGAAATTTGACCATTTTTCATCTGTCATTTTGTTCTCTGAGGTAAAGGAACAAACAGATTTTATTTCACCACCACTAAAGAACCATTTAGTGGTGGATCCTCAAAGCTTGCACATAATACTAAAGCTATTCCTGCTGTGACAGAAACAAATTAACCTAATTGAAGTTTAATTTAAAGGTTTCTCCTGCAATTCATCACAGTCTTTGGTATCACCTGGCTGAATTAGTAGAACAGCGATAGTGTGTCAGTCAGTCAGTCAGGTGTGTGTGTGTGTGTGTGTGTGTGTGTGTGTGTGTGTGTGTGTGTGTGTGTGTGTGGCGTATTATGACCTTTAGGGCCATGCAAAAGATGGTGAGGCTTGTTCAAGTGGTCAGGCCACATGTGGAGGAAGGTGAAAAGGGCACTCAGCGGTTGATGTGGTTACTTCAAAGACCACATAATTGCACAACAAATATGGCAAGTGTGTACGTGTGTGGACAAGTATGTGCATTGGAAGACATTGTTGTGGTAAAATGCAGGTTATGCAAATCATTTAATTTGAGGATTAAGACTTCTTAAAATTAGATTCAGGTTATGGTTAGGTTTACGGCCTGTTGTGGTCATGGTTCAAATGGAGAATATCTCTATAAAATTTTATATACTGCCACATTAAATCAAATAAAAACAATACAAATGATGTAAATGTATATATTTTGTTATATGTACGTACTATATAGAAAATGTTGGTCCAACTTCCAAAAATACATAATTTTACTCTTTTTTTTTTTTTTTTATTCATTTGTTAATTTTACTCATTCTCATTCATTATTTATGTATTAGAATGAAATCTTACATAAACATAACTCGAAGACATCACCTCTTTTATGGACATAATTTATTTCTAGTGGTGAAAACAACAGTTACCATTATAATATTTTCATGACTTTTATTAGATTTGATTATTTAAAAAAGTGCTAACAGTAGAAATTACATATCTTGTATTTAGAGATTAATATTTTCTATATCCTGCTGTAATATATATATTTTAAATTATTATACATTTTATTATTTTAAAGCAATGCCATCCAGCAGATAGAAGTAGCTTAATATACTTGTCTTTTCAGGGGGGAAAAAAAGGAAAGCAACTGGGCGCTGACCAGAGAAAATTAAGATTTCTCCACATTTTGTTCAAGCACCTCTCGATTAAGACAGCAAGATATTTTATCGCAGGTGAGGAGGCCTTTTAGTCTTCAGTGAGGATGAAGATCGCTTCATTCTAACACATATATTTTACTCCAGTAAAGACCGTGAATTCCAGAGTGGAAACACCAATCAGATCAGAAGCTGTTGCTGAATTATGGTTTTAGGGGGAATGTGCAGAGGATGAATTCAGTGGTCTCGCACTCATTTTGCATAGTCTAACCTCCCAGAAAAGTCCGTCCTCCCCTCCTCCTCCCTCTCTGCTACACCTCCACGCTGCGGTGAGTTAATAAGGAACAGAACATGGTTACAGTCGCTAATCAAAGCCAGCTCTGGATCCAGACCTTTAGTTGGCCGCTCATTTTTCTAGCTAACCTCTTGTTACTTTGTCTTTCCTCGACATCATCCGTACCTTTCCTCTCCACTCGTCCTCTCCAATCCCCTCTTTTTTTTTTTTTTACCTATCACTGACTCTGGTTCCTGATTGCTCAGTCTTTTCCTTGGTGTCCCTTGTTCATTTATCATCCACTCTGCTTCTCAGAGACCATTGATGAGGTGTATATTGTTTGCTGATAGTAAGAGGCCTCAGCGATCACATGGCCCATTTACAACAGCAGGAGATGTGGTGAATATCCCTCAGCCAACCAGACACCATGTCAAGCATGTGGCACAGTGAAAAAAAAAGGAATTTCAAGAAAGTAACAAAGCCTTGTTTGAAGGAAATTAGTCATTTTTTCCACTAAACAAAAAATAATCTTGTCAAGCATGTTTTTCATTAGGAAAGTAATCTCATTTTCAGGAAAATATATCTAACTTTATCTTAATAAGATATTCCAGATAAGATTAAACCAGATTTAACCAGCGACAAAGAATGTATAATATCCGAGCAGTCGAACAAGATTGTTTTTTGTTTTTTTTTGTGTGTGTGTAAGTGTGAGATCAATGGCATGACTTCTCACTTTAATAATATTAAGTCAATGTGAAAAAAACTGTCTCGGTGCTTACGAACAGCACAACTTGTTCTGATTTGGATATTTTTGTGTAGTTTTAAGCCCCATTATGGTCTTTCAACTGCTACAATTGTAGTTTTAAAGAAATCTCGGCAAGTAAAATTTGTTTACCCCACTGGCGGAATTTTTTCGTGATACAAAATGATTTGTTTATATTCAGGAATATTCTTCCTCTTTTTTGGTAGCGCTATTTTTGCAATCCGTAAACACAGTCGCTATTTAAAATGGAGCATTACAACCCCAGAGCTCAGTTTATGCTATATAATTCAGTTTGTTTATCATAAATCAGTTTTCATATACATCCATATTTGTTTTTCTGTGTTTGTGTTTATGTATGTCTAAATGCATGCGCCCATGTGATTGCATACATGCAAGTGGATCTGTGTACATAATCTCCTTCATGTTCATTTATGCCTTTGTGAAAAATAACCCTCTGTTTCGCAGCTGGGGAATTGCTTCAAAGGAGCTACGTAGGATGAATAGCATGTAACAATATCTTGTATTTGTACATGTGAAAGGGGACAAGATACTCCGTCTTTTCTTCTCTGCTGGTGCTGTTTCCTCACTCTGATTAATAGACCTTTGATTGCTGCCACAGACCTGTGCCCATGTATACATAACCGCATGGCTGCCTACCATAATGGCCTGCAAAGTTACACGTTATAGCCCACATAAAAGTGACAGTCATGTAAAGATGAATCACTAAGATTGGCAGCTGTAGCTTTAACTCTCCTATTAAATGCTTTTTAAGTGTTTTATGTTGTGACCTGGGCATGGAAGAGCAGTAAAGACACAGCAGCTGCGGTGTTACAGCTCAGTGGACAACTGAGAATAGAAAGACCTGGGGGGGTTGTTGAAAAGGGGAGGGGCAAAGGGAAAGGCTAAATTAGGGGAAAGTGCTTTCTTTACAATTATACCATGAGTCCACAGTGATTAATCAGTTGAGAAAATATTGTATGTCTGGAGCAATTAGCAGCTTTATGCACACACCATCACAGCCCTGAAAATATAATCATTTATGTTGGCATGGAATAATGATTTTTAGTCAAGATAATATCCGCATTTTGACTCGGTTTTTAATATATCAAACAGATTAGTGTTTATTTTTATAAAAGACGTTTTACCCCTGAACTTTTCATTAGATTTTGATTGGTTTTTCTTATGACTTCCAAAATGTAAAAGCATCTCCCTGTAGGATCATATTTAGATATTTTAGATGCCCACTGTCAGAGTAAATAAAAAATGCCATTTAATACTGCTTATATAGCTCCATATTTTTATTGCTTCAGACAGCACATGTATTATTATTGTTGCAGTGAGTTACTGAATATGTATTTATGTTCCCCGAAGCCAAAGGAAGAGCCAAGATGTTTTTCTGCATGAGAGGAAAATTATGAAAAAGTTGTGGTGAGTGAACAAATATCTTTTGTGTTCATATTCCTCCTCATCTGTACGACAGTGAAAAGTACTGTGGATATAAAGACTAATAAATGGCATCAACCTGGCTTTTATTTTGTGATACATGAGTGCAAATTAAATGGCATATTCTCAGAGTGAAGGATTTATTTTTCTGAACTACTTGGTGATTTATGTGCATGATGTTCAGCTGTTTCTGCTGCTTAGTCACCTGTTTCAGCATCTCTCACAGCACTCAAACATTACATGGCCACATACCAGCCTGATGGACAGAGACGATCAATGTAGGGGATAAAGCTCATGTTGTCTGACACACAAAAGTGAATGAATAATGAAATATTAACAAGCTCCATGTGTCTTGATGGCTTTTTATCACACAAATGGATCAGGTTTAAGGAATAGCCAGGAAAAGCCCGTGTGTGAGTGCTTTGACTAATGTATGAGCCAAAGACCCTAAAAGGAACAGAGGAATGAAGGGAGAAAAAGATTGTGTGTCAGTGCCTTTGTCAGGGATTAAACATGTGGTTGTGACATGAGGCATATTGTTTGTGTTGAGGTTTGCAGTTTCAGTGACAAAATAAACTGCAGGAGTTTATGCTTGTGAGAAAAAATGACTTTGCATATGTGAATTTGTCCTGGTATTTGAGTGGGTGTTTAAGTATAGTTGCAATTTACTAACACACTCTTAACCACACTGACAAAGAAGAATATACAGATTGATGGTTTGCTACAGGATTGAAAACTTCTGCAAAAGCTGCTGTTTCAACTAAACTACAAAATTCCACTGCCTGCATCTGCACTAATCTTCCTATTTTTGGATTCATCTTTGTATCTAAAACATTGTCAAAGTAAATCAGAGATATCTTAACTGGAAAACACAAGAGTGATGACATCTTGTGAACAAATCTAGACAATATAGCTCATAGCAACAGCATTCTTTGGCGTTACAAAAACCGTATCTTGATAGATGCGTGACAGCACTCTGTAATAAATCACTATTCTTGACTTCAAAAAGCCAAATCAGCAGTGTTACCATGAACCTTAATGTGTCTCTGGGCAGCTCCTCGACTCCTCCTGGGCAACATCACAGAGGCAGCTGAAGAGTTTTTGTTCCCGTGGCTGGACAGCACCAGGTGTCAAACTCTATGGATCAAGCACTAGTTATACCAGCTGGAGCTCATGCAGTTCATTCTGGCATAAAATCACAGCTGAAACTATAAAAACTAGCACTAGTGACATTCACTTTAAACATGACTTTATGGCTTAAAGTAAACGTTTTTGGGGGTTTTTGTGAGAAAAGTAAAAAAAAAACAAAAACCAAAAAAAACCCCCACACCTTTCATGTACTATTTTTCAACAAAAACTGGAATGCAAAAACTCACTGTGCTGTTTGACATCTGCATGACTTATTGCTGGCCAAACACAGCTTCAGCACTACGGTTTTGCCTGAAGTTAATATTATTTTGTGTGCAGCTAGCACAAGAAACATGTGTGCTCTGTGGTAATAATTAAACTTTTGATTAAAGTGCTCATGTGACGACAACATCATGACGCAAAAAGGCTTTTGTGTGGTTCAGGACAATACAGGACATCAAAACTTGCCACTGATTATATCTTTAATTATTTAACAAGAGAAAAAAGGGAGAACTAATTAGGGAGGGCATCATGTGAAATCTGGGGATAATGCCAACTAAGAAAAAGCACCAAACATGAAAACTGTTTCCTGAAAACAGGAACACTGTATTATGTTCAGCAACTGATCATTAGAAGAGATAAAATGAGGCAGGAAATTTCCGTTGTGGGAGCATTCGGAAGATTTTGAAGTGGTGGTAAAGCTCATGTCAGAAGCATTGTTTCCCCTTTAATTCAACATCTATGGATAAAGACTTTGTTGACAGGCTATTGAGGTGGTCCATATGGTGGTGTGAAGGTGCAGGGCTTGTGACACTGGAGGATGTGGAGCAAACCAGACAAAGGCTCAGCCAGCAGCCTCAGCCTCACGGAGCCTCAATGGAGCAGCAGCAGAACCCCCACCGGGGCCAGTTGCCTGTATTTTCTCAAACCAGAGTCTGATCTGTGGAAACCAGCAAATCCACCATAATACGTCCAGCCATCCATACCGCTGCCTCCTGTCTGTTAGAGTGAATAGGACTTCAGGAATGTTGAATAATCAGCTGGGATGTGACAGATGTATATTTTCCAACTCATCTTTGACAGCATGTATTTTGTGGATACTGTGAAGGAACATCTTGATTTTATGTAGAAAAAAACTGGGTGCCATATAACCTACCCATTCATTATTTTTAAAAAAAACTGATGCCATTAAACATTTCTGCAGTTTGTGCCATGTGTCTCGTATTAGCATGTGAAAACATCTCAATTACAGTGTTTTGAAAGCGCAATATATTATTTAAACGCATGAGAAATGTAAATATTCTGATCACCTTTTGACCTCCAATGTGAGAACAGATAATAATGGAGATTATTAGTGTATTTTTCTGACTGTTTTGATTGTCATCCTCTAATATCAGGATGTACACTGACTTTTATGTAGATGATGTCAGATTTTCCACAGAAATCCCTAATGCCTCAATATCTCTGTTTTGTTTCTATAGCAGCAAAAGTATGTAACACTCTCAATAGAATCAACTTAGAAATGCAGTTCACTTCAGTCAAACAAATCACCAGATCCCCACCCAAACGCAATCATACAGATCACAGAAGTCAGTGTGCTTTACAACACTGTCTGTCATAGATTAAGTTCACATGTAATTTAATTTTATTTAGATTTAGGCCATAATGGTATTTTGATAAAGCTGTAAAAAAAATAAAAATAAAATGAAAGCTTATTTTAAAATAGAAATAGAAATATGATATTTAATACTACATTTACTAATATTGAAACTCAAATGTAGATCATTTCCTAACCGGAAAAATGCTCATTAGTTGTCTTGGAAATCCAGATGGGATGCAAACTCCACTCTTTAGTGCTCTGTGTTCTCAACATCCACTCCAATTATCTTGATATTATTGAGATAAAAGTCAGAGAACAGGTAAAAAAAAAAAAAAAAATTAAATATGGAAGCAATTATTGATATTAAATGTGCAGTGTGATGCTGATGATTTGTTCTTCACCTTCCCAAATCTTGACTCCAAGGTGACTTTAGAGCAAATCAGAAACACCAACCAAACCAATCAAAATGTTACTGAGTTCAGCACATGTTAAAAGCACAGTATGCATATTATGCAACTGCTATTTAAGCAAATATAAAGTGTCTGAAAGTCTGAAATGTGTAATACAGTTTGTATAAACTCTTAGTTCGGACTGTTAATGTATTTCATGTAAATTATTTATATTACGTAAATGATATAGATGTACAAAACGAACTAATTTGACCCATACAAATGGTCGACAAATCTTAATATCATTTACGTGTGTTGTTTGCAGAACTCTATAATAGTAACATTTGTATTGAGATAACAGACTAAAAGAGATATTGGTTATGCAAGGCTTCAGTAGGCAGTGGTTAGTTATTTTTGATTAAAATAATCAGCAGAAGCGAGATGGATATGAAGAGCAGCCAAACTTTACTGTTCAACTCCTCATGCTACAGTGCGGTGCACACAACTCCTTATAAGGTAATAAGTAACTTCCTGAGTCCTGACTTCAAGGTAATTTATAGCCAATCAGGAGTAACTACATAACCAATCAGAATCCAGAATGATTACCTCCACCAAGGAGGTTATGTTTTTGCCGGCGTTTGTTTGTCTGTCTGTCTGTCAAAAAGTTATGGACGGATTTTGATGAAATTTTCAGGATTTGTTGACAATCGTTCAAGAAAGAAATTATTAGCTTTTGGGGGTGATCCAGAAGAAATCCTGGATTCTGGATCACTATGAAATTTTAGTTAACATTGGGGTCAATGGGGCCGAAAATTTAGTTTCTCAGTATCTCGGTTAATTATTGACCAAACCTAATGAAATTTTCAGGAAAAGTTCAATGTGAGACAAGGAACAGATGATTAAATTTTGGAAGTGATCTGGATCACTGTCTGGATCCAGGAATTTTTTTTAAAGGATTCTCTATTAGTTATCATTGGCGTTGCTGTGGCAATAATAACAAATGTCCACCAGATGGCGACTCATGTTTTCTCATATAGTCCATGAGCTTTTCTATAGACGTATCTTCAATAGTTATGGAGCTAGATCCTGAAGAAAACCACCATTACGGAAATGTGGATTTG
>JAPSES010000097.1:10771410-10827103 GCA_029822895.1 Maxillicosta whitleyi | reverse complement strand
TCTATCTATCTATCTATCTATCTATCTATCTATCTATCTATCTATCTATCTATCTATCTATCTATCTATCTAATAATGACTGTGTTGGCCTGATGATTCCCATTTCATCTGTTTCCAGGAAAACCCCTCAGTCTGGTGGAGAGATGCTACTGCCGTGCAACAGTCAACACTCTCCCTAAAGGCTACATCCGAGAGCTCAGATTCATCCAAACACCCAACTGCCCTTTCCAAGTGATGTGAGTACTTCTCCTCAGTAAACAGCTTCTACACAGGCACATCTACACAGATGTACAATGTCAGGCAGGTTTCCTTCTTGCTGGATATTTCTCACCATCAATCTCAGAGAGGCGACAGGCCAGAGAAAAGATGTGTGCATGCATGTGTGCAGACCCACCCCTCTGTCACTCACACTCACAAATATCCACAAAAAGTGTAACTTTTGTACATGTTTTCACCACAGGCCCACTGACACATCCACAGGAAGTACTTTGTTTGAGTATGAGTGAACGTGAAAAGGAGGTGGAAATTGGATGCAGTTTTGGTTTCAACAGGAAAGCAATAATTGTGGGTTTTGTAATTGGGTTTGCTTCTCATTTGCTTGTCACGCAGTGTTTCCTCCTCATGCTGAGCTTACAACCTTTCATTCTGATCTCATTCAGTATTATGGCTTGTGTGGGGTAAATTTACAGATGGAAGTCTGTGTTTGGCTGCAATATACAGGAAAACGTCAGCGGTAGTTAAATGTTGAAGGAAGGAAACAGTGGACAGGTCTGTCTAATTTCTTGTTGTTAAAAATCGGATACATGTACTAAAAGAGGCACAATCTCCCACATACAGACATCTGATCCAGTCTTGACCCATTCTCTAAATAACCACAGGGTTATGCTAGATTTAGAAGATGCCTGGAACCGCAAGTTGAAGGAGTGAGTGTTAAACGTCTACGCACATGCATTTTACTGCTCATTAATTAGGCAGGGTAATAAAGGCCAAAATATTAGGTAACTGTGTAAAACTCCAGCAGCTTTAAATGCATGACAACAGGGTGAATGAATCTATAAAGCAGATACCACTGTGACTTCTTAATGTGTCAAACTAACAGGGTAGTGCGAATTCATTCCATTTGATAAAGTGTCAACACACCTGATACTTCAGATTTTGCATAATTACTGTCACTCTTTCATCTTCGGCTGGGGCAAATGCTGATATTTTCCTTTTTCTAATCAGTGCAAAGCTGAAGTCAAACAAAGAAGTGTGTCTGAACCCAGAGATCCGGTGGCTGCAGCAGTACCTGAAGAATGCTATCAACAAGTAAGTACCAACAGATGACACCATTTGAGCCTATACTGTTGTATTGGGCGTTCAATGCAGACACTCATCTGCAGCATTGTGGCATTCCTTCCACCCTATAGACATTAAAACTAAATCATGTAAAAATATAATTGCACTAATACGCATTTGGACATCTATCAACAGACTTTTGTCTTTTGACAACACTTAATTGCTCAATTTGTATCAAAGCCCCACGTCCAAACATGCTGGTACATGTTCAGGTAGGAATGAAGATTGATATCACTTTCACACAAACTGTAGAACTGATGAGTGGTTAGGAACAAAAACTGCCCTTTATTAACACAGACTAAATGCCGTAGGGTGTTTTAATGCACAGTCGTCTCTATGTATGCAATGCCCAGACCTGTAACAACAGTTTGTGTGAGTATTGACACACACTATTTTTCCTCATAGAATCATAGTGTGAGAGTTTATGTCTTTAAGCACAGTTTGATTGTTTATCCTGATGATGAATTGAAAACCAGCCAAAGTTTATTTCAGCCCATTTAATGTGTTGTTGATGCACAAATACACATTCATTCTAGGTTTTTCTAAATGTGTGTACATCAGAAGTCACTGCCAACATCAACTGTCTCCTTCCTGTCCCAAGGATGGGGAAAAAAAGGTTGCACTATAAAGTTTATTGAGGGGATCAAGTTGCCATCTCGAACTTTTTGCAGACATAAATCTCCAGGGTCTAAGGAGCCATACAGAAGTCATGCTAAACAAATCCAGTTGTACTGTGTTGCAGACATCGGTGATGCCACTCAGAGTCAGTGTAGATGTTAATATCTATGGACTGAGTCACCCACAGTCCTGCAGGCAGCCTGTCTGTCTCAAAGAAGATTGTGGAGCCAAGGTGTGAACGGCCTTTTGTCTTCTGCATAACAAAACAGCTCGTACACAGAGTAGATGTGCCCATTAGCAATGGTTCAGATGTAATGTGTTTCTAATTACAGACGGAGTGAAAAAGGAGGAGGGACCAACTTATTTACAAAGTGTAAAAATCCTCACAATTGAGAATCACACATTCTCTCTGTATTTGTTTCCAATAATACCTTATTAAAAAAAAGCACATTAAAAAATTCAACGTGTATATGAGTATTTAAGTAAACAAAAAAAACTAATAATGAAGTAAAAGGGGGCTGAAAACCAATGTAAGATGAATAACCTTTAATGGATAAAATATTTAGTACTCTATTATGGGTAGAAATTATTCTGGCCCTGTAAAACTACTACAGCTGCTTTTATTTAGAAGAGCTGAAACTGAATATATTCAGACTTCTGGCTGATTCCCACTGTAACCTTGGTGTCCAATCATGACTGAACAAACAAACACTGATTTTCACTGTGGTGTTTATGCATTACAAGTTAACAGCCAAGTATTTTGCCATGACCATAATGCTTGACATGATAATAACTTAACCTTTGTCACAATAGCTGGAATAAATCAGCTGCCTTATTCGATTAAATCAACTTGGGGGATGCCTCTGTGATTGGGAATAATTAGAACCTGTTACATCATGTGTTGCTACTTTTATTGTGTCTTCATGTAAATCTCATATTTCATTTCTTTTGTTTTCCAGGATGAAGAAAAGCAAACAGGCCAACTAAAAACACCTGTAGAAAACCTCTCGAGTCTTCACCGACGACTTGAGCGATCATCACAGATTTGTAGCGTGTTATATGAGATCATCTGGTATGTTGTACAGCACTTATCCTGGCTGTGACGCCGCAGCCTTTTGCATATAATGAACCGACAACTCATCACCGCGACAACCACCTACCGGCCCCACCACTGAATCTACCATAGCATCACCATTTATAGAGACAGTAGACATTATTAGTGCAAAGTGCAATTATATCTGTGACTGTCTGTTTTTCTAACAATATGTATATACTTTTTTGTTAATGGACTTCAACAGTAAAGAGCTATTTTTTGGAGATTTCTGTCATTGTTCTGGCCTCTCTGTCATTACAGACCCTTGGGGTAAAAGGGTTTAAAGGTCAGTAAACAGGTTTTTCTCAACAGTTAATAACAAACTTGCTTTCTTATGCAGAGAAAGTAACCTCCTGCAGTCCACTGAGCCAGGCAAATATGGGTTTATTTTAAGAATTCCTTACACAGGATCTGCTTGACTTTATTTTCAGTCCCAATGTATAGTTTCTCTTCTAAAACAAAATAATGGCCAAAGACAGCGTTTGCCAAGTTGCATTTCATGTTTCAAGTTAATTGGCACCGTGGAATCTTTGCGGGTGCCGGACTGAATGTACGATGTATACAAGATCTAGTAAAAATGGCAATTACAATGTTTTTGTGATGGAAATTAGGATGCCAAAAGAGCTTGAGCATTTCCTGAGCCGCTCTGTGGCTGTGATTATTCCACCCTGTTACCCAACATGTTTGCCTATTTCATTCTTTGAGAGCAGCTGAACATCTGGATCCCAAACAGTTTTAATTGAGCGACCAATAAGGAGAAATTTACTGGAATCATAAAATGTTGTCAGTTTGGTAAAATATAGTGACCCTGAAGTATCACAGTGAGCGGCCTCATTAAATTGGTATCAAAACGATTGTGAACTGATCTGAACTGACCCTTGAGTGTGAACGTCCATTTCAAAGAAGGCTGTACAGCAATTAAAGCACCACTAATCATATTAGTACATAAAACACATTGATATACAGCAAAAAATTTAACTACCATTACTGGGAATAAGCAGAGATATACATAGACTTGACTACCTACGACTGTCATGCAGATAGCAATGCACTTTATATCTGATGTATTCATATTTTAACAACAAAATTTACTGTTACCCATTACGTCTGATGATTAAATTCTGCCTTTTGTCTTTGTTTTACCTTTATTATGCTATTTCCATTCTTTTTTTTTTTTTTTTTTTTTTTTTGATCAATGAATGTGTAGCTGCATTTAACTGTTGAAGCTTGGGGAGATGTCATTTACTCCTTTAAGTCTCCTTGTGATATGTAAAATTAATATTATTCAAATGTTTTATTTTTGTACTGTTATGCATTTATATATGAAATCAAAACATTAAAATGAAGGAACTGTACTCTAACACTTGTGCCATATGCTAACCTTTTGTTGTAAAACTCATCTATATTTGGTCAGTAAATAAGAAAATCTCTAAAATGTTATGGTTACTATTTTAAAGCATACTTTTTTGCATGTTACAGCAGTTTTACAACCTCTGGTGCATACACGAACAGGTCAGACAAGGTAAATACCATTGTATAGGAGGACACTGCACAGTGTTAAGAGGGCTTTTCCACAGCAAATATATATATCTCCTGTAATGTTACTGTACGATCAGGGAAGCAATCTGTTGACTTTGATGTTGGAACATGTGTTTAGCTTTAGTCACAAGGGTAAATAAAAGGCAAGGACAATGATCCGGCCTGTTATTTAACTATTAACTCAACAAGCAGCCATTAGGAAAACATTAGAGCTAAACGAGTTGAACTTTTAACTCCCCTCTCAGGGCTTTTTGTGAGATGGAGCACAGTAGTAGATGTGATGAGAGGGGTCTGCTGATAGAAGCATGAGGAAGACATAAAGGGCTTTAAGGGGGACGTGGTAGGCAACAACCCATTATGCTGTGCTGACTGATTAAGTTCAGTATAAACATGATGGAAGCAGGAGATTATAGTAGAAAAGTGAGAAACATTTATTTTCTCATCCAATAATGTGAAGATGATACTACTTGTCAAATGTGATTTATCAGCATTATTCTCATTCTCATTATTATCAGATACAGTGACCAGTTTGTACCCAACATTTGTTCACTTCAACCAATTAAAGGCATATACATACTGTAGCTCTCATGTAATTTGATTTATGTTACCGTTACATTTGTCTGTGGCTTCATTATCACATGTCTTTGTCTTCTGTGGAATGAAAACAAGATTGCGGTTTGCACAGGAACATCATGGGGCATGTCATCTAATGAAAAGCAGTTGTTTATAATTGTTCATAACTCATTATGTTCTCGGGATGACTGCCAGTTCCCACCATTTAATCTATGCAGGTGGCTTGACTGGTGCCATGAAGAATGAGGTGTTGTAAAAGATATAAAATGGTCTAACTCAGTCAGTTTTTATGTGCATGTTAGCTTTAAATGGAAAATATTCCAAAAATACATGGGTTCTCTCAAAACATCTCACACACACACTGCTTGTTAAGCTACGCCATTCATTCAACATGCTTTATGTCCCTGAAAATAACTAACGTAACCATATAAAAAGGTTTTTATAAGCAAGTTCCTGTAAAACAACAGGTCAGTGAGACTAGTACCGTAAATGAGATGTGTTAAAAGATTAATGCATCAGCACGTGTTTAGTGAAGTGGAACGGAACAACATGGTTACACGAATAAATGTCAGATTTACACATATTTGGACTCTTCCTCATGTTGGTACTTGTGGATTGCTGGGCTCTGGGCCTAAATAAATAAACCAACTCTTTCTAACATGTTTCACATATCCATCATCACACAGGAGTGAAAGTACATTGATCTAATCAGATGTGACTCACGGCAACTTCAAAGATAAAGAAAACTGCTGAAAGGGCAAGTTTTCAAATAAAGAACCTCATATAAAAGTACAGTCTGTGTCGCAAGTCTGTGTATAATGTTACAAAATGTTCCGAAACTTTTTGTTGAAATTGAGGAAACCAGCGGGCCACTCAACACCTTGAGGTGCTCAGCCAATGTTGCACTGCTTTGTGTAAAAGATGTGGAATATATGCGACAGAAGAAGACATATGAAATTCATATCCACTCATATCCGCGCCTTCGAAATTCTACTGGGGTTTAGAGTTCAACCACAACGTCAGACAGAAACCTGACAGTGAGACAGATGAATAAGGATTTGTCATGTGAAATACAATGAATGACATAGAAAGAAAATGTGCTCATTTGACTTACAGTTCATTTTCTCTCCATCTTTAGTTATAAGGGCTCCCAGATGTGCAGCCAATCAAACTCCACTTTGTGGTTATTCATCATGAAAAGCTGAGGATGAAAATATAAAATTGAAGTGTATATGTGTAAGAACACATGTGCTTTGTAGGGTAACAGGGGTCACAGAAACTCCTTTGAATGGTCCCAGGGAACGCAGGTCTCTCTCGAGTCAGTCCAGTTTTAATAAAAGTTACAATGCAGTAAAGTTAACTCTGGGTCAGTTTTAACATTGGGGTGTGGATGTATGACCGTATCACTGTATGTGATGTCACTTCTTAATTCTACTACACAGCTGTTAACTTTACTCTGTACCTCCAACTATGCTGGCAGCTGAACACAGCAATATTTGTCACCACCCGAAATGTCGAGGGGATCGAGAAAATTGCCCTGCTGAGTGTATTAGGTGGTCAAAACCCAGACACTCCTTCGTCACTGCGGTTTGACCATGGAAGAGTAAAGTGCTGCGACACAACTGCAATCTCTAGGAGGGAAAGAAAACTATTGAGTTAGTTACTGAGTCTTTGTGATCTTAGGCTTATGAACCATTTGGTCTGGCAGGAAGAGGTTGTGAGAGCACACAACACAGATCTGCTGTTCTTTAGTGCTTTGCGGTACAATGAAGGTCTGATCTGCACTACATGAAAATGCACCATGCATGCCTTTGGGACAATGTTAATCCTTTGAACAACACCAAATACACTCAACTGCCTCGCATACAGTCTGTGTTATTCCCGAACATGAAGCAACCCAATTGCCAGGAAAAAATATTGTCGTTATACATCTCAGACCACAGATATGTGTCACGTCAGGGTCTGCAAACTAAAAATACAGCGTATCAAATTTTCCAAATAGGTTACGTGTCCATGTTTTAGTGATTTACCTATTCCTTGACTTTTTGCAAGAGGTTGTTGTATGAATTTGCAAAATACAGGACTTTGCCACTAGGAAGTGAAGTCAATGTTCCAACTTTAAGTAAATTACTAGGTTTCTGTATTGGTATAGGTTTGTATAGGTATGTATAGGTTTCTTCTGTATTGCATTATGGCCATATATAGTATACAAGTCTGTGTATAAATCTAAAACCATTAAATGTTAATTAATTAACTAATTAATTAATGTATGACATACACAATTAAAAGCACCCTGATTTGATCAAATGCAGATATACATGTGTTCACAAATATGAAACACTCTTGGCTTACAAAATTGATATATCTGTAATTTGCAGAGGCAGATTTTTTCCTGGAAAATGATTTCCACACTAACATTGTGTGGGATGATGAGACACTAACTTTCTGTGTCTAAAAAGTTTCGAATTCACATCTAATTTAGCAAAGAGAACACAGGGTCAGCTACTGCAGGACGGATGCTTGGCTGTCACTTGGGGTTTCCGGTTAAAGGCTTATATCTGTCCAATTCATCTTCTTAGATTTTTCTTTGGCACAAAGCCTTTGACTCATAAACAGACATGAAAGATAAGACTGAGTGTTTTAGTCTGTGGTTCAAGATTAAGGACGTAGCCTCAAAGAAGCGAGAATTACAAAATATATCAGCTGCCTCCAGTACACTTTATGTAAATAAACGCACTTGGCCTCTAATGATCCTTGTAATTATTCCATACCTACAGTATGCACAAATGATCTGTCAACAAACCCCTTAAATACTGTGGAAGAGAGAGAGAAATACTGTTTCTTTGGATTTACTAATACTCTGTTGACATACAAATTTTGACGATGAAATGTAGATTGCATTTTTGTTAGCTGTTTGTGATCTATAATGTTTATCCTCTCAGATTAGACACACCACATCAGGGCTTACACATACATCCCATTTTTCTACAAAGAATAAAATAAATGGGTATTTGCATCTGCAAACATGCACCAAAAATACCTACGCCTGGGATATAGTCGATTTCTTTCCAAATTTTTGGTCATAGTTTGGTTAGATTTGGGAAAGATTATGGTTTGGGGTTAATATAGACCCTTTTACAATCTTAACCACATGTTTGGAAGCATTTCTGTTAGATGCTTTTATGAATATCATAGAGTAATATGAAAAATCCAAGTGTAAATACCTTATTTCTTTTGCACCTGGCTGCAAATAGCATGTGCCGAAAAGAAATCTCATCATCTGTACTGTAACAATTTGACCGGTTTGATGTGTGTGCCTGCTCTCTGTCAACTGGAGCACCCTTTTTTCTTCCTTTCTGCTCTGACTGTTGTTATTTACCCCCCTGTTGCAGACGAAGCCACTACCCTTAGGCACCGTGTGCACCAAAATCACTCTCCCCAAGGGAAACATTAGCAGTCGCAGAGTCATAGCCGCTCTTGTATTAGATGACCCATAGCATATTTCCACACACAAACACAGATTGTTCCTCTGAAAAATCCCATGTAATGATTTGCAAATGACTTGTTGATTGTAAGAGTGTTGTTAATTGCACTAACACTGCCAGTGACCCACTAGCACATTAATCACAGTTATGACAAAATTACTCAGCTGAATGTCTCCGAAGAGTTACTTGGAGCTGCAGATGTTGAAAGTGACCAACGTGTGGTGTGTAATAACAGTGGCATTTGTGCGTCTGTTTGAGAATGAATGGGAGGCTAATAGAGGGGCCCCTATGAATAGTTAAAATAGCCCTCCTGCAAAGTCTCTACCTTTCATGTGCTAATATTGCTAAGGTTATGAGTCCCAACACCATCTATCTTTACAATGATGCATGAATGAAGGAAAAACATGTGCACATATATACACAGCATGGACATGGGGCCTACTTTCTGAACAATAACACCGACTATGGTCCAGATTCCTTTAGTGGATTCTGTTTGCCAATCCTTAAAAAACAGGGGGAAAGTGGATGTTAGGTATGGATCAGATACAAAGGAATCCTGGACTCGGGGGGACGGTAGGAGGTCTCCATCTGCGGGGGCCCAGAATAGTTGAAACACTGTCATCTCAGATCTCACCCACATATCACACACTGTGTTTTCCTTTATCTCCATTCCTTTCGGGATTATCACCCACATGATAATTGGTTGATCCATCTATGGTGCCTCCATGAATGGTGCAGTAAATGTCGTTCCATATGTAGCTGTGAGTGCCATGTGACACCCGTAGAAAGAAAAAAAAAACACAACCATAGAGGATGTGACTAACCATAAGAAGAAAGACACAATTATGCCATTATCTGGGGATGAAACCGATATACTGTATTCGCTTCATTTCCAATACCACAGTGCACCACAAAGTGTTTTTTGACCATGACGCCGATCACTATAGAGACCCTTCTGTCAGGCTGCAGGGTGAGTCAGAACCTCAGCACGCTGTCCAGATGCGACAGACAGGGAGGTCTGATGCCTAATACCATTCACCAACAGTGTTCATCCTCAAACAATTAAATTTTCTAAACTCAAAGAAAAAAAAGGGGCTTTCACCCACAGTACATCTGAATAGTATTTTGATGTAACTGATACCCCACAAATATTCAAGATTGTCTTTATTTCATTAGCTATTTGGTCATTCTTCTTTACATCATTTAGAACTTTGACAAAACTAATTTTACTGTTCTCCAAAACATATGACTCACAGGTGGATGTATTTAACCTGAATATTTTTAGATTTTTTTTTTCATTTCAAGATATTTACTCCATGTTTGTTCATCCATCTCCTTGTTTGTCTGTCAGAAGGATTACATAAACATTTTGTAGTGATTTTAATGAAAATTTTAGTTGAAATAAAGCATAGATCCAGGCTATCCACATCAATTTTGGTGCTTATTCAGAAAATGGGGAGGAGGATGAAACTTTTTCACTTTCTGTAATGAAGACCACACCCACTATTCATTGCATCTTTAATAATCACAACTCATACATTCACATTGCTGCAACAATGATGCAAATCTTGTATTCTTTTTCTACTTTATTAGTGTATTCTATTTATATTATTTATTGCTTTTCTAT
Organism: Maxillicosta whitleyi; assembly: GCA_029822895.1. Taxonomy (NCBI): domain Eukaryota; kingdom Metazoa; phylum Chordata; class Actinopteri; order Perciformes; family Neosebastidae; genus Maxillicosta; species Maxillicosta whitleyi. Next base: position 10,816,830 of record JAPSES010000097.1, on the reverse strand, counting down.
CTCTTTACACTTACTTATCTTTTTGTGAGTATTTTTTCAAGTGTTTTTGAATACAGCTGAGCTATTGAGACCAAATAATTTCCCTTGTGAATCAATGTCGTTTTTCTAATTCTAAATCTAAGTGGGTTTATTTTTCTCTTTCTTTTCTTTTAGTCTAAATATAAGGTCTGTAATGATCATCATTCATCAGTTAACACAAGAAAGGCACTGTTTGATTATGTTTATTTGTTGTAATCAGACAAGTAGTCTATTTATCACAGAAAAGAGTTGAATATTAGTGTGCAATCTTTCTTGACCTGAGCCAAAAGGGGAAAAAAAAGGCTCTATGAATGAAATTTTATTCATATCAACGGTCTTGCCAGGTAAAGCCAAGTAATAAGATCTCTGCGCAGTTTGCTGAATGGTTAATAGTGTGTGATTAAAACTAACATTGTGTCACATATACAGACCAAAACTACTTCTTTCCAGTGGTGTTTAAAAGCAAAACACCCGCCCTGCCCTGACGTGCCTTACACTCAGTTTATGGAAAAACCCAATTAACCAAAGATCTGAAAGTAAAGTTGTGAGGCTGAAGCTGTGAAGAATATTAAAGATTATTTACCTTTCAGTCTGCATGGTGCATTTGTTTTCATCCATCTGGCCAACTTAATGAAGGCTTCTTGGAATCACATCTATTGTTAAAGGCGAATGCAACCTCCCAGACAAACCAGTTGTCTGCTGCAGTTTACATAAAACACATCAAAGGGGCAAGAACAAAGACTTTCTAATACCCAGACTGAAAGGAATTCTCTATCAATCTGGTATGAATTGTACAATACATAAAGGAGATCTTGTACGTTGACTGTTTATTGCTGGCCCATCTACAGAGGAAACGCAATGTTTGACTACTGCCTGTTAATAGCAGGACCTATTTTAAGGAACAAACGTATTTCCCATCATGACCATCACAAATTCAATTTAGTTCAATCACAAACATAAATAATTGTAGTATGTTTATTTCACTGGGTGTTCTTCTGTGTAATGAAGGTTGGACCGTTCACGAAAACTATGTCTATGTTGAATTAAAAGAGTGACTAATGACCTTTTGTCCTATTACGACACTCTTCTGCAGTCCAGCTAAGAGACGGGATATGGTAAGAGGGATCTGGCAAGACTCTTGTCTAAAGGGGATGGAGGAGCATGTTCCTTCCCTTGGCTTCTTTATGCAAGCACACAAATCAAAGCACTGTTTTTCGCAGTAAAATAAGAAAGTGCTTTACATTTTCTATGTATTTTCCTCATGTAACTGTGTACACTGGCAAAGAGATCATATAAATCAATAAATGGAACAATTAGATAATAATAAAACCCAAAAAATGTGCTTAAATATTATTCTAGACCTCCAAATACAGCGCTGGAAAGTTTCACTGTTAAAGATGAATAATCAGTTACAAAGATTTATTTGACAGACAATGGGCGACATATGGAAAAATGTAAAATCAGATAGAAGGCAGAAGAGGATGTATAGCCACAGTGATCAAGTGATGCATCACATATAAAATACAAAGTAGATTTTTGTACCACACTGTTGGTGCATTTATGCCACAACTCACTCTCACACACACTTGTCCCTCTCTTTACCAAGCTGGAAACTTTAACAAAGCTGAGACAAAGCAATATGTGAAGCCATGCTCTTTATATATGTAACTAAAGATGCCTGTCCACCTGTAACATGAGGTTGAACTCTGACGCTGTTTTTTCTCAGACTGTGTCACATATATTTAAAATGAGCTGTAGCGTCCTCTCTTTAATATGCCTTTTCTTTTAAACCATGGCCAAGGAAGCCACAGCGTTGAGTGTCTTTTTCCATGTGATGAGAGCCTGGAGAACTGGCCTAATTTGCAGACTCAGAGGCAAGAAAAGGACAGTGAAGTAAAAGGCAGAGAACCCCCCCTCTCGGGACCAGAACAAGTATGCAATGCTATAGAAGATATATAGAAGACATGTGATAGCTCTCAGCACACAAGATTTTATTAATGAGTCTCTCTGACCGCACACTTTCCTGCCATTTGTTGCAGGATATTGCTTTAAACACTTAGAAAATTAACACGCCACCCTCCCGCCTTTTATTTGTCTGAGGGAAACAATGTTTTTACTAAATGGTTTGTGTCTCTGTCAAACTACCACCAAGTGGCCGGCTGTATCCGTCTTTCACAAACTCGTTGCCAACTTCTCAAGGTCGTTGCCCGAAACAATCATGTCAACAGCAACAACCTCCTTTCCTGCCATGGAGTCATCCACCCACATAGTAACAAACTGCCTCCCACTTTGAGAGGGTGTGTAATTTTTACCATTACGGACAAATCTCTCTGTTCTCTCTTAACAGTAGGAGACTCATTCAGTCTTATGAGAAGCGTTGCTGTGACATCCATTTCTACTCTGGCTTTTGATGGTTAGTACAATACACAATTGCTCATTTGAGCCCCAGACCCCCTGCATGATTTTTATTGCTTGCATCCAACCATGGAAAGTTAATAAGAAAATTACTATTGTCAACATGTCATGAGTGAAAATTTCAAACACAATAACAATGACACAAAAGTGAAAGCTGCGGTTAATATTTGTCAAAACAAAACTTAAAACAGCAGAAATAAAACTGACAAAAATGCTTTTATGTGTTTGGAAAATATTAGCCGAACGATTTTTGTGGCATACCTTTGTTATCATTTGTCATCTGTAAGTAAAATTCATGTTTTAAGACCTTCTCGTACCTCGATGAAAGGCCTTTACCGAAAACAGTTTCCTGACCACGCTGAACGAGAACGGTCATCACACTATTCCCATCCTCGTCCTTCTTAGTGTTATTATCTGTTAAAGGGACTAATAGATGTTAAAGAAGATTGAATTCTGGGATGAAAACGCATAATTTAAATCTAATACTTTAGGATATTAAAAAGATGTCAGAGGCTGCAATAAAAAAGGAAGGATGTGATCTTGGTTAATAAATTTAAGAGGTGGGAGATTTTATGGTTTTCTCTTCATGGGGAAGACAGATGTTTTTGCTTTAAAAGAAAAAGAAAAATAATAAAGAGAAAAGCTATGAGAGTGAATCCCACATCATGTTGGACACTATGAAATATTCTCTGTAACTAAAGATGTGTTTGTTTGTGTGAGTGAGTGAGTGAAGAGAGATGAGTGGCTGCATTGTGTGTAATTTCCTCTGGGGTGAAAGAGCATCTCACACCTTCTCATGCCTACTAATTTCACTCCAGAGATCGCAGACGTTATTGCAGTCCCATTCAGTAATTACACTGGTTCGGAAAATGCTTAAGGTTACTTCCACGTTATACTGGCTGTCCTGCCCTTGGGATGGACCTGAAAACTGCTCACAGTGGTATTTTTTACAAACTCATTACTTTGGCTCTCAGAGTTTATAGTGCTTATGAATGTGAAACTGAATCCAATTGATATTACATAAACAGTGAAAGAGTAAACAGAGCAAAACTGTTTACCTAAATTCCAAACTTTTCATCAGCGTATGTGTCTAATGCTGATTGCAGATACTTTCTACTCATATATCTTTTAAGATCTGCTTTAAAAAAAAAAAAAAAATTCAATAACACCCATGTGAAATAATGCAAACATCTTAGTCTGCCTCCATTTCTCTAAAAGACTGGATTTTTCCCAGCACTTTGTAGTCAGTAAGGCATAGCATTTCCAGCCCAGTTCTCATGGTGACCTGTTTTAAAAGCGTTAACTTTTGATGCAGTGTTATTTGCACAGCAATTAGAGATTTTACAGAATGATACTGCTGTCTTATTGCACTTTTAAGTTGAAGTTATCTATTGAAATATGCATGCATGTATGGGTAAATGCATATTATACACTACTTTCATGTCCACTGCACCGTAACCATGAGTCTTTGTAGATGCACAAATATCTTAATTGGTGCTGCTCACTTATCAGTCACGCTCCTCAAACTGAATTCCAGCTTGTCTGTGTTTGGTCTTCTGCTCTAGATGATTAGTATAAAATATTTTTAAACTGACCTTTATCTTCAGCAGCGAAAAAAAATTGTTCAGAATGACAGCGGGCCTATACGGCTACATATAATACAATATATCATGTTAAAAACTGATGGGGATAAAAGTTGTTTCTTAAAAATGTATGACAGTGTTTTTGGAAATTGAGAACAGTGTTTTGAGAAACTTCTTTGGCAGACATATTAAACTGCCCTTGTTTCATTTTTCACTGGAAATACCCAGCACCCATCCACCCACCCACACACACAGCAGTGGGCCAGTAGCTTCTCTTACTACAGACGACCACAGACCCTGAGATCTGGAAATGTTTCCTTCTTTCGTCTTGCAGCGATACTTCACAATTGATGCATCAGCTGCTCACCAAGACCTGCCACTGTGGGTACGGTGGATGAAGCCACAATGAAGACAGGGAAACCATTTGATTTCCATGAGAAAACGCAACACACAGACAACATATGAAAAAAAAGTACTGACCAGGGGGGCTAACGTGGAGAGAAACGCCATGGAGAGATCACCTTATTTGACCTCCTGATGATGGGTCTGTTCAGGTTTCTGATGTCCTGGGAAAGTCTGCTAACCTCCACTGAGAAGGTTACAAATATTGTTTGTTTTGTATTTTCAAATTATTACTTAGTCATTTGGATGGATTAGCAGGATATCTTATAACCCTACACACAGATTCCGGTAATGTTGTGTTAACAGAAGTGAGCTTTAGAGCTGATAGTAGACAAACTTTTTTTGAACTCTTAAAAGAGACCAAATCGAACCGGTTGCATCCACTTTTAGCCTTAAAATCCAGCTAAACTAACTGCATCCTTTCTCTAATTTCATATTTATATCAATTTCAGATGCTATTTGGTCTTTTAATTTAATTCCAGATAAGAAAATCACATGCATCTCTTCCACCAAATATTCCTGCTATGTTTCCTAATAGCATTGCAGACTGATATGTGTTGCATTGTGCATTCGTTACGACCACTGGGGAACACGGGAGCAGGTCTCTGGTGCCCCACAGGCCCAAAGGGATGGACTCTCTGGGGAAGCTTGGTATCTGTTAAAACAGATCTTAGGTTTGTTATGTTTTATCTCTGGGAGGGAGAGCGGATTTGTTTTCAGATGTAGCTGCAGGGATGCTGGCATGGATGTTTATTTGTCTTTCCCATTGACAGAGGCTTTTATCAGTTCTCAAGGAATAAAGCTGAAGGAATCACCGGCAGCCTTCCGCTATTAATCATAATGCAATAAAACAGTGCAATAAAACATCAGCAGCAGGTGGCACTTACTGTCACTTCTTGCTGATACAGCTTATATGAACTGTGATCACAATATAAAAGGATAAATTGCAAAGATGGCATGAAATAATAGCAGTTTACATTGACAATTTGTAACATTTTAGCTTTATATACTGCGCAGCTACACGAAGGCAGTCATGCTCTTTGTTTAAGAAAATGTCTGAAGCATTTACATCACGAAATAAAGAAAACCGCTAGTAAATTATAAGGGTTTGATGTTTTGACAGCTGATGCACTTATTCAGCGGAATCAAAACAGGGATACATTTATTTTACAGCATGTCATTGGAATTGCGAATTTGATCGCGTTAGTCACCAGCACCACATCTGTTTTAAAAGAAAAAACAAGAGAGAAAATGCAGAATCAACATACTTGTGGGATATGAGAACAGTAACTTATCACAGAAAGAATATATCAAAGAGGGTGTTGTGTCATGATACTTCAATGCAACTTTAGCAGCAAGGCCTGAGGTGGTATGTAAAACAACCTCACACAAATATGCACCACTTGGACCTTCAGGCAGATAGAAATTGCCAAGGAATAACAAGGATGTTTAGATGTCACCTCAGAACCTTCAAACCCTTCAGGGAAACTGGCAATCCACAACCCTGAATCCCTGATGACCTCTGACCTCTCTGAGGGGCTCCAAAAACATGGACATTCAAACAAAATGTTACCAAGTGAAGATTTCAACAAAGAAAAAGAAGCTGAGAAGGAGTGGCAGTAGGAGGCAGCGGTGGGGAGGACAGGACAGACAGACAGGACAGGAAGGCAGAGTGTGGCCTCTGATAAGTGTTAAAGACAATAAAAAAGGGCTTAACAGGGTTTAAAAGCTGTTGGTGGATAACAGCAGGACAAATGAGAGCTTCTTTCTAATGGCAGCACTTGACTGACCCCAGCTGAGTCAACAACATTACCACGGGAAATCAGAATACCTGCAGGGGAGAAGAGAGGGAAGTGTGAAAATTCCTTCTCATCATAGATAAAATGGTGTTTTGGTGCTTTATACTTTATTAAAAAGATTCAGAGTTAAAACGGTGAAAGAATGGGAAAGAGTCTGGCACCAACATCACTTCATCTATCATCCTTATCTCAACAGAAAAGTAGGTGTTGATATAAATGTATAACAGTAATTCACCACAGATTAAGTATGAACTCAGTAACTCACGAACTTAAATAAATCATGCATTATACTGTCATGTTAAGTGGTCGACAGGACAGACTAGTCAATATTCAACAAACTGTGAGAACCTCATTCTTTGTGGGAGTTTCACAAAGCAAAAGAAACAAAATGGTGCTTAATATGACAGATATTTTTGGTTTTAACTGTAGTGGTTTTTGAAATATTTTTTTTTGCGGCACATTGGGAAATCACAATTGAAGAACACTCAGCAGTGTTCTTTCAAAGTATCCACATTACTCAGAAAACATTGGTGTAGACAGAGTTTTCTTCAACTTTTATGTGTTTTCACATGATAAAACTTCTTGACATTTGGACAAACAGTTGATATTTAAAGGCTACTATTAAAAAGCTCTATTAACCAGTGATAATTACTGCCAAACCTGTATAAGACGCAGCCAAACGCCCACTTGTATGACATTTTATTGAATCAGCCTAGATATTCTTTCTTTATATATATAAAAAAAAAAGTTTCAGGGTGTGGTTTTTACAAGGATTTAAATAGTCCAAAGTGGCAGTGGTTCCCTCGAGACAAGGATGTGTTCACTAGAGGATCTTTAGGTCGGACAAAACCATGCACACTGTATGCCAGCTGTCGGAATGCGAACGTAACTGTGCCAACATTCATAGAAAACTGATTCAACTTTATTAAACTGAGAAACTGAATGAGAAGGGTGTATTAGATCACGCTAATACTCAAAGTGAAAGAAACATCTGTGTTTCATTTATGTGGGAGCCAGAAAGTTGACAGTTTCACAAAAAAATATTTGGATTACAAACAGCAGATGTTAGTGATGTTAAATCAGCTGCTTTTGTGCTGGTAATTGTCAGTCAAATCCAAAGCAAAGTGAGCCAAACCATTAGAATTAGCCAGCAGGTGAGACCTCCCACAGTTGCACTGATGCAGCATGTGGGTAAAACCATGATGATGGGGAGTAATGGTGCTGTTTTGCATCTTTTTTCTGCACGCCTCCATATATTTCCAGATCCTCTATGTAGCAAAGCCTTTAGACTTATTACCCATTTCAATAATTTATTAGTAAGTAATGAAAAAGAATGCAATGCTGGCTTGAAATAAGTAAAACGGTTATATTTTACACTTTAACAGTGTGATAATTAAACTGTGAACTATCACGTGTTATTTTTATATATGTATTTGTTATTTAACCATTTGAAATCATCTCCCATTTTCTGTTTTTTTTTTTCCAAAGAGTGACCTTCCCGAGAAAACACCACAGACATCATTACAACAAATCAAGACACAGCAAACAACTTTCTTACATAACAAATAAACAATGAAATATTTAGTTATAGACAATAAAAGACCAAAAATAAACAAAATCTGAGCTCAAAAACCATTTCAGAAGTAATCACATTGACCAAGAGTATTATTTTCTCCCTTTAAAACTGACTTAAAATCCTCCCAAAATAACAAGTTCTGATAATTTCAAGTCTTTTTTGAAGTTGTGCCATAAAGAAGGGGCAGCGTGCTAAAAAGCTGTTTTTCCAAACTCTGTTCTGACTGTGTAGAATTTTCTGAAAGTGATCACTGCTTTTGGGTTTTTTTATAAGGTTAGTATGCAGATGTTCTAACGAAAGGCATGTGTCTGAATGATTCTTCTATCCACTGCAGATAAATTGAATACATTTTAGCAAAGACAATGATTCTGTGGTTGACGATTATTCTATGGTTGCATATAAGATCTCAGTAATTCAGATGGTAATCCAACATAATAATTTCTTCATAATTTATAAACATTCACTAAAATACTTGAATAACATTTCATTTCTTGGCTAGGACTCCCTTGAAAAAGATGTTCTTAAACTCAATGGGATCTTTTTTTCCTGGTTAAATAAAGGTTAAATAAAATAAAAGCAACTGCACTTCTACTTTAATATCAGTGCATACTTATTATTTTCCATTTCCTTTAGTGGATGTCTGTTCTATCTCATCGTGGACCACCTGATAGTGTTGTATATCACCACAGGAACATGTAGATGACATTAGACCATTTATTTGCAATGAAATATGCTGACCTTGCTGAATGAGATGCCCAGAACATTTCCTTTCCTCAATATCACCCTTACTGTCGACCACAATGATTTTCATATACTTTCATTTGTAACATACAGTGCACCACTGTCGTCTCTTCAGATCCCTGAGTATTGTAGAATTGGAAAAAGATGTGTTGTGTTATATGTTACAACGTTCTATACAAATCCACTGCGCTCTCTTTAGTCATCAGTTATATGTCAGATGAAATCCATGTGGACGAAAATGCGATAACTAATAAATAAGCAAATGTGGCCAACTTCTTCCGAGAATCAGTTTGTTTACGTTGCACAAAATGTTGAAATTCTTACATTGCTTTCAACTTTCCTGTTTTTTCATGCTTTAGCAGTGTCCTCTGTTCGGAGTTCCCCGACATGTGCACTCCAAACAGACCCCAGGTCATGACTAACATGTGGCAAGATAACAAGACCCCCATTAACCAGGATCATACGTCCCAGCAGGATAGCAAACCCATTCATGACAATAAGAAAAATGTCCTGACACAGGAAACATGTGCTGGAAAGTGACAATAAAAATGGTGCGACCTTATGCGCTTGCTGCTAAACATAGACCGGAGGCAAATGTTAGATGGGTATCGGAGTCGTGAAGTCTGACATTTGAGGGAGTTCAGCGCTCTCAAAACTGTGACACGGTTCTAAAAATCACCAGAAAACACTATTATCCAGGTCAGTACAAAGCAAGGATTATTTAGCAAAACAAAACCATTGGACAATCATGAAAGAGCAGGATGTGATTTATTTAGATGACTTTAATGCACTTTAATGAATGAATAACAGAAGACACATTATTAAAATAAGAAAGTACAACTACTTCAAATTCTATCTTCAGATAAGATGAATATTAATAAACCCGTGGACTGATTTGATGAATGTCCTTGAGATTCCTTCAGATCATGAGACAACTGGTGTTATATAAATAAAAAAATGTAATATCCACTAAATACTGAACATTAACTTTTTAGAGATTGGAGGTAGGAGTATATAAGTTTTTACATTTTCCTACTCCTTTTTGAGCTTGTTTAATTACATTTTTTAAATTCTTTTCTCTTGTGTTTGCTTTTAAACCGTTTCTGTATCATTATTAATATTTTGTTGGTTGGTTTTTGTTTTGATTTCACTGTCTACATGTTTGAAATAAAGATTAGAGAAAAAAAAAACTTTGCTCCAATACACAAACATTTTTTCTCTGCCTGCAATTGAGCTTAAAATATTATTGCTCCTCTGTCTAATGTCTGTTTCATCTTTGCTATATCTTGCATTTCAGTTGTCATGTACTCCATCATGAATTTGGTGTCATGATATTAAAGGGAATTTAATATAGTATTGATTTCCGAAAACCTTAACAGTAGAGGGACGTTGTGAACGAGAACACATTTAAAACTATCAAAACCACAAACAAATAAGCATTATGTATCCACAGACTATCACCCACTGAATCGCCCACTGTTATTGTTTGAACACATCTGTATTACGGTATCATCAAGTTTCCTTCCTCAAACTTAATCTCATTTTAACCGCAACAGTTTTATACCCTTCATGTGCTGCATTAGCTGATAGTTTACATGATAGCTCTGTTAGCTTAATTCTGCTTAGAAATCATCTCAGTTTGTTGTATGGATTGTGTTGTCAGTAGCTGCACTAAAGATTTGTTTGGAATCATCCAAACAAGGCCAGAACTATCACAATTTAATATTAACATAGCAAAGCAACCTAGCAAAGATAATAATTTCACAAAATAACTGAATACGTTCATGATCAAAATGTAGACAAAACTTTAGAGCTTTAGAGAATCCAGTTATGAAAACTATAACAGTGCTTTAGCCTTAATCACATTCTTTGATTCTTAAAGTTGTTTCTTAAAGGTTCTCATCCCATCTAGTCAGTTTCTGAGGTTTTGGTCACTACTCCCTTTAGTGGTTACATAATTCTAAACATTGGTATGATATATAATGATAGCTTACTAAAAATAGAAATACCACAAATATGAGCCCTTTGAGCAATAGAATTGTCTTTTCTGTGTTACTGTCTCATCTGTTTATGCTGAAATCAGGGTTGACGTTGACAAGGAATGCAATGATGCAAAAATATAAATAATTTAATTCGAATGCTCCAAAAAGTAAAGCCTGTTCTAACAAGCCCAAATACAGGAGATGAGAGTATTTATGTACGTTTGTGCAAAAGTGTAAGGAGTAAAAGCAGAAAGTTGCCATGTTAGTACTGTGTATACGCAGGTAAGAAAAGGAAACTCTGAGTATTTGTCATTTTTTGTCCCCACCTCTCCACATAACTCAGCTTTACTTTTGTTCATTGACGTATTAACAACTGTGAAGTACTGTAAATTTTGACATGTCTGTCTGTCAGCATGTGACTGCTCACATTTGCCCAGTTTGACCATAAAGGTTTATGGCTGTACAGAAAGCTAAGAGTGCTGAGTGAAGACGGTCAGGAAGGAAGGACAGTTGTGGGTAAGGAGAGGAAGGGGACACAGTTGGCAGTGGCATGGAATAATATTTTCCATGGTTCGATCCCTTGTTTATATTAAAGTGCGCACTGAGGATGCAGTGCAGGAAGAAGACACAATAAGATGGAGAAGAAAGAACGGGCATTTTGCAATTTCTATATTTATTCATTCATTTTCTCTCCTCTCGATACGAACGCTCCCCACTGACCTGTAATACTCGGAGACCATTTATTTTTCCTCGCTGACAAAACTCCTTTGCTGAGTCTATGGCCCAGAGCTGATATCAGATTGGGTTGCATTGAGGCTAATAGATTCTTGGCTCTGATACATGGCACTTTATCTATTCCAGAACTGGCCTTTCACTTTCCCAGCAATACTCCTCATTTATTTGGAAGTGTCTTTGGTGACTATACATAAATCTGCTATTGGGATCCTGTGCACCCCTTGGCAAGAGGTGTACAGTTGCCTTAAAGTATATGATAAAGGGTCACATGTTGGTCAGAACCTCAGCTCCTCTTCATCTTGGAACAGCAGACTTTGTGCTTATGCAGTTAATTCGATGTACTTTTATCCATTGATGGGACACATAAAACCTTAGTAATCAGAGCCTGGTGTGTACTAGATTTGCCAGGTCTTTGTTGAAAGACTAGAAACCAGCAGATGTACACAGCGAAAGGACTTAATAGAAAAGTGACAGAGAATACTCACTGTCAACCCAAGCGAGTTGCAGCTGAACTGGGATTTGACGTTTTGTAAAAAGGGATTTGTTATAGCACTTCATATATTGCACTAATGTACTGGGTTGTTTTACAAGATTATTCATTGCCTCCCACACTTGATATCTTTGTGCAGCTGGAAACACTTGTGACTCCTCGATTAAAATTGGGTCTCAGAAGACGTCAGCATGTTTGATTTGGTCCTCTAAAGGGATCAGATAATCTTGTGCATGCGTTGTGATTTCATGGTCAGCTTTTCCCATCAGATAAAAGTGCACAATAAAAGCAAAATTACATGTGGAGGACATTTAATTAAAAGAAGAAAATGGGCATGTTTAAAGTCCAAGTTAACTTCTGTTTGCCTACATTTGTAAAAGTCATCCTCAGTATGCCACAGAAGTGGTACAGAAGAAGACGGATAGGTTTTCTCTATTTTACAATCCAAAGTGAGCACTGGTATGCAGATCTTACTAGTACACCGAGTGCAGCTACTGCTCCTTATCCTGAAGCCCTGTTTTCTCCTGGCTGCACGGAGTGGGGTGTGCTTCTAATAAGGCTAAGTGAAGACAGGGGCCACGCCAGCAGGGATAAAGGGTAAGTGTGGCAGAAGGGCAGGAACAGAGAAGTCTTTTGCTAACAAAGCTTTCGGCTAATTTATGACTCCCAGAACAGATGGGGGGGCCTGGTCGCAGTTCCTTTGGCCACGAGGGGATCCCTGCATGGGCTCAACACCATGTGATCCTACCCTGGAGTAAATCAACCACTCAAAACCAGGACAAACTGAGAGCAGCCCAGGCAGCCTATCGTCCATGCACAGCTCCATATACAAGCCTGGTGTAAATCATCTGGGTGTCAAAGAAAAAGACAGAGGGAGTGATGGACAAAGGACTCCCTTGAGGCCAAGATCCCCAGACACATAAAGCCTTCTGTTTCTTATCAATACATGGTTTTATTTCAGTTTTCTTGAGCAGACACAGTGACACACACACACAGACACTTCCCAACACAGACCATCTTACAACTGGATGCTGTAATTTATATGCCAGTTTTTATTAGGCTGAAACCATCATGACATGTTACATTCCTCATGCCAAGTAACTGTCTGCTCTGGGTTTTTACTCAACAATAACTTTAATATGAGTATGTTCAACTTTGTGGCTGAAAGCATTGTCAATCCACCCTAAGGTTGTTGGTTCCTCCTGTTCAAGTCACCTTGAACAATAAACCGAACCTTAAAATTGTGACTCAAATAAATGCATTGTAATATACTGCTCTATTTATTGCATGATCATGTATCCACAACTATAACTACTGTCATACAAGATGAATTCTCTTGAAGATGGTTTCAGGAAATGTGTAAAAGTGAATTCTTGTGAAACAGCCAAAGACATTTCAGCTGCTGTAAGTGATTCATTTATGTCATTGAGAAACTTTTTTTTTTTAACCGACTGCACCAAATTAAACCCAACAGAAATTCAATCTACTGCACATGATATAAATGTTGAGCTGGCAAGAAGTGTTGACTTGCTTCCTGTTCTCAGAAAATCCAGTATATGTCCTAATACACCAACAGGAAAAGAAAGATTTGAACTTGGAACTTGACCCAACCTTTGACATTGGCTTTCACTGTTTTCTTGTGGCCTTTCCCCTCTTATTACAATAAAAAAATCTAAATTTTTTTTATGTGTTTTGCTGAAATAAGCTTACACACTCCAGATCTCAGCACCGCATACCAGTAGCATGACATGTTTATCTCTTTTCCCTGTTGTATATCCCCTTATGAACTTTGATAAGATTGAGCAATGTCCTACTTGTTTCTGCACATCATCACCTCTGATTCCTGTTGTGTCATTTTATCATTTGATTTTACTGTAAATCTGTTGTTATTATTAACTTTAAAGTTAACGTCCCACCGGGCGAGGTCCCTGGTGTGTAGAGCAGCTAAAATTCTGTGTGTTCATTTCTGATGACAGTGCACATGTTTCTGATTAGACTGGGAGAACAAACACACAACAAACAATAGAACTGTTCAAATGTTCTCTATAGATGTATCCCATGTGGGTAAAATAGCATCAACCCTATCTAGCACCACAGGGTAGTGGCATGGAGAAATGTGAAGAATCTGACTCTGACTGTTAGCGCTGAAAGGCATGGAAAATCACAGATCACAGCCAAATAAGTTAGAGAAACTGAATACTATTGCATCTGACGCTTGGAAACATTCAAGTTATGACAATAAGAAAGTGAATATTATAGCTTTGAACAACGGTGATGGAATTTGTCAGATTTCATTTATCTTTAGTCTTTATTCTTATGTGGCCAGTCAGAGACTCGTGGACTACTACAGTTTATTATCTGTGTGAAGATATTACACTAAAATATAACGACAGAAAACCAACTGGAGAGAAATAAGATGAGACGGAAAAGGAAGGTGAAGATGATGGAAACTTAATCTCTTTGCTGACAAGCATTAAATAGGTTGAAAGTTGCCCTGGGATCCAAAAATCACTTGATTGGGATTACAAATGGACAAATGAACAAATTTACATGCAAATGTTTGTCACGCGTTATTCCTACAGAACAAATTTCCACATTCACCCTATACATTATCCGGTTTGGGCAAAACGCTGCCCCATAAATGTTTATAGTCAATTAGTGGCATACAAAAAAAATGCATAGAATTTCAAATCAACTGAAGTGCTTTTCATTCCAGCTCAGTATTAATATGATGATTGTGGAGTTATGGTTAATGTATTAGTAGAAATTTACTATTGCCACATTATTACCATTGTATTACCCATGTAAAAACACTCGCAATAGCTCAATAAAACTGTATAAATTATATATTTAATGCTGTGACTTGAAAACACTTCAGATATTTTCCTTTTAATAATCATGGCTGTAAAACGCATACCTGCTTTTATTCAATTTTATAGTGTTACTAGTTTAAACCAAATATTTTGTGGTGTAATGAGTAGTTTCTGTGTATAAGTATGTAGTATCAAGGCTCCATTATGCAAAACTGCCTCTTTTTATTTAATTTCATAGTGATAATATACTACAAATCAAACATTAAGAGGCAAGAGGCAATCAAGACTTAGATCAGGTCTAAGTTTGGTTCTGATGAAAACTCTGATTGGACCGGAAGGTTGATGGTTCAATCCCTGACCCCTGTCTAGATGCTGAATTGCCCTTCAGCAGTGACTGTTTAGTGTGTGAGTGAATGTGTGCATTTGTGTGTAAATGAATGAATGTGATACACTGTAAAGTACTTTGTGTACTGTCAAGTTAGAAAAGCATCATCAAAACGTAAAACCACAGACCATTTATCAACAGAAGGGAATATCTGAGGAAAGGAACAGGAAATATAAAGAATTATGTGAAGATTGGGAAATGTAAGCACAGCCACCAGACTGAGGATTTTATGAACGTCTGCATGAAAAAAGTAATACGACATTAAGCCAGTTCAATGTCTTTTAAGGATGAAGATTTAGGAAGTTTGACTGCTGAGCTTAACCTAAAGTGTTAGACATTAGCTTGATTCTGAGTAGAATAAAGGCAAAAGATTCACAAATCTAAATCTACCGTTTAGTACATCCATCTTATTTCATGCATTATCCTTATGAATCCTCTGAAATATCTAAAACAATTCAAAACATATAAGATTCTGATCTACCATCCTTCATGAGACCATAAAAAGGTTTTGGTTTTGAAGGCTCCGACAAATATTATTGCATTATTTTAATTATATGATATTTTTTTCATGTTTACCAAGTTATTTGTGATCTCATGTTCCCTGAAAATGCATCACTTGAGTGGCTTGGTTTGGTCTAATATAACCGTGAAATTAAATAGAAAGTAGTGGAAAACTTAGTTAGCCTAACCCATAATAAGTCGCAGAATTAAATACAGTTTTCTATGTAGTTATTTTACTTTAAACTAGAAGGGAATATTAACATAAGAGAAGATTAGATATATGTATATAATTATTATTATAAAAAGGCAATTGCAATTTTCCATCTAATTATTTTTATTTGCTATTTTTGTTGCTGCTTGTTTGTTACTGGAGTTATTACATAGTTATTTAACGTACAATTACATGGTATTACTATGACATTATCATCCAGTACATCGTCTGACTTCAATTACCATCGTAACATTGTAAACGCTGCTCACTGTCCGTAAATCTTAGTCCTTTTGGCTCAATGTGCCGACATTTCAGTGTGTGTATTATGACTGCTTATCTTGCCTTGAATTACACCCATTGAGAAAAAATAAAGTTGCTTAGATTGAATTGAATATTACAGATCAATTTGAACTGAATTGAATTAACTTTTATTGAATTGAATTGAATTGAATTGAATTGAATTACACTGATTTGAACTGGACTGAATTGAATTGAATTGAACTGAACTGAAGTATGCTCTCTGAGTTTAAGTACCAAATTAAACCTTTGGGAGAATAAAAAGAACTTAGAGACTGAAAGTTTCCGTGTAGTTTACATTTGGCTCACTGCACATTCATCTTCTTTCCATCCTCTGTCTGTGGTACCTCCCTATATGCTCCTTGTCTCTACTATTTCACAGATGCACTGATGTTTTTACAAGAGGCCCAGTCCAAACTACATGCATTTCTCAGCTTTGAGTATTTTACTGTGTGTTCTAGCAGTTTCTGAACACTGCAAAACACACAAAGCAAAGGATATTGTTTTTACCACCCAATATTCTCTTTGTATATACATTTAGCACTGTAAAAAAAAAAAAAAAAAAAAAGGGTACTACATTAATTTTATTGTTTGATGGTTTGCATATTTTAGCTCCTTTTACATCTGTTGCGTTGTATTGCCCCCTGCTTATGTCACCTCATGTTTCAGGCCATTCTCTATATCAGGGCATTGCTGCCACTGTGTATCACCCAAATGGTCCTGATCCCATTGTTGTGGTCGGCAGCTCTGACTGGCTCCTCCAAACCACATCTAAGAAAAGACTATATTTATCAGTGCATACTTAAACCAACTCTCAAACACTACCAAAAACATAGGAACACACATCCATGCACATATATACGCACTGTTGATAAATATGTGTGTGCATATAAAATAAACTGAGCTTGCAGTGCGGTTTTGGCGGCTTTATCTGATGTGTCACTATACCACACAGGCTTCATCCTGATCCTTTTTTGTGAGATTTGGTCCAGCTGTGTTTGAGGTTTGCTAAATATACATTTCTTCATGAACTCTATAGGATGTATCAACACAACCTAACCTGAAAGTATTGACTCTTAATGTGTGAATTGGTATCAGTTTTAAAGGCGTTGTCCTTTAAAACATTCATTGGGAAATAAACATTAAGGCCTATTTCCTTAAGCTCAACACATCACCTCCTAAAGATGCATAGAAGAGTACAGTAGTGTACAATTGCCTTGTGGTTATGTGTGTACAAACATACATAAACACACCTGCTGCTGAGTAAAATCAGAAACAGATGCATTAAACATCTATTGTAGCATGGCAGTGGTCTGATGCACCCGGATAAAAACCCCTATAATTACTATCAGGCACACATACAGTACGTATACTAGCTGAAGAATGGGGGAACACATGGGAGACATTACTCCTGCCAATATGGCCACACACATGTAGAACACAATATGGCTTAAAAATACATTAATAATGACATGATGAAGCTTTAGTTATATTGATTTATTAACTATTCTATGGCTAAAGAAAACATTTTGGCTGCTCATCTGCAGTTACGCCCCAAGTTAATGTCTGCAGAAACCTCTACCCTGAAAAACAAAACACCGGATAATAGCAGACTTACCTGGAAAAACAGTTTAACAGGGTGTTAATGCATATTTATAGTGTAACATGCAGATGATCTCTGTGTGGTCTGCATAAATGGTGCTTTATATTAGTAAGCTAAAAATCATATTACGTTTATGATTATAGGTGCATGTAACATATTCAATATACAGTATATTCATGTGAATACATCTTCCACCAGGTTTGTCATAATTTATTTGCAAAAACATATATTTGCATAATGTAATAGATTTAAAAGAATTTAAAAAATGCCTTAAAATTATATACATATCATTAGAACGATTAAAAACATTTAATAGTGTGAAGGTAAGTGTAAGAAATTGCACTTTTCATGAATCACGTGGAAGGAAATTAAAGTAATACACGTTCTTGTTTTTTGCATTATTGCAGCTTTCAGACATCTGTGAGGTAGTAGATAACTGATGAAGGCCATACAAACTAAAGCATTCTTCACTGAAGGGAGGAATATGGCATAAAGGAGATAACAGATTAAACACTTCATATTCCATCACCACACATGGAAGAGAGAATCTATAACATGTATCATCTGTAGAAGTGGAGTTACAGTGATATCTCTCTTATTACTTGCACATAAATACTAGCGAAAGTTGTACTGAAAATAACTCCATAAAATACAAACTTACACTCTAAATCTTGCTACGCTTGTTATTCTACTGTCAAGACATGGTGCAACAGAGAGCAGCAGTGTTAAAATCACATAACTGCACTCACTGGATTTACACACTACCCTCCTACACTCTATAAATCCACTGACCCTTCACATACAAAGAGGCAGGATTCATTAGTGAGTTAATGCAAACACAAGATGACACAAAGCAATGGACAAATTGTACATTTGGTGTGATCAGTTTTCTATTGAAATTACATGCTAGCCTTTATGTGTTCATATTATTTGCACCTCCACTGTGGTAACAGTCGACAGTTCTGACTTAATGCAGATAAAAGATTAAGGATAAAGACAGAGAGATTACATTCCTCTCTGCAACTCAGCCTTACAGTAACAACTGTGTGTGTGAGCATATCCATTTATTGCTCACCATAGGTGATTCATCAACATCTTGGAGGTTTATTTGAGTTACACTGACTCCTATCTCTGTGCTTTTGTATCAGCTAACCACACAAAAACAATATTGTGTCTGCCGACAGTCCTATCAGTCCATCTACACCCTGTATGACTTCTGCTAATTAAACTAAAAATATAAGCCCGCTTTTTCTGTGTGACACAGTTCCCTTTTAGTTCTCTAATTTACTTATCCACATCCCCCCATGGTCTCTGGAGAGGTTCCAATGAAGGTGGCCCACATTTACTTGTTAAGCAAATAAAGTATTTCAGTGTCTCTGTCTACACTTTCCAAGTCAGAGGTGGCAGCAATATCCCTCCCTATATAGAAATGTCTGTTTAGACAAATAACACAGTTTGGAAAGATTGCTGGCCTTTGCACAGAGACACCAGCACAAGGCAGAGAGGATATTTTAATTAAGTCCTACATTTATTGTTGCAAGATATTAGAAATAAACTTCCTGTGAGATGTGAGCCGGCTAGTTGGCTCTACTCACTGTTGTGACATCCTTGGATTTCCAAAAATGGCAATAAAAAGTATTGCTTTGTAAATGCATAACATAGATCACTGTAAAATTTGATTGGCTTATCATTGTGGGACAAAATGCAGAAAGTTCTGGCTAAACCGCACCCTGACTGCAACACACGCTTTCCTGTCATACAAAGGTTCCCCAACATGACTGCATGCAGCTGCAGAGGAAGCACCTACAATCTTTTACGTGAATAAACTCAGCAGTGCCACAAAAAGAGCATACCTTTCATCATTAAAAATGAATGCAATGAAAACCTTACTTGAGTAAAAGTAAATTTCAAAATATGGTCTTCTTTAAGCTGTGTAATCCAAACCTGGGTTTGGGGCCCAAAATAAATCACCTATTGACAAGAGTAAAACACATAGGAGTAATATATGTACAGTTATTTTCAGAAAGAGAAAATTTGTAAGATGCCGCATTTGCTACATAAACATAAGAAACTGACATAACCAGACAAAAATATTAAAAGATAAAAAAAGATTAAAATCATATTGAAGATGTAATGTTTTGAGAGTGGCAGAGTTAGCAAAAAAGTAGATCAGCGGTAAATTAAGACTTTTTCTTTTTTAAATTTGGGTCCTAAGAAGACACTAAATTTCTGAAAAATTAGGGAATCTCTAACAAATATACAGAATGGCACATTTTGAAGATAACGTACAGCTTTGGAAATAATTGCTCTGCTTACAACTGTAACAAAATTGTGAAAAATCCCATCAGGGTGTTCTTATGTGTAAATTCAATGTAATAATGACACATTGAATGTTTGCCCTACAGATGCCATGAAAAGATAAGCAGTATTTAGATTTAGACAACAGTGTGTGTGTGTGTGTAGTGGCTCAAAGCTATACTGTGATAGAAGTGGGATAAAGTGGATAAAATGAGAAACAAAACAAAATTTAAAAAAAAAAGTAGGAATACCTGAAATTTGTTCTTAAATTCAGTTCTGCTTCGTTAGATTCCACCACTGGATGCTTGTCAAAACGTGGTCCAGCATCTTGAGCTCCATCTCATCCATTCATCCGCAGGAACAGCTGGTTTTGTGGCGCCATCTACAGGTGAAAATAACCCATTAGCGCTGAACCACCAGAGGGCGCTATTCAACACATCAGTCACTGAACAAGCACAGGATGGAACCGGAAACCAGGAAGCTTGGCAGAAACATGTAATAACCTGCCACAGGGATGTTGCATAACTGCTCATTTTGTAAGTATTTTCTGTCACTTTCTCCTCTAGACATGTTTAAACATAATTACCTTTGCTCAGGCTGCTTTAATAAAAATGTCAGTGGCTGCTGAACGTATCGGTCTTTGTTAAAACATACCGACGAGCGGCTAGCCGGGGCTTTAAACTGGGCAGCTGATGCTCACTGTTAGCTTAGCCTTCTAGCCACGTAAACAATGGATGAAAGAGTGAGAGATTTTATAAGGTTTTCTTTTCAGCCCCGGGTAACTGTTATCGTAACACGGAGTTATCTTTAAGAAAGTATGAATGAGTGATGCTACTTCCTCTTTTCCACATTCATTTTTAGTCGTTCACGATATCTTAAAAACTCTGAATGATTTCTCCTGTTATTAGGATTTAAAAGCGAATTACCGTTAACTTTAGTTAGTTCCTAGGGTTCAAAATGAAGTTGGTTCTCATTAACACGAAATACCTCGTTGTTTGGGGGGTATCTTCATTGCAGGACAGTCAAATGCTGGATTATATAACAACGTCAACTTCTTGACACCTGACTGACAGCCTCTGCAGCGTCATCAGCATGCCGGTAGAAGGTACAGAGGACCAGGCGCCCCCCTCCCTCTCCAGCCCTGTCAGTGCTGCTCTCACTCCGGGAGGGACAGAGGAGGATGGGGCTGCAGGGGGCACAGCATCCTGCACATACCCTGAGAAGAATCAAGGCTCTGAGGCTGCTGCAACTTATCCTGCTACTAGTGAAACAGGAGAGGGGACCAGTGGTCAGTTATATATCCTCTGTATATATTCAGTCTCCCAAACTGGCATAGCAATGGATTTTTGCATTTAACTGCAAGTAAGAGAATCTCATGTGGTCTTTTCACATCATTATGTATTACAGGTGTGAAGAGATCTGGTGCCTTGCTGCAGATTGACCGACAGCGTATACAAGCAGTGTCTGCTAGTTCTGGGGCATATGAGTTGCAGGGGCTTGGTGTGGCTGTGTATGACCAGGATGTATTGGAGCAAGGTGTCCTGCAGCAGGTGGATGAGGCTATCTTCGAAGCCAATCAGGTTGCTGCAAAAGCTGAAGCAGAGAAGGAATACCAGTCTGTGCTTGATGATGTTAGGTAAAATGAATTCTTGTTGGCTTGATTTCTGTTATTTTTATTTCTTGTGCTTGGGAGTATAGTCACATAAATATATATAGGATATTGGATGAAAGCTGTGAGTAGGAATGGATGATTTGTCTTAAAAAGCATATGGGCTTTCAGGTAGAATCATGATCCACTTTGTAACACAGAGTTACAATCAAACTGTGGCAAGTTTTCTTTAGTAGCTGTAAATTGACATGCTACACAAACTCTGCTAGCTATTTTGGACTAAAACTTATTACTGTATTAATTGTTTAAAGTAATTTTGACCTCCCTTTACTACAAAACCCAAATTACAATCATCTCTGTAAAATACCATAATTTGTACAATCCCCTTTAAATATAGGTTCTATGCTACATTAAGATCTAATACTGTTGATTGGGTAATATAGTTTTGTTTATATATTTTATGTATTCTTAGAATGACTTCAAAATATTATAACCATAACTTTGTCCTCTCATTGCAATTTTAAATGTATAGAAGAGACATTTGTGTTGTAAATGTGATGTTCATTAAGTGGACTACTACTACTGAGATAAAAGAGTACTCTGGTGGAAAATATGTTGTGTATAGGCATAGGTTCTTCACTAAATTTCATCCCTTAAATAGTCTAGTATGTCTTTTGTCATTTAACTGTGTGTTTTATAGGTCAGTCACAGGCTCTCTGAAACAAATCAACAAGATCATTGAGCAGCTTACTCCCTATGCTGCATCCAGCAAAGATATCAGTAGGAAAATTGAATCCGTTAAACGACAGAAAGAAAATAAGGTAAAATGCTTTATGTGTCAAGTGATATTGCTTATTCCAGTTGTTTAAACAAAATAGCCATGATCTCTTGTATGAATGATTAAAACATCTCATGGTCTTAGGAGAAACAGCTGAAGAAAATCCGGGCCAAACAGAAAAGACTTCAGGCCATTTTGGGGGGAGATGATGCCCAGAGAGTTGAAGCTGAGTTTTTGGAAGATGACGATGGGGAAGAAGGTGAGAAATAAGTAGTTTTAGAATTATTTTTCCCTCACACCTCTTCTTACTGTAGATATGTGTTTCATAGTTCAGTCTTTACGATAATGGGAAAGCCCAAAGTAGAATACTGATTCCTACTGCAGCTTTCTACTTACAAGAAATTGTCAGAGAACATTGACCACAAAAGTTGTATAATTTTTAGCTGTGGGCAACACACACTACATACTGCATGTTTAGAATATTGTTTAATTACATCCTCTCCTGAATCTACCCCCGAGACATCTATAAAAAAAATCTTAAAACAAAAATATTTTTTTGTTTTAGATGTTGCATTGTGGTTTAATTTTGACAGCTGGGTTGCATTTAGTATTGAAATCTTTTGTTTTGTTTTCATCTGGAAGAATATGTTGCCTCCAAATGCTGTTTAATGTTTTTCAACAGATTTTGGGATCTAACTGCTCCTGTTGATACAGTACAACCACAGTTTACGCAAACATCAAAACCTTTCAAGCTGCCATCAGATAAAACATGACCTTAAAGCAGAAAATTCTGTTATTCTCTGCTGACACAAACAAAAGTTAATGTGGTATCATGGTCTCTTGGACATAAACATAGTTAGGTGTTAAAGTACATCTTGTGTGTTTTTGCTTATATCATTGAACCATTGTAGATGTTTCTAGTGTTTGTCTATCCTCATAAAACTTCTGCATTGTCAGCATGTTTACAACTGTGTAAACATGCATGGTTTACATTTAGTGTTTTTAACTGTTTTTCTTCTGTGCTTGGTGATTTCTTTCAAATTTCACAATAGCATGACTATGGTCACAAACTAAATTCCACAGTCAAAGTTTGAGAAACTGATAGTGGACACTTCTTTATATAATCATGTTCATGTTGTGTGTCTTGTACTAGAAGCTGGACCATCCACGCTTGGCAGCATGCTTATGCCTGCTCAGGAGACAGAATGGGAAGAGCTTATCCGTAAAGGTCACATGACTCCATTTGGAACACGAATTCCCCAGAAAGAGGAAAAGAAAGAGCCTCGAAAAGTGATGCTTGCTGAGAACTCAGCCTTTGACCAGTACCTGGCTGACCAGGCCAAACTGGCCACTGAAAGGAAGAAAGTCCCACTTCTTAAGAGGAAGAACTCCAGTTTAAGTCATGATGGAAAAGGAAAGGGAAAAAAGAGCAGAACTTTATCTTCCCCCAAGGATAAAAAGCTGCAAAAGTGCATGAGGAAGCTCCAAATAACTGCATTGAAAGCTCACCCGAAATCTCGTGCCAAGCCCGAACCTCAGCTCCCTAAGCCCAGGAGAAAGCGCCACACTGAGGAGGGAGAGACGGACAGTGAGGGGTCAGAGTACCTGCCCAGTGATGAGGGTATAGATCCTGACCAAGAAGAGAGAGAAGCCATGGAAGAGGGGTTTGGGGAGGATGATGATGAAGAGTATGAGTTAAAACCATACAGGAAAAAGGCTGAAGGGAGAGGGAGGAAGAAGATAAAGAAAGAGGAGAGTGAAGAAGAATACTGTCCTGAGAGTTCTGATGATGAAGAAGATGATGAGAAGAAGAGCAAAGACAAAAAAGTCAAAGATGATGGAGATGTGGAGTACTACAGACAGAGAATACGGTATGATGCTATAACATCTGCCCCTGTTAAAGTATATGTTTGTAGATAGAAAACTGTAGATTTGCACTTGGAGCTGGTAGACGCCAAGCTTTCAAAAGTTTTTTCCTCTGTAGGTCTTACAATAGTCATGTCCAACAAAAACCCGCATAGGCCTTTAACTTTGTACCACATTTGTAATGGCAGTGGTGCAAATATGCTATTGTTTAGTTTAGAAGAATGCAGTCGGTTTCTGCTGGCTCCATAGTGCAGAGGGAGAGTTAATCCCAGATGAGATTGGCAGCTGTTTCTTGACTAAGCAAATTCACTCCCTGCTCTTCTTCTCTCTCTGCTCTCACACTGCCCTAATTATCCTCCTGCACATGGTTTTATACACTCACTCACTCTAATGCTCAAATTAATGGAAGAGCAGCCCTAATGAGATTTCATATTTATAGCTGCCAAATAAATTGTGTTGGCATGTGTCCTTTTTCTACACTACAGTGATTGAATGTCAATTCAACAGCACAGACACGGCATGGATGGTGAGGCTAGCTTATATGAGAAATGATATTATTAGAGCGGGCAGTATTTGTAGTAAGGTGGGGGGTGGAGAGGGGGCAGAAAAGTGTAATTAACTGAACCAATGCTTAGTCTTGACTTAATTAGAGAGTGTGGTCTCTCAGGCCCAGCTAAAGGACCAGTTTCGTGGCAGGGTGACAGGACCAGGCCCAAATGAAGATGGATTCTTATCCTCTCCACCTCACACCTTTCTGGGGAACTCGCACTACTAATTGTCTGTATCAATCTTCATTTGCTGCGCGACGACTGTGCCTCTAACTGCCCTCTTTCCTGCACTATTAAAACTGTTCTCCTTTACATTTCCCTTTTTGCTGTGGATGTTCACAACTCGAGGGAAATACTCACAGTGCAAAACATTTGCCATCCATACTCCTGTGTAGGCAAAGCTGAAAATAAACTATTGAGTGCAAGAGGAGCAAATTTAACATTGGTTCTGTGAATCTGCATATCTTGTTTTGGGGGTCACATGGAGCTGAGTCTACCTCAGCATGCAATGACTATCATAACAGAATTAATGTTTTGGGGTTTTTTTGTTGTTTTTTTTTGGAAAATGCAAGTCTTTTGGATATACCATGTAAAAGTATTGTAAAGTTAAGGTTGACAAAAGCAGTTTCATTTGTTGTTTGACTTTTATTTCAGTAAGTGCCAGTATTTACAAATTTGAAGTCTTTCTAGAAGTTACCAGTAAAATAAAGAATGCGTTAAGCTTAAATGTGAACTAACTTCATGATTCTATACTCATTCTCAATAGGAGATGGAAGCGACAACGTCTGCAAGAAAGGGAGGAGAAGAGGCAAAGATGCGAGGAGTTTTCAGATGAAAGTGATGCAGAGTTTGATGAGGGGTTCAAAGTGCCAGGTTTTCTCTGGAAAAAACTTTACAAGTAAGTTCAATGTGCAGCAGTGTGACTTATCTCAAATTCACACTGATAAAATTAATAAAACAATTTGCGCATAATAATACGTGTACTATGTACTTTGCCCGGTGTTTATTTTTACACCCATTGCTTGTAAATGCCTTTGAACAAAGTGATGCACAACTACAGGAAAGACAAAACAAATTGGTTATTGGTTCCTTCCTATTTAAAGGTTCTAGTGAATCTAATTTTAGCATGCTTCAGTTTCAGGGAGAAAATCGTCAATAATGGAATTATCATTTTTATAAATAGACTCCTAACGTGGTAAAAATGTTTTGTTTAATAGAAATTTAGTGGATTTTATGTAATGTTCCTGTACATCACCTTGTCATCTCTTATGCACACTGAGGTGAGTTTATACATTCATACAAACTGGATTGTTGGTAATTATGTTGAAACATTTTTCAATACCTGCCCCATATACCTGGGATGGAAGCACTTGATGGTTTGTGACTTTTTTTTTTATTAATTTATGTTGTTATTGGATAAATACTGTCAGTTCTGTCAGTTCATCTTGTTTTAATGTGCCAGAAAAACATTGATATATTTTGCATCTGTATGAATTTCCCTTTTATACATTGAAAAATTCTGCATCTGTTGGGTTGATTTTCTTTTCATAAAAACAAACAAAAGTGTGGGGAAAATCCAGTGGTCCCCATTTAAATAGTCTAAATGCTTCCGTAGCTGAATACCTGAAATATCTCTTAATTTACTTGAAAAATCTCACCATTTGTGCTTTTGAAAATCTGCATTTCAACTTAAGTGCCAGTGTTTCACGTTTTTCTGTTCATGTGGTTTATGTGGTAGGTACCAACAGACAGGTGTGCGATGGATGTGGGAACTCCACTGTCAGCAGGCAGGTGGCATCTTGGGAGATGAGATGGGATTGGGTAAAACCATCCAGATCATCAGCTTTCTGGCTGGATTGAGCTACAGTAAACTGAGGACCAGAGGATCCAACTACAGGTACAAACACAAACACAATCTATGGGCCGAGACTATGTGTCTGTATGGTATGAATATTTGATTAGGGGGATTTCTGCTTGAGAGTGTTCGTCTGAATTATTAAACATGTTTCAATTATCAGACTCTTCACTTTCTTACTGCAGACATCAGAGAAAACACTGACACTGTATGCGCTTGTGTGTGTGCATTTCAGTGTGATAGAGTAAGTCCTTTTTTGAACACTCAAGGAGATTTTGGACTTCTGAAATGGGAGTGGAGCAGGTGCAGGCCTATAAATCAGCCATGAAAAGATGATGCACTGCTGATAGTAATTGGGTTTTACTGCACAAACAACACTCATGCATTTAGTAGGCGGAGCTTCCCTCATGGTCAATACTCTGTCTACTATAGACGCCCACAAATTGATTGCTTGCAAACTCAATTATGGCCCAGTATCAATAGCTTCCACTAGGCAGAGGTTCATACCAGCCCATTAGAGAGAGAGAGTGTGTGTGTGTGTGTGTGTGTGTGTGTGTGTGTGTGTGTGTGTTTGATAAAGCTCTTGTAAATTTTCACATGCAACCATTGTCAATTCATTTTCACGGCACATTGTCAAGTTGGTGGCAATAGCCTTGTTGATTATTCTGATGTATTATTGTTTTCAATCACTCAGCTGCCTTTTATGATATTTTCACTGTTTTATTTGTTAGGAATAAAAGGCTTTTATTTTCTATAATCAAAGCTAAAAATGACAGTGATCCACAGCTCACTGAACCCCAGGTTCACCTATCTTCACTAAGAGTGTGTTTGATTGCAGGTATGTCGGCCTGGGTCCTACAGTTATTGTGTGTCCAGCGACAGTCATGCATCAGTGGGTGAAGGAGTTTCACACCTGGTGGCCACCTTTCAGAGTGGCTGTTCTACATGAAACAGGCTCTTTCACTAGCAATAAGGTAAGTGTTTCAAAGTAATAACTGAACTCCAAAGTTTCATATGGGTTCTTTTTCCTCTGGAGGGCACCAGAGGTCTGTTAATGCAGCTTGAGCTCCAGGCCTTTAGCCTTTTCTCACTTTTTTCTGAAAAGACAGAGGAGATATGTTGCTTAGACTCTCATTAAAGGTTGCAATATCATAGATGCTTTGCAACTGTATGGTATTTTTTTTTTCTCTTCTGCAGGAAAAACTGATTCCAGAGATTGCATCATGTCATGGGATCCTGATAACCTCGTATTCAGCAGTGAGGAATATGCAGGATGCCCTGCAGCGCTATGACTGGCATTATATTATACTGGATGAAGGCCATAAAATCAGGAATCCAAATGCTGGAGTTACAACTGCCTGCAAACAGGTATTGTCACACATAGATGCATAGCTTAACCAAGTCTTTCATTGTTGGGTATTAAAATGAAAACTTCTATGTTCTAAATGTAAATTAAATTTATGTTTTTATTTTTTAGCAATAGCATAAATTCACCTTCAAAGACCTGTACATTTTCCATGCAACCTATATGTACTCATAGTTTAATTAATTAATTTTTTTTTAATTATGTTTTTCTTTTTTTAAATAGGAAATCATTAACTACTATCATTTCTTGTTTTGAAATTTATATACATATCTAACTGTGGCCTTCTTTCTGTCTAGTTTCGGACACCCCACCGGTTCATCCTGTCTGGTTCCCCTATGCAGAACAATTTAAAGGAGCTGTGGTCATTGTTTGATTTTGTCTTCCCTGGAAAATTGGGAACGTTACCTGTGTTTATGGAGCAATTTTCAGTCCCAATCACCATGGGAGGCTACAGCAATGCCTCACCTGTTCAGGTAATGAAACACTAGCAAATGCATAGAAATGATTTGTTTAACACCAGAATAATTAAGGGGCAGGTTCTTTTATTAAGCACGTGGACACATTTAACTTAGGGTAGCATTTTTATTTACTCTATATTTTGAATCATTAACTTTTTTTATTATATAGTATACTATTTGTTTAATTTATTAATTACATGTGATGTGACGGTGAAAGACAAAATCATGGATTATTTGCATTTTAGTGAAAATGAACTGGTGAAGAAGAATGATGTTAAGTGTCCCAAGAACAACAAGAAAGGCACATGTAAATCAGTTCACCTTGCAACCCTATAAGTAATCCTTGCAGCAGAACTTTGGAGAAAAGGTCACTGACAACACTAGATACACATGTCCAATTTTGCAAAGGTGGAAGCAAGGAGAAAGGGAGATAGTGGAGCAACAGAGCAATTAAGTGCAGTCCAGGATAATGTAGTTTCATGCAGAGGAACTTCACCGCATCCCTTGTGTGAGAGAAAGGGAGAGGCTAAAGTGGAGGGCCAGTGAGCTAAATTGTAGCCCTTTGTCATTAGTGTCCAATCGTTAATAACCCACTGACTGTATGGATTTAATTATTTAAGCTAGCTATTGATGCTTCTTCCGCTGTCGATAATAAAAACCTTTACTAATTATTAATGTTATTAAATGGTCAGAGAGGGCTAAGCTCTGCTGCTTTATCTTCTTCTGGAAATTTTCAGACTAGCAAAGCCGGCCTTCAGCTGCAACTCATGAATGTATGAAACGATGCACGTACAAACCTGTGTGCGTGGGGTGGGGATAGACAGACAAACTGATGTTGGATCCATTAATGCAATAGCTTGTGCAGTGATCAGTGGATCATCTGCTGCTTCCGTCTACTTCACTTCCGTCCTGACTTCCATTTAGCCCTCAGTCCCACTGTGATATTGTCCCCTCCAGCCTTGCAGAGGGTTTCTTTGATCCCTCTGTGGACCCCTGGTGAGTTAATGTTTAAAAGGCTAACTGGCCTTTAACACAGAGTGTGGATGAAGTGTAGCAGGCCATTTGTAGTGGGGCTCCTAGTGTTGGCTGGAACTGAGTGTTTCTCCCACCGGTCGGCAGTACTGATGAAAGAGGAGGGCCTTGTCCCCTGAGACCAACAGCACTCTAATCAATGTTTAATGGCTCGTACTGCTGAGAGGGACACCAACACAAGAATGGGATGAGAGGGTGGAACAGGGGATAAACGGCACTCATGTCCTTAGAAACATCCACACTGACTGGTGAACGTTGATGTGTTGTTTGACACACTAAACTAAATTATCTTTGAATTTTTAAGCAGTTTGTTTTTCTAAATCCTGATGCTTAGAGGGTTAACTGTGCTTGTTCATTTCCAGGTACAGACAGCTTTTAAGTGCGCATGTGTGCTGAGGGACACCATAAATCCTTACCTGCTCAGACGAATGAAGGCAGATGTCAAGGCCAACCTCTCCTTACCTGACAAAAATGAACAGGTATTCATCGTGCTCTTAGACACTTGACCCTGTTCTGTCTGAGGTGTTTATCTGATCGGAAGTGACTGTATGCGCCATGTCTAAGGAGTATTTGATGAATGTGCATGGTCCTTGTCAGGTGAAGCCAGCTAATAAAGTCTCGGTAAAGTAAAAGGAGCAGGTATTCATTAAGGTGGCCGGTCTCTGGTCTGTCCTCTTGGCTGACGCTGGTTGACTTCTCAGTCCACTTCAGCTCATTAAGTCAGTCCCTTAGGACAGCTGTGGCGCTAAAAAACACATTGCTGCCTTCTAATTTCTCTTTTCCCACACTTCACTTCATCAAGGGGCTTTAAAGGGGATGTTCACTGCTCATTACGCACTCTTACACTGCCCTTTGTTTTGTCTGTGTGTGTGTGTGTGTGTATAGGTTCTGTTTTGCAGATTAACAGAGGAGCAGCGGCAGGTATATCAGAACTTCTTAGATTCCAAAGAGGTCTACCAGATACTAAATGGTGATATGCAGGTAAGCCTTCGTTTTAAGGGCGTTGTTTTAAGTGTCTTTCTTTTTTTGCATCTTACCCATAGTTAGATTTGCTCAGACCCATGTTGTGCCCCTAGAACAAGGGGTTCAAATCTTGGTCAAGTGGAATACTTCTAGGAACACAATTTCCCTTATTCATTATTTAACCCATTATCCAGTAAACTTCAGTTTCTTACTAATGTGCTTATGCATGTTGTTAATGCACTTTCTTTCTTTTTTCACTTCTTTCTTGTAAATTGGCATCAGAGCTTTAATTTTTGCCATGTAAATTTAGTTAAACCTCTAATTGCTTGTTTTTTTGTATTCGTAAAGAAGCCCTCTTTATGCAGGTTGTATAGTTGCTTTTTTCACATTAGCCAGCCCCATGAGAGAGAGACTCAACCATTTATCACCACTGACCAAATGGACATGGTTCTAGAGCTAGGGTTGACCACAGCAGATTGCACATACATACACACACACACATATTCAGTGGTCACTCTCAGTCCATTAACCACCATTACTAATGCAGTGACCATTGGGCCTTCATCAAGAAACACAGCCTATACTGTCCGTAAATAAATTATGTTACTCATTTCTGTAGCCTAAAGTAAATGTGTTTGTTTAAAAGCATAACACTGTAAAAAAAAAAAAAAAAAAAAACCCACTCTTTAATATCTATGAGGGCAGCCCAACCTATATTTCTATTTTCATCTGTTTGATAGCTTGTGTTTTTCTTGTGGTGGTTTGGTAGGTTTTCTCAGGTTTGATAGCGCTGCGGAAAATCTGTAACCACCCAGACCTTTTCTCGGGTGGTCCCAAGATGCTGAGGGGAATCCCAGAGGACCAACTGACTGAGGAGGAACACTTTGGTTTTTGGAAACGTTCAGGCAAGCTGATCGTGGTGGAGTCACTCCTGCGTCTCTGGTTCAAACAGGGCCAGCGTGTACTGCTCTTCACTCAGTCTAGACAGGTTAGGAACATATTCCACCTTCTGATTCACAACTTTATCACCTCTGATTTAATATAACTGCACATTTTATAGAATTTACATCTGTATGAATGCATTTTGATTTAAATTTGCATAGACCACACATCTTTTATTTCCTGTCTGTTTTAGCATGTTCAGTGTCAATCATTTGTATTGTATTTGCCATTGTTTCCATTCGACCCATGTGGCTGTATGTGAGAGAGTAGTGTATGTGAGTGAGGCCCCAGCTGTTGTAGTCAATACCAATGAGATTATACCTCAGAGGGAACCTGAGACCCTCCCTGTCGGTATCTCTGTCCATGTAATATTAATCTACTCTAATCCTTTTAGAGATAATCCAAACCTCAGCCCCTCTTTGCTCTCTGTTTCCCTCCCCGTCTTACTTTTCTCACTGTTTCTCTTTCTCTCTCCCATGTTTCCAGATGTTGCATATCTTAGAGGTGTTTGTGAGGGAAAATAACTACTCGTACTTGAAAATGGATGGTACTACCACAATAGCTTCCCGACAGCCCCTCATCGCGCGCTTCAACGAGGTAAGGATTAGCCATCCCTAATGGCTCTGAGTGTTTCCCAAGAAAATCCCCTCCTGAGGCAGAAAAAGCCTCAGTGATACTCTCCTCACCCCAGGGTGAAAACACTAATTGATGACAATCTGTTGTTCGAAACTCCGGCAAATTCTCTTTTATTGTTCTTTACATTAAGTTATGGCAATAAGCGTTAGTGGTGACAATAACTTTATATGTTCAAAAGAACTGTCTGTCCTACAGACTTGGACACATTTTAATCTTTTGATTGTTGCAAAAGCATAATTCATTATCTGTACTTCACAAGATTATACTCTATATTGTGTTGTAATGCGGAGTTACAGTGCAATTCATAATGCTTATCAATTTGAAATGTCCCTTTTATGTTGAATTTGGGTAAATGGTATATTGTTTAGTATCTTAAACTTATATGTTTTTTATGCAGTGTAAACCTGGGCACAAAATATTAATCATTGCCATTTTTACAGCAAAATAAGATCATTGTGTATTTTGCCATGCTTTTTTTTTCTCTTACAGGACAAATCCATTTTTATCTTCTTGTTGACCACTAAAGTCGGAGGTCTGGGAGTCAATCTGACTGGAGCCAACAGAGTCATCATCTACGACCCAGACTGGAACCCCAGTACTGACACACAGGTTAGACACACACACACACACACATACAGTTGTTAATTTTATTTGCCGAGTCCATTATTTGTCATGCATTCGGATTTTGTTCTTTATGTTTTTTGTAACTTGTACTTCATCCATATTTTTACCCTTTTTGCTAATATCAACATAAAGTTAAAAAAAAAAAAAAAATGGATTGTGTACCTCAGAGGATGCCCTGTAATTGTTTATTCATTATGTTTTTTATAGGCACGAGAGCGTGCATGGAGGATTGGTCAAAAGCAGCAAGTGACTATTTACAGACTGCTGACTGCAGGAACCATAGAGGAGAAAATCTACCACAGGTCAGACATCCCTTGTTAAATTGTTTAATTTTATGTTGGGCAGTTCTAAATGTGTTGGCACACATTATATTAAATCACAGAATTCAATAAAAAAGCAGTAAAAAATAACTCCTTTATTGCCTTTCGCGCCTCCTCTCTCACACAGTTTTTGGTTGTCGTTTTCCATCGATTGTACACATTCATGAATATTGGTTTTGACATGACTAATTGCTCACATCATTGCAGTATTACTACTTGCACTACCCCAGTTCTCAGTAATTGAAAAGCTTTCCTGCATTATTAAATGGCCAATCTAGGACTCCTAAACTGTTGCTCTGTTTGGTGTGTGTCTGTAAACTGCTTTCAAAAAGCAAGTAGGAAGAACTGTAGGGATTCTATTTTGATAATACAGTAGTGAGGTTAACTTAATTTTCTCATCCATCAGCTAAACTACTCTGTGGTGACAGAGAACCTGAATTGCTTGCTGAGGTTAACGTTGCAATCCACTAACACTGCATTTCATTTGTTGTTATTCAGGCAAATTTTCAAACAATTTCTAACCAACCGTGTTCTAAAGGATCCGAAACAAAGGCGTTTTTTCAAGTCTAATGACATTTATGAACTCTTCACTCTGGCTGATCCTGACCGAACTCAGGGAACAGAGACTAGTGCTATTTTTGCTGGTGAGTCCATTTTTTGTTTGTTTCTTTATATTTATTGCCATATTTATTAGACTTTTTTTTTTTAATGGATCGAAATAATGCTGTTTGTTGTTGTTTTCTCATCACACAGGTACAGGCTCTGAAGTCAAGGCGCCAAAGAAACCAGACCGATCAAGGCCATTCCCCGTGGGAACCCAAGGCATACATACACAGAAACAACCCTCTGCCAATCAGAACGCAATCAACAGAACCTCTTCAACAAATGTTCCTGTATCAGGAAATGGAGTTTCCTCTCTATGTAGTTCAAATTCTCAGAACAAACCAAATGTCCTGATTGCCAGTCAATGCATGGACCAAAAGGATCTGCCAAATAGTTCAGTAAATACACAACATACTAGCCTAAATAATAGAGACTTGAGTGATGTAAAGCCAGTAGTCAAACACTCTAATTTACCCAGCTCACACCAACGTAGACACAAAGACAATACCCTGACTAGTCCTCAGAAACATACAGAAAAGCGCAAACACTGCGACTCAACTACCTCTGACAAACGTAAACATAAGAAACGCAAACACTCCCATGATGCTCGGTTCGAAGGCCACCGTATTTCTCACTTGGTAAAGAAAAAGACGTACAATAAAGCAGAGGATGAAGACAATGAGCAGCAAGACCAGAAGAAATCAGATGATTATGTTCTAGCAAAGCTCTTCAAGAAATCAGGTGCACAAATCTGGATGTGGTTTATCTGTTCATTTTTACTAAATGTAAAGTTTTAATGTTTTCAGTCTTTGTTTGACTATCTTTGTCTCTGCCCCTTCTTGTTTTTCCTCAGGTATCCACAGTGTGATGCAGCATGACACCATCATGGACTCCTCCAACCCTGATTATGTATTAGTAGAGGCAGAAGCTAACAGAGTGGCCAAAGATGCTTTGAAAGCTCTTAAAATTTCTCGGCAAAAGTGCAGGCTGTCCTATAATAATACCCCTCCACCACCTGCAAGGTACACAGTCTAACAATGAAGTGTCACTAATCTAATCTGAATTTAAAAAAAACATCCAAGTTTATAACTCATCTGTGTTCTCAGGAAACGGTTTGGACAAAAGAAAAATTCTCTTCTGGCTGCACCATCTGTTCAGTCTGTCTCTACTTCAAGTAAATGCAAGGTAACAGCTGTCGTATTCTGAAGATATTACGATTATTGTCAAAGTTGTAATGCATTTGTGACTCATGTGTTTAACTATTTTTGATTAGGATGCTGCTATTATAAAGAAGTCTGTTTCAAAGAAGCCGGGCTCAGGAGCCCATTTTAGTGGAGAGGGGCCAGAAAGTGACTCAGGCTCCGCCCCCCTGTCCTCCTCCTCCCTGCTGGCCAAGATGAGAGAACGCAATTTCCAGCCTTCCAGCCAGAGAGATGAAGAGGAGGAAGAGGATGTGTCTGTAGCTGCACAGAGAAACTCCCCTCCAGCTCCACCCACTGAGCATGACGAGCTGTTGGTGGATCTACGTAACTTCGTAGCCTTCCAGGCTCATATGGATGGACAAGCCAGCACGCAGGAAGTGCTGGAATATTTTAAACCTAGACTGACCCAGGAACAGGCGCCGGTGTTCAGAGAGCTGCTGAGGAGCATCTGTGACTTCCATAGGACATCTGGTCAAGAAGGCATCTGGAGACTGAAGGAACACTTCCGCTAAGTGACAAAAGATGAAATGGGATCTGTTTTAATATTTACCAGCTATGACAAATATATATTTTGTTGAGATTGTCTTTTGCTTCTTTAACTTAAATGACTGTTAGTTACAGTCGGTCAAGAAGTAAAGTGATCAAAGTCCTTTTTTTTTTTTTTTTTGAAGAACCACAGAAAAGCCATTTTGCGTTGTAGTACATCCTTAAGTTGCAGGTTAATGTTTATTATCTAGTCAATTAAGCTTAGAAGGATTTTTTTTTTTTTTTATAAAAGTTTAAGTGAATTTTTGGCTTGCACTTGGACTACTGTAATTCCCTTGTTTTCTGTTCTTTTTTTTGTACCTGGTCATACTTGAAATACTTACATACTTACCTGTAAAAGTGAACACCGTTTTTCTTTTGAGTAATTATTTACTTGTGCATTATTTCAGACATACCTGGAATTACCTCAGTTGTGGTATTTTGTAACATGCTTCTATGGAGTTGTGTCATTTTGTGAATATGATCACATTGTCATACATTTCTTACTTTGGACATAATGTGGTTATGGTCACTGAAGTAACATTTAAATAACCTACGGTTGTTGGTGATAAATCAGCATTTGTCTGGTACTGAAAACACATGATTTACTGTTTTTATATTGAATTCAATAAAACTAATTAACTTATTTTCCCAGTTTGATGAGTTGGAATCACTGCTAGATTAAAAACTATGAAACAGTGCAATAAAAGAATGTATCCCAGTTCATCTGTGAGGGAGGTGTGGTGCTGACCAAGGTCCTGAAATGCAGTCCGCTCTGATCTGTATAAACCATAATCTATAAACCTTAGTTAAAGTTTGCCTGGAATATCACTCCAAACCAATGAACTAGACAGTGTAATATCATTTAGTCATTTAACCAATTATCAGAGGATGACAGGAAAGGCGCTGACAGGAAGCAGAAGCACACACTTCAGGCCTGCTCTCTCGTCAGACTTGTCTAGACCAAATATTGGGATAAAGTTATCAACCGTTATTTGATTTCAATTTTCTCCACGCACCTCACCGAGGTCATAATAACAACTTTATTTTCAGTGGTGCATAAATTAATTACGCGCATTTAATAACTAAAATATCATTATATTCCCCCTTTAATAACATAAACGCTGCACGCCAGGGAAACCCTTAATAGCGCGGGGCCCTGTAACTGGCCATTATCCGCCTGTAATGATATTACAGAACCAATTACGCGCCATTAGAAGGGATTTTCTGCACTTTATGTGGTTTAGTCCAATCCCACACTCCTCTTCTAAATTTCAGCTGCTTCTCGAAGCCTCATTTTGCTTCCACCTCAGAGACGCATGGCGTCTGCGCTCTGCCGTCCCAGATGCGCTTTAAAACTAATTGAAAGGGTCCCGCAGCAGATCATTTATCTGAGGAAGCGAAATAAATCGCAGGACCCCTTGCTGTGAACAAAATCAAAAATTTGGCCTTGTGAGTGTTCTACATACGCAAACCCTTGTAAAGTGGACCCCCTAACACACCCTGACGAGCAATTAACCCACCCGACAGTCAATCTAAAACCCAAAAGCAGTCATCCTCCTTTTTTTAATATATGAAAGAACCAAATAAAAAGTGCAGCGCGTATGTGTGCATGTTTATGGTTAGGGAATATGCTTGACTCTGGAATAACAATCACTTGTGATGAATTTTTTGGCACTAGAGCAGAGCTGCCGTTCGCCACCCTGGGTATATTTCCCCTCTTCCACTCTGTCTTTCTCTGACACACACACACACACACACACACACACACTAAGGGTTGGGGGGTGAGACAGACAAAGCCGTGATAATCCGATTAGGACCAATTAGGCGTGAGATTCTGCGACACTAGCTGAAAGCCTTAACACTCTGTAGACAGTTATACAGTTATAGAGACATCTGGACACTCCCAGAGAGAGTCAGTCTTGTGTGTGTGAGGGAGAGAGAGTGTGTGACTGAAAGAGTGGGGAAGAGAGAGAGAGAGAGAGAGAGAGGGGGGGGGGGGGGGGCGGGGACACTCCCAGACTCAGAGTCAGGGAGTCAGTGGAAGCGCAGCATCCACATCTCTCTAGAGCGGGAACTCACTCACATCAGCATCCTCTCTGCAGGTAGGATGCTCTCCAAACATCAGGGATTTCACCTCTGAATCCTCCGCTGCTCCACTCGGCGCCTCCTCTTCATATCTTCACCGTTTTACATCATGTAAATAAGCCGCTCTGACGCTGCTTTAACCGATTTGAAGGTTCGGGCTCAAACTTTTGTCTCCGTTCCAGGTTCACTTCAGCGGCTCAGAAACGCGCCAGGATGTTCTACTTTCATTGCCCCCCTCAGCTGGACGGGGAATGCTGTCGCTCCAATACCTGTAAGTCCCAACAAACACATTTTAAAAGTTATTTCCAGTGCATGTTTGAAAGGCAGAGTCTGTAAAGTTTTAGATCCCATGGTAAAGGATGCGCACTGGCGCAAGGAAGAGTGTGTTGTTGAAAGTCCTGCGGGATAGGCCTAAATAGAGTTTTCTTTTTCTGATTATGACTCACAGAATGAAAATTGGTTAAGGCCTGTGAAAGTTACTTGTTCATTAGTAAAGTAGTAAATTAAATACAATGTCCATGAACCCTGATGCGCAGTCGCTGATGCCGGAAGCAGAAAACTCACTTTTTTATTTAACATTAATTTGCAGTAGTTACATAGGTTCAGTAAACACTCACTGCTTAAATAGAACTATATTTTCTCTTTTACATTAATAAAAGAATATGGCTGAAAATGGTTAAGTCTGGATTCTCCTCCTTCGTGTCAATCCGCTTCTGTTTTGGCGAAAAGCGCTGGTGGTTTGGCCCCGGGGCAGAGGGGGCGTTTTGTCCCGGGCACAGATGTTGGGTGTCATGGCTCTTAGTCCGTCATGGTTCCCCTCAGACACTCAACATCAATGTTTCATGCACGTAATGGAAACGTAAAATGTGCCAAAGAATTAGGATAAATCTTTCATCTCGTCTGCTCGGGCCAATATTTATATTTATTTGCATCTCTGCGATTTTTTCCCCCACAAAAATGAATCTTCTTTTAAAATATGACTGCGTTATTTTAAAACAGTCAATGAAATTGTGA
This sequence comes from Maxillicosta whitleyi, assembly GCA_029822895.1. Taxonomy (NCBI): domain Eukaryota; kingdom Metazoa; phylum Chordata; class Actinopteri; order Perciformes; family Neosebastidae; genus Maxillicosta; species Maxillicosta whitleyi. The sequence continues at coordinate 10,778,552 of JAPSES010000097.1, read as the reverse complement.
ATATGTGTTTAATAAAGTTTCTTTTTTCACTTTTCAGTAAATTCAAGTGGGTTTGGAAACCACGCCCCGGCTGATTTTGATGACGGGTTTCTACGTAGAAAACAGCGAAGAAACAGGACGACATTTACCTTGCAACAGGTAATATTAGAAAATAAAAAAAGAAATTTAAAAAAAGCAAAAAGAAAACAAATCAGAAATACCTGCAAATGTTTTCATAGGGAAATGGTTACAGAGGTTTCTAAAAGTTAATAAAATCAACTGCAAAAGTTTTTAGTAAGACTTCAGCAATTCCTGTAAAATGAAGGCCTTTATTTTGTTATTATTTAATTAAAAAAAATAACATAACTTTTCGAATACGAATCTATAGATTAATGTAGAAATTAATGTGAATGGTTTTGGAGATTCATGCGCATCATAAAATGTAGTTTTTGGAAATAGATACAGTTTGATGCTGGAAGAGAATTAAAAGGGGAAAAAGTGTTTCCTCTTTTATTGGAAGTTAGGCATATCTGTATTTTTTGTTTTATTTATTTTTCTTTAACAAAGACCTAATAAAGGTAATATAAAAGAAAGAAGACATAATAAACCGACAGCTGTCTTCTAAAGTAAAAAAAAAAAAAAAAAGATGAATTATTAAATACAAAATGTTTTAAGGAATAATTGGTGTGTTGTGTGTGTATGTGTGTGTGCAGTTGGAGGCTCTGGAGGCAGTCTTCGCCCAGACCCACTACCCGGACGTGTTCACCCGGGAGGAGCTGGCCATGAAGATCAACCTGACCGAGGCCAGAGTACAGGTAGGCAGCCGCGCAGTGCGTCCTGGGCACGTCTGACCATGTGAGAGAGGGTAAATTAAGCCACTCTGTCATTCCGGCAATACACTTTAATAACATCAACATAATGGTGAATATTAGATTAGCTTGATTAATCGGTCATTCATAATTAACCAGCGATAATGTTCCTCACTAATTTGTCCGCGTCTCAAAGGTAGGAATACATCATCCATGCAGATCCCCTTCCCGTAACGCAGACAGAAAATGATATGTGCTTTAAAAGGGGGCAAAGCCTCCAGTCAGCACCTAAACTCTCTGCCTCTCTCTTTTCTCTCTCCCTCACTCCCTCTCTCTCTGTATTCCCACACACACACCTTAAAGAAAAACAGAAACACACACACCCCAAAAACACACATACACCTTAAATTTGGCAATTTATATTCTGCTCCTGCCTGCACATATGCGCGGTTATAAACTTGGCCAGATGTAATTAAGTTATGTGTCCTGTATGTAATTTCCTGCATTCCAGATTTGCTTTTGGGTTTTGTTGTGCGAGCAGATCTAATTGTGGGAAATATAATAGTTTGCCTTTTGTTCCCCAGGGTCATCTTACTATCGCTTAAACCCAATGGCGGGGTTGATAATGGAATCCAGCGCTGTAAATTAGGGATTGTAAACAAATTATTCCCCTCCTAATCCGATTACCACATTCCTATTATTAAATCTGAACATGAATCCACCGCAGTATGCAGGGATATTAAACTTACATTATTATTAGAAAATAAATTTCCTTTCTGTTGTAGTGTTGTTGCCCCCTTTTTGTAAAGTGTCAATGGGCCTCCCCCGCATTAAGAGCACGCCGCAAATTGAGATTAATGGAGCAATTATAGCCCATTCAGAGACGGGTGTGTGTGGGGGGGCGCGACTTCTAGCTGGAAGGTGCAGGGGTGAGATAAGTCCATTGGTTGTATTGTTGTCCTGCCACCAAAACGTTGTCCTTTCTTTATGCCGAATGAATGCATGCGTTTTGTTTTGCTGTTGACATCATTTATACCTCTGCTACAATAGGAGGGATGCAGAGCACATGTAGACTGACTCTAACCTCCATTCACACATCATGATTAATGCCTGCTAGAACCAAGTCCTAATCGAATCTGATGTTGTCAAACAATCACTAAATAGGGAAATAAACGACTTCATCATAGCCGCCTCTCTCTCGGGCAGCACAACTGTCAGTGGGAAGTCATTAAAATATGATAATGAAAAATTGCTCAATTAAATGTTGTTATAGGCAGTGACCTTCATTCGATTAAGATACCAGAACTTGGCTATATGTTCTCAGCCTATGGTGAAGTTTTAGGGTAAGTTAGATCTGTAGGAAATTGTACCACTGATGAGACATGTTCAGGTACCTCCTAATTAATGTATGTGTTTCTGTTAAAAGATGGAATTGGAGTAAAAGGCAGTTTTGTCACCAATATGCCAGCCATGTGAAATTATGACTCTGGAAAACTGCATTCAATGAATAAAATGTAAATATGTCAAAGTGTGATGTATCGCAGAGATGTCATTTCCTAATTTTATTTTTTGTCCTTTTGTTCACACAGGTATGGTTTCAGAACCGCAGAGCAAAGTGGAGGAAGACAGAACGAGGGGGTACAGACCCCGAAGGAGGGAAAGAGCAAATGAATGAGGGCACTCCTCCGTCTCGTAGCATCAACTCTCAGTCTCCAGTGGACCACAGCAGAAAACAGAAAGAACCACTGGAGATGCAACAGAGGTGAGAAAAGACAGGCGGAAGATGCTCTGCTGATGTTCTGTTTCAGTTTAGAATGTAGGAGAATCTTATGACTGCTGTCTGACATTTATGGGAGTAAACATGACGTGATCTCATTTATCAACTTTTACTCCAAAGATTAATATATTAAACATTTTCTGTAGATGACACTTATAATGTACTAAACTATATTCAAGAAAATTAAATACATCTTCAAAAAAAACAAAACAAAACAAAAAACAGAATTTCACTATTGTTGAAATTTAGTTTTTGCATTTTTAAGAGAATATATTGTGTCTCTAACTTTTTTAAAAAAAATTAGATTAGATCAGATTATATTAAAATAGATTCTTTTGTTACTGCACATATCACAAGTACAGGGCAACAAAATGCAAATACATCTACGCTGTGAAAGATTATGATCTAAAAAACCAGAGGTAACTTTGAATATATGGTGATACATAATATAATATTTACAGTTATATATTGAATAAACAATCGATAATTAGATGCAAAATCTTTTTTCCAGTATCAACAGGACTGTTGGACCTGGAGGTCCATTCTTCCCATCCTGTATACCTGGCACTCTCCTGAACTCTGCCACCTACGCGCAGGCCCTTTCACAGGTCGCCACACTGAAAGGTACGTGTAATTATCTTTTATGTGACAAACGGTACCGTAATAATAAAGTAAATGAATTGTGGTTTTCTGTAGTCTCACCATGAGTCCCATTTTTGGTTTATTTTTCAGGTAATGGTTTATGTTCCTGCTGCGTTTCTGATCCTATGGGCTTATCCTTCCTGCCACCCTACGGTTGTCAAGGCAACCGCACAGCCAGTGTGGCTGCCCTACGTATGAAGGCCCGTGAGCACTCGGAGGCTGTTTTGCAGTCTGCCAACTTACTGGGTGCCGGAGCCGGACCCGGTGCCGGAGTGGGAGTCCTGTCTGGAGTCAGCATGAGCGCAGCCGGGGTGGCGAGGCCTTCGGTGGGTCCTGTCATAGAGGTGCCGGGCAATGTGGGAAGAGGAGGAGATAGCTCTAGTCCCAGTCCAGCGACCAAGGTCCAGGTCCTGGGCAGCAGTCCTGACAAACACCCTCACTGCTCCAAGGACCAACTGGAGAAAAAGTGAAAGACTGGACATAAAGCCAACGTGGATGTACTGATACTCTCAATCTGTGATCGTGCCTGTTCTTACTTCTCTTCCCTGGTCTTATGAGCAGCTCAGCACAACCACTGACTGACTCCAGAAACAACTTGGGAAAGACTGCCGATATCACAATGTATGGATGAAGACATTAAAATATTTATTTGACAGTAAATTATTATTGTTTGTGAGAAATGCTGAAATATCTGGGGCCTTGTTATTCCCATAAAAGCACAAAAGTGTGGTTTTGGATTTTTATTTGTCTTTATGCACTCTTGGACTCTATTTGATGGACTAACATAGATACAAGTGTTGAAAAGCTATTTGATAATGTGAATTTGAGTGATCTGATTCGGTTTGTCTTGTTTTCATAAATGACAGATGCTTACATTGTGGATGTTAATGCATGTAAACGATATGTGTAGAACCGATGGCAAAACTTTGAGAATTTCACAAGATGTTTTTGGGCAATATTGTGTTTTATGCCATCAGGCCTCAAACAATCATCTCTCATTCTTTTAATTTTAAAGTGAAAGTGCACTTTAATATTAATCAGCCATTTTCCGTGTAAATGTGTACATGTGCCTGAGTGCAGTACGTTCATGTGTGAACCCCAGGCAGGCTGAAGCAGACTGAGTGACAGAGCGGCGGTGTCCCTTTCACTCTGTTAGCACATCTGTAGCGCCAGAAGACAGGGAACACACCAGTCCTGTTGTGACATGTTCTTTAAAACAATTAAAGATGTAGTCGCTCATGTTCCTCTCCTGTTGCCTCTCGCTCCAGCCATCTGTTCTGATACATTATTTATCAGCTTCCCTTAAAGCCGGGAGAGGAGAGCAACCGTGACTCTTATTATTTATTTACTTTTAGAAACACTTACACTCTCTCTTCTCCTCCCTCTGAGCATTTTCTAATAAACCCAATTAAACATGATAGATGCTATTTATTAATGTTGAATTTATAGTTAAGAAAGAGGCAGTACATTCGGTTATTTTTCTTTCCCCAAATCTTTCTCCACTCTGGACTGACTACAGAATATCAGCTGATCAGATTGACAATAGTTAACCGCACAGCACACAGCTAGTAGTTGGACTGATTCAATTTGCGTCCTTGAGGATTTTCAGGAAATTACTTTTGATAGTCAATAACACAATTAAGTAAACTACACACACATTATCATGAATAATTGATAAGAAATTATGTATTACCATGAAGTACTGGTTCAATAATTGATGAGGCGACACCCTGGTGACACAGAAGAGGGAGATAATGTCATGTAAAGTAGTGCCAGGTTGTACACAAAGTACCCAACACTTGCTTCCTCGTTTTCACACCATTATGTGTGCATGTTGTAAATACAAATATGCAAATAAAGTGACGCTTTCAGTGATTATGAGTCACCCTTATGTGACATTAACACTTAATGAGCTTATTTTGATTTTGATTTTATTCTAACACCGCATTTTTCTTGCATATAAAAACAAACACAATATGTATAAATAAAGGGGCAGTTTTGCAACACAAATGTAACTATTAAAGCAAAAGTTTAAAGTTATGCACTCTCAAACATAACACCTAATCAGGTATGGTTTTATATATTGGGCTGCAGAAATAATTTATTTATTTATTTATTTTTTTTTAGTTTGCAGGTGTTCTACTGTATCTATTCATGCCCCCAATATAATGTTAACAAAACATGATGTCCTAATATAATGATTTTGCTTAAAGTGCATGAAAGCACTCCAGACCAAAGATGTTAAGCCCCATGACATGGTAGCTAATGATAACACAATATCCTTATACAAATCATCTTCTTTTCCAAAAATGTACCAATACACACAACACAATCCAGCCAACTCATACAAAAGACATGGAAAACACATTCAATCTCTCCAAAATTGAATACAGTAGTTGTAGAATTTAATCATTAGCCAAAACAAAGGATGCTGAAGTTATAATGACTCCGATCATCATTAAGTTCTGCATGGTGCCCATAATTCACTGCTTTAATATTTCATAAACAAGTCAAGTTGGTGTTGACATTCAGCTGTGCATGTGGCATCATTGATAATTTTCTGTCACCTAAAAAAAGTCCTGAGGCAGTTTTGTGGAGCATTGTTATATCAAATTAGCTGGAGAGCGGCCAGAAAAGCAGACAAACATGGTGAATACGGGGGACAGCAGTTGAACTCTGTTCTTACAGTGCAGTTAATGGGCTTCTTTTGTTGCAGTAATGAAATATTTTTGCAGGGATGTGGGGGAATATGTCCTGAAACAGGGAGACATAGTGCACATGCACCCATTGAGAGACACACACAAACAATATAAGGCACGTGCCCACAGAAACAGACAGTACGGTCAAGAACGCCTGGCACTTACATACAGTTCTTTTGCTTGACATTGGGAACATCACCTAATATTTGACTGTTTAAGGACCAGCTTCTGCAAAACCCAGACACAAAGTACATTCAGGCTCAGGACACTGAAGGGCCAAAACATCCACTACAGTATCGTCCCTGCTTTTCATTCCTGTAAGATCAATAACTCAATCAATTAGAATCAATTAGACTCATCTCTGAATGGAGATAATACAAACAAAGCATATCTTAATGCAGCAAGTAATGTGTCTGTCTGCTGTCTGCCACATAACCACAGTTTTGCTCCTCCTTAGTCAGCACAGTGAAGAGCATCCTCAGCGTTGTTTCAGTGCTTACAGTCCTCAGTAGTGTCACATCAAAACTCTGACAAAGTGCAGAGCAATAATTAAGACATGGAATCAAAAAGTCTGGATTTTACTCTGGGTGAAGTTGAACTGAAGGTATTATCTTGGTTTGTCCACTAGAGGGGCTAAGTGAGCAGGAAACATGTCCAGACTCCTCATAACAGGCTTCATTTCAACCCTCAGTGGGAAAATGAGTATTCGGATAAACACACACTGTGTAATTTTTGCTGAGGGAAGTTTTTGCAAATTAAATTTTATTAATCAAAACCATTTTAACAAGTGCTGAGAACTGAAGGCCCCATAGTAAATATCAAATTCTGGGTAAGGATGTTTGTGATCTGTGACGTTATTAATTCCATCTACATGGAAGGAATGTAGACATGGATGACACTGAAAGACAAGAGTCCAGTATGGAGTGAGAATGAGTGAATAAGAATATGTGAATAAAAGAGGAGCTGGAGGTTGTTTAGAGGGAAGGAAATAGATTAGTTTAAAAAGGGATTACCTCAGCCTTTCTCAAAGTTTAGTGAGTCGTATGTAAAACCATGTGTGTGTATGTGTGAGTGTGCATCTGTGGGCATATGCAGAGAAGTGCGTCTCCATTAGAGTCCATGTGTGTGTGTCCATCATCCCGCCAGGCCAGCTCTGCACCCGCCAAGAATCCCAGGAAACTATCTGCTACAGCAATCTCCTATTATAGCAGCGGGCTGTTGGTGGGGAGGGAGGGA
>JAPSES010000097.1:10759209-10771180 GCA_029822895.1 Maxillicosta whitleyi | reverse complement strand
AGAGGAGGTGACGGGAGGGAGGGAGGGGGAGGGTGAAAGGGGGAGGTCCAGTTCCTCCCTTTCATTTGCCTTATGGCCTTTTCTGCCGGAGGGTGAATAAGGTTGTAGCCAGGGAGATTCAGCTTCAATAGTCTGTGGCAAGAGTGCACATGTAATATGTGAAGTAAACATTTATTAAAACATCTTGAAATTCACTTAATTCCAAAAAAAAAATCTCCTTAGACATCTCAGAGCTAATGACTGAATAGAAATCACATCCTCAAGTGCAATTTAATAACAAGCTTCATTCAACTCCGTAGTGAGGATAGCAAGTGGGTGGTAACCAAGAGCCACTTGTTGACATGATACTGCTTGTCAGTTCTGTTCAGCAAAGAGGGTGGCACTCCAGTGGGAGGCAATAGAGTTATTTATGTCTTTCTGCACCCCCAACACCCGCCACGACCCCTGCCACACACAATAATAACACATCTACAGGGATTAAGTTTTTCCTCCCGGATTAGACCCTGCAACCCTCTCAGCCAGTTGTAACATTTTCACAGACTGCTGACAGTTAGCTCCTGCTGCTAATGGTCAACGTGGTTTGCTGTCCAGATTTATAAATAGTTGAGAAGCTGTTTGTTTCATCTGTCCGACACTTGACACCAAAGGATCTCACAGACCTGCATGCAAGCCCGAACCCTCATTCTGTTCCCCATGGTGGACACTCTCTCTCAGACAACTTCTCTATTTCTGTCTGTTCTCCAGTGCTGAGTTCTTGTGGCTGTCAGATGCTCAAAGATCTGACTAAGGACTATATAGAGGTTTTTGCTTTTGATTGTTGTCAATAGACAGAGTCAGAGCCGCCAGAGAGGGGCGTGTGTGAGAGGACAGTCAGATAAACAAGGTGTTTTTTTTTTTTTTTTTGGTTGTTTTTGAAGCCATGACATTTGGATTATATGGATTATAAAATAAGAAGGTAAGAAAAGAACTCCTTAGATACAGCTTAATGTTTTTGTCAGAGTTTCACTGGGTTTGATGTCTTTTTTTATATAAATAAATCCATGAAAAAATATGACATAACTTCCTGCTAAATCTTCACATTAGAATACACAGTCACTTATTGAAGGCTGTCAGTGTTTTACTTCACTGACGGAATAGGATTTATTCTCATTGAGATTTTAAAACTATGGTTATATCCTTTCTGCTTGCATAAGTTGTAGATTTGTTGCTCTTCAGTTTGGGGTTTGATTCAGAGAACCCATGAAACAAGGCCTCTTTGGTGTCAGGTTTTAGAGTCTGAGGCCTGTCACTGGACAAAAATAAACTTGTCACATGCAAGAATAAGTCAAAGTCATCCTAACAGTTTGACATGAGATTATTATTGCAAGAAATGAACTGTGTAAAATTAACCCTTTGCCTGACTTTTAAATGCTTATTTCTGATATATAATGCTGCATGCTTTCCTGTGAACAGAATGCTTGGGCTGCTGAATGCACATAATGAAAGATATTACATGTTTTCTTCATGCATACCATCAAATAAAAGGGCTGTCGAAGATACTGCATCTGGATGTGCAGTCACCTGAGCTGCTTTGCAAATGTATGTGCCTGCTTTTTTTTTTCTTAAATTCACATTTATCCTTGACTGAAATAGGTATAAGCTTGTAGTTTATTAGTGTAGTGTGTAGCCTTAGATGAGTAGAGATGGATGGCCTCCAGGTCAGAAGATATTAATGAATCACTGGATATTCTGAGATAGGTGATGGCTGTCTGACAGCTGCAGTAAATTTAACTAGAACATAGCTATGACATTACCTTCTTGATTCTAAATGTACAAACATTTTATTTAAAAACCATAGTACAGTGGATCGTAAGAATGTCCTATAATTTTTACATTTCAAGGCATGCTTTGTATTTGTGGACTTAAATTTGTATGTACATATCATAAATACAGTCTATTAGCTGTTGAATAAGTGTATAATACACAACTCACTGTGGTATCTCTACCTAACTATAATAGTTCTGAATGTGCAATTATGTGTACAAAAAGCAAAGAAACCTAACCAGCATGACTAAGCTTATGCCTCAAGATTATATCTGCATTAATGTCACTGATAATGTAATAGCATGTTTTGGTTGACAATAAATAAAGAAAAAAAAAAAAAAATCAACAAATTAGCAAAAATTGCACATGCGTCAAACTTGTGAGTGTTGATGATGATGATGTGTGTGTGTGTGTGTGTGCATGTGTTGTCTAAGTTTGTATGTAAGCATACTGCTGACCGAAATAACTCACGTGAAGCTGACTTCACTGTGCCCAGCAACAGTATAGTTTTATTCACAACATGTCTCTGAAGGTCACAGTGATTGAGTGAAAGGATTTACAAGGCAATTCTCAGAACTGCATAAAGTACATTGATGCTTAATAAAAGAAAAAGAACATGTCTCTGAAGACCAGCTATGATAAATTAAGCACAGTGACTAACAGGTTAAATTAAAAAGAAAACTGAAGATTTTTCTATATATACTGCTAATGAAAATGTATATATTTTGGAAATTGGAAATAAAATGTGTGGGTGTTGTCATTTCCCCACTAATATTACTTTATCTTCTCTTATAGATAAACGACAATAACAGAGTTTTTGGGACTGATGACGACTACAGTTCTCAATGCCGTAGTTGATATAGACAGCCCTAAAGGGCCCTAAACTCTGGATTAGGTAAAGCACCACTGGAGGACTTCTTGACAATTTTGAGGTTGCTCATTGCCTGAATGACTAAGCAACTGAGGACAGAGCTCTGTTATAGCGAGCCAGCATCATGACCTCAGTCGAAAAGCGCCGCTCAAGTCGAAAGAGCGCCGGGCATCGAAAGCACAGTGATGGTGGCTACAGTGACACATCCAGTGGAGGGTCCTTCCTGGATGAAACTGACCGAGAGGTCAGCAACCTAACAGATCGAGCATTTAGGAGCCTCTGCATTGGAGATGAGGCTGTTTATAATGACTCTGACCTCTCAGCGTCACCCTGCTTTCAGAGAGACAGGCAGCTGGCCTTCAGTCAGGGTGGCCAAGACAGAGAGGACAGAGAAAGGGACGAACTAAAAAGAGCTGCACATGAGAGCTTCAGCCTGAGAGTGCAGCAGTATGGACAGGACTTTATCCATGGAGGAACATATGGTGCTGAAATCCACCAAGATCCACAGTGGGGTGTATATGGGGAAACGAGAACACAGGGGAGGGTTTCTGCTACATTCCAGCACTCGTTTGCAGAAACCTCTCAACAGGAGCAATCTCTGAAGGATGATCAACTGTGCTTCCTCAGCAATGGAGCCACTGAGTTAAGTTCACAACAGCGAAGGAGTCGCTCCAGAGTTTCATCTCTTATCAGAGCATTTAACTCTGAAGGACAAAGGGATGGAATGGGGATGGATGGCAAACTCAGAGACTGGAATGATGAGACAAGCTGGGACAAATCAGCTCTAATGAGTATAGAGAGGGAACTTTCTGAATTTTCTACACCATACCAGCAAAATATTAACACTGGTTATTTTCCCTCAGCTGGCTTGTTCTCATCCCAAAACTCTAACTTCTACTCCTCTGAGGTAGCTGCAGTTCAAACGAATTCTGCTTCATCATTTATGAGATCTTCTCACAGTCAACACAGCATGTCTACACAGGTCAACTGTAACTCTAACTTCTTTATACACAGTGAGTTTAGTCCCTTCAAAGTGTGGAGAGACTACAACAGGTTTCCTTTCCAGCAAGGTGATGTGTCTGGATTTATGCACCATTCAGAGTTTCCTAAATGGTATCAAACACCAATGTACAAGGAGCTTTCACTAGAGGCCCATCAACAGGGTCCGACTACGTTTCAGGAAAGGGGAATTGGATACTCTAGGAATACCTTGGCGCCTGTGGTTACTCCAACTCATCCACGCTCAACCTCAACATCCACAGTGATGCAGAAAGCCTCTGCCCTGGAGAAACGCTGTGAGTCAGAGTTGGCAGGACATTATCCCCACAGGAAACGGACACAGAGTCTGGGAGCTAACAGGCTTCCATCTCACCGGCCATCGACTGCTTCACCCAGTAGTGAAATGTCTCGACGTGTCCGTGACACTCTCAGTTCCGTTAAAGCTCTTCAACAGAAAATCAAAACAATGGCCGAACAAAATATTACATCACAGCCAAATCAAGATGGAGTATTTTATAACAATGAAAACTTTTATCCCTATGGCAACAATGCAGGGATGATGGCACCAAATGTTGTCAGCAGTAACACCAGCACAACTCCCTTTAACATTAGCCAGCTTCTCACACCACTAGTCAATGCACCTCAAGAACCAGATGTATCAGAGGTTCACCAGTATTCCCCTCAACCAGTGGAACATCCTCCAGTGCGTGCTGAAAGTCGAGGAGCTACTCCTGATGTGAGGATGTCTAGCTACAAATCGAGGGCCACAAGCCTCCTCTTCAATCTCAAGGACAACAGGAAAAGAGTGAAAAGCACCTACAGTCCCACCAGATTTAAGGGCTTAGAGATGCCAGAGAAAAACAAGCAGGTACCTGTCCAGGAGTCCAGAGACACTATGATAGAGATTCCTGATTTTTCAGAGACAGATATTTCGAACCCCCTGGAAGAGAAATCCAGGGTAGATGCTGCTTTACATCAATATGAAAACCAGTACCATAGCACTGGACTGTCAGTTACAGCACCAAATTCACAGCCCGTTCAACCTTATGTGGGGCAAAATCCAGAACATTATTTAAATGATCAGCACAGAGCTCAAATGCAAGGTGAGATGGCTCATCAATATGGGTTCACTGGCTTCATACCTGAAAATTACACCAACAATCAGCTGGCTAATGGACAGAATCTCTATGAAGACTTACCATCATTTACTCCCTATAAGCAAAGCATGACCCAAAAAGAAGCAATGATGGGAGATTATGTAAACAGGCTAGGGCCACCTTACAGTGTTACAGAAATGCAATGGCTAAATGCTGACAACAATCAAACCAGAGACTATTTAATAAGTAAGGCCAATACCAGGCAGCATTTTAATGAACCAGTGGGAGGGCAATTCACACGGGGGGAAAGATATCATCAAGTGAATGAGAACAAATATGATTACAGTAATGTCTCCACCCAGGATAGGTGGGGACAGACAAACAACCAAGAAATAGAAAAGCTCAGTCTAAAAGCAGCTCCGATGACACAGGAAAAATATGCTTTTATGGGAAAAGACCAAAATGCGGAGGCTTACCAAAGAGCAGTCATCACACAGGAAGAACTAAATTCACTAAGGTACAATTATAAGGAAGAAAATCAAAAGAGCGTAGAGAAAAAACTTGAGAATACAGAGTTGAGAGAAAGTTATGGCGTAGCAACATCCTCTTATAAAACGGCTGGGCAAGTCAATCCTAACATTTCAGCTAAACTGCCACAGTATGCTCCACTTAGTAATGATGCAGTGGCAAATCCTGGATATTACAAACAGCAAGGTGGGACATTAGGGGACAGATATGCATCTCAAATACCTTCCGAATATGCTGGAAATGAAATGAAAGAAAATTATGTAGCACAAAATAACAAAAAATACACCAATCAGGGCTATACAAATCAAAACACATATTCCTCTAATGAAGAAAAAACTATGCTCACTGAAGATATGGATCAGAGAAAGCAGTATATACCAATTCTGAGGGAGAATGAAGTGCAAAGCTTGCAGCAGAAAGAAGCTAAAATACAGCTTGAAAACAATAGGCAGAAAAAATTGTTGTCTGTCTCTGACAATGCAAATGTAACCATAACAGGTAACCAGATGAAGGGTAAACCATTTGTTGAGGTCAACACTGCACAGATGACGGCTGAGCAGATAATAGTAGAGCATGCCCAAACAGAGCTGGCAAAAGCTCAGCACTGGGCTCAAGTGGAACAACCCAAAGCAGAGCTGAATAAGTTAAATTTAGCAGAGCAGACTGGGTCAGAGAAAGTCAAAGCAGAAAAGAGCAAAGTTGAAGTAACAAAGCAAGACATAATACAGCAGAATAAAGTGCTTGAAAGAGCTGACAAGTCAGTAAATGTTGAACAAGAAAAACAAGGGTATGAGAAAGAGGAAAAAACAGAACAGCCCAGAGAGGAGAAGCCAAAAGTAGAGCCACTTAAACTACAGATGGATACAGATGAGCCAGGAAATACGGCGAAGGCAAGAGCCAAGCAGATGAGAGAAGAGCAGGGTGAGCAGGTCAAAGCAGAGCAAGCTACAGCTGAAAGGCTAAAAGAGGAACACGTAAAAGCTGAACTGTCAAAGGGTGAACAGACCATGCGGGTCAGAGAAGAGCATGTTAAAACTGAGCAGAGTCGACAGGAGGGGATCAAAACAGAGCAAGATGAAAAACTGCAAGTAAGCGTAGAACATAGTGAAAAAGACAGAATGGAGGTGGAAGAAGTCAGAACAGAAATGACTACATCAGAGTGTGCAAAACCAGAACACATGACAGTGCAACAGGCCGATGTAAAAGAAGAGACTCGGGTAGTCAAGGATGTTGAAGCTGTTAAAGAGAACAGACCTGACTGGGTAAATGCAGCGCAGCCTAAAACAGAGATAAATAAAACTAAAAGTGAGACGATAAAAGCTGAGGTAACAGAGGGAGATAAAATCCCACTGGTCCTAACAAATGAAGAAATAACAAAAACAGAGATTGTGGAGGATATGTCAGCTAAACCTGCAGCGAAACTACCAGTGATACAACAGTTCAAAGGTGAACCAGATAAACTTGAGCAGGTCAAGACAGAATTAGCTAAAGCCAAAGCAGAGTTGGCCAAAATAAAAGATAAAATGAAAGGTGAGCAAAAAGAAAAAGTAAAAAATGCTGCCCTTCCCAAGGGTGATGATACTAAAAAGGTAAACATCAATGAAAATAAAGAAATCAAAACAACACCAATGTATCCAGAGAAGGAAGGATCAGTTAATATCATCAAGTCAAGTGGCGACCAAGGAGACAAAGGGACCGATGAGTATCAGCGTTTAAGAGAAAAATATGGTTTTATTCAGACAACCAACAAAAACAGACCATCTACTGAAGAAAATGCTCCTTCAAATAATGTCAGTGAAACGTCACATTTAGCTGATAAACTTGAGACAGCGAATAACAACAAACCAAAAGATGACCATAGTCTGATAAGCAGCTTAGCAACAGCTAAGTTAGAAAATAAAGATAAAGCTGAGAGTAATAAATCTCATGAGATGGCAGACAGTCATTATGTTTACAGTGAGTCATTGAAAGAATTCAAGTTAACTAGTGCTAATAATTTAACTGACAATAGGGATAAAATAACAAAGAGTAACACTGTTCCAAATAAAGTAAAAGAAGTTGGTGTTGAAAAGTTAGAAAAACATGACCAACAGAAAAATACTGATGTGTCACAGCAAAAAGATTCAGATTTGGAAAGAAAACCCCTCGAGAGAAAACCCAAGTCAGCTGAGCATAGTGTAGTTACCAATAAAGATTCACACCCCGCCCCTCTGAAAACACTCTCTCTTAAAGAAAAAGCTCAAACAAAGCAGGAGATTCTGACCTCCAAGATAAAAGCTCACGCTGAAAAAGAGATTTCAGCTATTAAAGAAGGCTTTGCTACACGAGATGGATTTATATCAAAAAATTCTGCCAAGCCATTACCAGTTAGTCAAAATTTAACCATCCGTCAAAAGCCACCATCGCAGGAAGTGTCCAGGAAGCAAGAAAGTAATTTATCCAGTAATAATACAGTGAAACAGCAGTCAGGGCCTTTAGGAGCACAGGCTGAACCAGTAAAGTCTGTCTCACCTTCCTATCCTGCAACAACACCAGCTAAATCATTTGCATCAACCAGTCAGTCAGTCGATCAATTACAGAAACAAGTTCAGAAAGAACCAGTGAAGAACACAGACAGCATGAAGGAACCGGCCAAAGAAGCAAACTGGACTGGAGGTTATGACATGAAACATGATAAATCTGAGGTGAAGTCACCAACACAAAATAAAGAACCTATAAATGGCCAAATACAACAGGAAGCTAATCACGAAGAAAGCGCAAAGAAACAGACAGATAAAATGGAGAACTATGGTGAACAGCTGAATGACAAGAAAATTGAGTCAAAAGCTTCACCTCTGGTCAAACCTGAATGTTCTAAACCTGAAAATGTTGATCAGGCAGAGAATAAAAATGGTGCAAATCAAGAAGATTCAGCACCTTCACTTAAACTTGCTTTTGGTCAGAATGATACCACAGTTTCTGATGATTTACAAATCATGGGAATAATGGTGACTGTAAGAGAACGAAAGCCATCACTGAAGAGTGAAGAGAAGAGAAGCAACCAAGAAGAAACAGACACAAAGGAGAAAGAGTGCAGTTTTAAAGAGCAAGAAAAGTGTGGTCTAATGTCTGCTGAAGAATTAACCAAAGTAAATAGATTATCTGAAGAAGTGTGTTTAGTTAAGAGTGGAGCTGTGCAAGAAAATCAGCATACGGTGAAGGGAGACCAGAGTAGACTCAGTATGAATAACCCTGTTGAAAATAAGCATGAAACACCAACCACAGAAACCAGAAAGAATAATCTGGCTGAGAGTGGTGCTCAGAAAACCCCTCACCAGGAGAGCTCTGCAATAAAAGACAGATACCAAAGGGAAACACAACTCCAAGACCACCTGGCTGAAAAAGATGTGCCC
Source organism: Maxillicosta whitleyi (assembly GCA_029822895.1). Classification (NCBI taxonomy): domain Eukaryota; kingdom Metazoa; phylum Chordata; class Actinopteri; order Perciformes; family Neosebastidae; genus Maxillicosta; species Maxillicosta whitleyi. The sequence goes on along the minus strand of JAPSES010000097.1, from coordinate 10,762,490 downwards.
TTCACAGCCACTGTACCCGCTAAAAATAAACTGTTGGCTGAAACTCAACCCGTGCCTCCCAAACAGGACATAATACCAAGAGAAACCAAAGACTACACAAATAAAACACCAGATGTAACCTCAGCATCCAGCGTCATCAGAGATCAAGAGGAGATTACTACCAACCACAAGAACCCGGAAAATGTCCAGAGAGAATACAACAATAAGACATCCAAAATGGTGAATGCAGAAATCTACAAGGACAATTCTAACAAAGCTGACTCTGAGATTGTAATAAAGCATAATATACAGTCATCAGTGAGTGAGAATCAAACTGAATTATACAAAGGTAAAGTGAATGCATCTAAAATAAATGAAAAGCAGCACATCTTAGCCCCTCCAGAGCCATACAACAGAAACAATGTGACTGTTGAAGAAAACAGTAGTACGTCTCCAGCACATAAGCACAAAGGGACAAACGAGGATGAGAATACTCAAGGAGATGATGAGCCGCATATAGACAACATTGCCATCCGTGTTGTACCAGCAGTAACTGTAAAAGAGAATGTTAAAATGGCACAAAAAAATCCTGTACCTAATGTGGCTGCAGCTAATGAAACTAAACAAACGACTCCAAGAGGTAATGATGAAGGCCAAGCCATACCTGGTCCTTCAACAAGCAGAGAGAAGCAGATAAAACACAGCCTGGAGGGAAAAGCTGAAGCACAAAATGTGTTACCCAATGTGAAAAAGCATTCAGATTCATTGAAAACCAGCAGTCAACAGAACAGCGCAAACAAAAGTGAGAATAGAGGAAATGAAAAGGTTGGAAAAATAAATGAAACTGCTGATGACGATGAGAGACATACCATGGATGAAGACTACTTTCAAGTTCAAGGAATAACAGAGAAAAACAATGAACTGTATAATAATAGTACCAATGTTGGAGATGCATCAGAGATTGTTTCAAAGGAAAGGGAACTTCCAAGGTTCCCTCCAAACACAGCCACTATCAGCAATGAACTGTACAAGGAGGGAAGAACTGACAAATTTGCATTAGATCAAAGTAAAAGGAAAACAGTGGAATCCAGTTCAGTGGGCGTTCCAGATGGAAACATGAAAGTTTCAAAACAGAATGATCGTCCCACCGAGGGTAAAAGCAATAAAAATGAGAGAATGGAGGCAGGTCCAGCTACTCACAACAGAAAACATCAGACTGATAATCAGCCCACATCAGCCACAAAGGAAAGGCAAAGTACAAGAAATTTACACCCATCAAGGGAAAATGCTGTGAAGGAGACACCAGAAGTTAAGAAAAAACCCAAAGTATCCACAATACCTGAGATATCAGCACTTGCAGATTATGCCAGGTTAAAAGTCATCGTTTCAGATGACCGTGAAAATACGCTTCAGGAATTCCCCCCAAACAAAAAAGAAGGATTCTTTCCACTTATACAGACTCGTCACAGCAGGCGCCCAGTGTTCACTATGGACCCACAAGATGTCTCTGTGAAAGAGAAAAGTTTGCCAAATGAGACAGAGGTCAATGCTAAAGTGAACAGAGAGCCCAAAGCAGTAGTATTTCCCATTACAGAGAAAGAGCACCAAAGAACAGGAATGTTTAAACTGGGAGACAAAGAAAAATTGCCTTCAGAAAATAAAAGTTTACAAGAAATGGAGGTAAAAAATGCACAAGGCCACAAAGAGAGAAATAAGTCACCAATGAAGTATCATATGAACAAAAGAAGTGATGAACAAGTGGTTGAAGTCAGTCAACTGAACCAAAGCATTCATCAGGTAAACAATCCTCCCTTGCAAACAACAACCTCATCTTCAGTAAACAAACCCAGACAAAGGTCTTTGTCACGAGACCGGACATTAAATCAAAAGCCTAAAGAATTTTCTCCCAAAGGTGATGGACTGCCATATATGGATAAAAATGCTTATCCACAGCAAGCTGCTGGCCTGATGTACAACACAGAGGCAAGCACAACAAGTGTTAGAAAAGATGTGTTCTCAGCTAATGAGATGCTGCAGCAAGAAAAGCTTGCAACTCAGCGTGAAGAGACAAAAGCAAGCCATCACTGTGGAGCAAAGTCGCAGGAAGCAGCTGAAGCTCAGAGAATAAAACACATGTTGGAGGAGAGTAGAGCTTCCCAGGCTAAAGAAGAGAGAAGAGCTGCCCAGAGAGAAGAGGAGAGGAGGGTGAAGGAGAGGGAGGCCATAGCTGCTCAGATCAAGGAGAGACGGGAGAAACAAAAAGAAGCTGAGAGGAAAGCTGAGGAAGATAGAAAAGTAAAACCGGTGGTGGAGGAGGAGAAGGCTGCACAAAGAGAAAAGGAGTTGAAAGCAAATCAAAGAGAAGAGGAAAGAAAAATTAAAGAACTTGAGGAGAAGAGGAGGGAAAAGATTGAGGAGGAAAGAAAGGCTAAATTAAGGGAGGAAGAAAGGATGAAAGTGATGGAGGAGAGGGGAAGAATTAAACAAAAAGAAGAAGAAAGAGCTGCTTTAGAGGAGCAGCAAAAGAGAGCTGCTCTGATGGAGGAACAACAGAGGAAAACTGCTCTGATGGAGGAGCAGAAGAAGAAAGCGGTTCTAGAGGAAAAGCAAAGAAGAGCTGCATTAGAAGAAGAGAAGAGGAAAACTGCTCTTGAGGAACAACAAAGAAAAGCTGCTATGATTCAAGAACAGCAGAGGAAAGCTGCCCTAGAGGAACAACAGAGAAAAGCTGCAATGATTGAAGAACAGCAGAGGAAAGCTGCTTTAGAGGAACAGCAGAGAAAAGCTGCTCTAATTGAAGAACAGAAGAGGAAAGCTGCTCTGATTGAAGAACAGAAGAGAAGAGCTGCTCTATTGGAGGAACAGCAAAGAAAAGCTGCACTAGTGGAACAGCAGAGGAAAGCTGTTCTAGAAGAACAACAACGAAGAGCTGCAATGATTGAAGAACAGCAGAGGAAATCTGCACTAGAGGAACAGCAGAGAAAAGCTGCTCTAGAGGAACAGCAGAGAAAAGCTGCTCTAATTGAAGAACAGAAGCGAAAAGCTGCTCTATTGGAGGAACAGCAAAGAAAAGCTGCTCTAGAGGAACAGCAGAGGAAAGCTGCTCTAGAGGAACAGCAGAGAAAAGCTGCTCTAGAGGAACAGCAGAGAAAAGCTGCTCTAGAGGAACAGCAGAGAAAAGCTGCACTGGTTGAAGAACAGCAGAGAAAAGCTGCACTGGTTGAAGAACAGCAGAGAAAAGCTGCACTGATTGAAGAACAGCAGAGAAAAGCTGCCCTAGAGGAACAGCAGAGGAAAGCTGC
>JAPSES010000097.1:10720319-10747432 GCA_029822895.1 Maxillicosta whitleyi | reverse complement strand
GACCTCACCTCTTATACATACTATATTTTATCATTAAACACGTTTCCTACATCTATAACAAACTACAAAACATATAAACTTCATATATCTGTAAGTGTTTTTTTGTTCTTTCAAGCAGAGTTATTGAGATGCATGCAAGAGGGAATTTGTTTCATGACTGTGTGATTGTCGACTGGAGTTTATTGCCATCTCTTCATTCAGTTATGAGCTTGATAATTCTATTTAGCTTTATTGCTTCTCAAACACAATTATTTATTTAGAGTGCTTCATTAGTTTTATACCTACAATAAAAGTGTCATGCAAGTATATATATATATATATATATATATATGCAAAACTACCCAAACTAAGGATCATCAGTATTTTGCTAATGCTGTTCTGTGGTAAAACAAAGCTCTCGGGATGTAGGTTTTAAGATTTTTTTTTTTTTTCATGAACATACTGATTAGATTAGTGCAATTTGGAGGATCTGAGGATGTTGGACAGGACTCCTATTGTACCAAATGTTTCTTCGACTAAACTGAATGTTCCAAGAGGTCTCGCAAACCCCGTAAACACATACTTTCTGCAGCTGAAAAACACTAAAGAGATGTTTGCAATAGAAAATTGACAAATACTACTGTTTAGTCGATGCCAACAAGACACATTTGACTCGATATATATATATATTTCTGGGAAGACTGTGAAATGCTTACAATATATCTAGCACATTCCACTTTTGTCTTATCTTTTGGCTGAGTTCCTTCTCGTTTCTCTCACCCTTTGCCTTCCTCCTCCAGCCTCGAGTTATTCAGGATGATAGTTTGACATACGCAGAGCTGGAGCTGGTCAGACCAAGGCCGGAGCCCCCTGCCTCCTCCAACCCTGAGCCTACATCGTCTAGCTCAGACACTGTGTACGCTCAGATCCTCTTCCAGGAGAAACAGCTGTAAACCCAGCACTTCTGCATACATGGATGTCGTCGAACCTCCCGGTGAGGGAAAAAAAAGAGTCAGATCTTCAAACTGAATTGATTGCCATTCAGAGGACTTATTTATGAACTATAACTATGGCATTTAGCAGTTGTTGGGAAAATGGGAGGCGTTGTATGCATCCACAGCACAGCTCCATTCTGACACAGCAGTTTTTGAGTCTTATAAATCTGTTATTTTGTTTTGTTGGCATCGTTGGTCTGTATGCCAGATGTTTGCGCATGGAAGAATGCTCTTACTGTTAACTATTCCTGTTTAAACTCAGGAGACTGTGTAGAGGGAAACTATTGTCCAGCCTCTTTTACTGCAGCGTTATAAAGCACTGTAAACCGTAGCTTTTCATTCACATTTATAACTTCAGTACTAATACACCTTATTAATAAATGTATGCCTGGGTGTGACTGACGCATAGTGTTTTTGATCTCTCTCCATACTTCCTTGTTTTTCACCAAGTCTGGAATAGACTCAGGTCTTTTTGGAGTCAACTCATTTTTTGCACAAAAAGAGAAACAACTGTGTCATACAGCTGTGTTGCATTAATTTTTATAGTAAGTGTTCATGTTCAGTTTCTTACATACTGGTTACATAGATCCAGGGAGAGAAACAGCACATTACTCCTGTCTACTGAGAACCAGGCATCAATTTGACAAACTGGGGAATAAATAATTGGTATTACCTGTTAAGGGCAAGCTCTTAGGATGTTTTATTTAAATGCAGAAGCTAGAAGAGCTAAAAAGCTATGTAAACGCTTTAACTCACAAGTTTTGATTTTCTATTGAGGACCATCACAGATATGGATATCAACAGAATGACAGTAACAGAGGAGAAAGCTAGTCATTTTTGATTTGGAAGTCTGATCAACATAGTGCAGGCATAAAAAGAAAATTTGAAACCTGGAAGCTGCAGACATTACGCTTAAGCACCAAGAAAAGGTGAAGGGTGTAGGCCATTTTGTGAAGGTCAGTGTGTGAAAAATGCAATGAAGATGGAGCTGTATGGAGGAAGAGAATGATGCACATCTACACCTTTCTCTCTTCAAGTGGGAGAGATCAAGAGAGAGACCATCATCCCCCACGGTTCAGACTCACTGACTAGGATGAACCCGCTAATGACTACATTTATTCAAATTAGACTAATTGTAATCATGGTTAATAATTAGCTTTACAGTGCATTATAATTGGGTTAGGCTACAAGATGGTTCTGCCTAGGTGCAATAATTTATTTGATTTAATTATTCTGAGGAACCCAGTGGTTTGACATTTCATATCATAAAACCAGCCGTGTAGAGAGAATGGAGATGGCCGTTGTCTTTAGAGAAGGTCATTGCTCGCTCTCTGGGAAAATTATGAGGACTATTTTCCACTCTATTAAGCTACTCCACTTAGCACAATTAGCCACACACATAAAGGTTAAAGAGAGAGACCTCTTCCTTTATGACAGAGAGGAGTGGTGCATGTGTATTAGAGAAACAGACACAGAGAAAACAAGCTTTCACAGAGCAGACACTATAATTTAAAAAAAGATAACTTAACTCGTCAGAGCATTGATCATGCACTTTTCAACAGAAAGACTAGGAGCAACATTTAGAAAGGGTTAAGTTTAATACTGTCTGTCTTCAAATAGGTCAGATTTACCCAGGAGTGGGTTGCCGTGGGCCTACAGTGATTACTGAAGGTTCAGCTGATTGAACACTTGTGTGGTAAATGAAGGCCTTTGTCAACCATAAACCCACACACAAAAAGCTGTGACAAGCAAAAAGGATACCTCGACAAGACCATCCACATTACACATAATGGAAACAGAAAATTTGTGGAGAAAAATGGCTTTAGAAACGCAAAAGCAATCATATGATCAAATGCTCATAAATGCCACATTACAAAGCTTATGGAAAACATTACTGTGAAAACAACAAAGACCAGTAAACTCTTCCTAACCAGCTAAACATCCTGAATAGTTGATGCCACAAACATCTACCAAAACAAAACATTACAACTGTTGAAAGCATAAAATGCTGACATATGTACATTCCTGACTTTTTATAATGGTTTTTGTCTGAGAACACTGACTTTTCCAACACTACAGTACTATTAAAAAGCAGTATTTCTCAGGGAACCCTGGTTGAGCAAGTATGCAGTTGTTTTCACTCTGAAGATACATAGTTCAACCACAGGGTTAATTTAAAGAGTTGGCTCAGTGTTTTCCATCACATTTCTTATTCACATCCTCCCAGTAGGTCTTAACGGTTCTAGCCTGTTTCCATCAGTTTTTTTTTTTAACTTCACTTCCCATTGTTTTCAGTTATGCAGCTTTAAATATCTTAGTTAATGAAATGCAAGACTGTATTTGAGATTTGTCGAAATGAATACATTTTACAGGAAAAGACTCAAAGGAGAAAAGTCAAATAGCCATACTTTTATTCACATTTGTTGAAATTCATTATTTACACAGAAAATAATGCATAATTAAATATTTATGTATGGATTCAAATATCATAATAATATAATATGTATTAACTCTGGTAACATTATTCTCCCTGATTGGACACATAAGACAATAAAACACAGCTTTTCTCAATGCTCAGCTGGTAAAAACACTGAAGGATTTTTTAAAATGTCTGTCAAGGTCTCACTGAAAAGGATCAAGTCTGTGTAGAAATTGTAGCAGGAGGTGGAGGCTGAGCCCTACCACCCCTCACTCACACATCCAGGTGAAAACTCTGCCCCAGGCATCACCCACCAACAGAGTTGCATGGGTCCTACACAGAAGAGAGAGAAAATCTAAATAATAGCTGCTTACTTGGAATTCAGTTTGAGATTATGCAAACATATTTATGCTGTATATGGAAAAATACTATTATACATATTTAATGCAGTAGTTATGAGTGTAACTCTGTTTAAACCAAATCTGTTCCAGAAATGTATTAATCCTAATATTGCTGTGAACACAATAATGTGCTCTATGTTTTCAAAAGTTTTTAAACACATGTTTTAATTAATAAATATAATAAATCACACCTCTCTTTGCTGTTGCTCAAGGTATATGGGCTGTATGTGTGTGTTTTACTGTACCTGGACATGGCCAAGGCTGTGATAGCTGGATTATTTTTGAAGCGACGCTGTGACACAACCTGATTTCTGTTCAGCTCTTGACATAACACCAGATGTCTCTTCCAGCTTTTGACCTGGGACGAGCTGCTCACTGTGGATACGTCAGGAAAATATTTCCATTTGTTACTATGTCAACCTGTCTGCAACCCTGACCTCGCTATCTACACGAGAACACATTACATGTACATTAACGCGACATTTATCTGTGGTCAGCAAACTATTAAAGGGAGGAAAAACCCCTCAAATATAAATGCTTCAGTGTTACGTAAAGACTAGTCTCAATGTAATTTGCCAAGCATAATACTCCTATGAGGTGACGCGAGGCTGTAACCAACGTATGCCAAATTGGATCTGGGTATTATTGCTTTCTAAATTATACACGCACACACACGTCAGCAGAATTACTCATCAGTGTTTACTGCCTCTATGTTTAATAACTTTATAACAACATAATTCCTGCTAGCCCTAATGCTAGTGAGGGATGGGGTAAGCATTACAAACTCTCATCTAGAAAGCGCGCTGTCTAGCTCCGAGATGAGCGGTTAAAAATAATCATCTCACACTTAAGGATTTATCTAATTAGATAGTGATGGGTTTCTTTTTAAAAAGGAAATACAAGCCTCATTTCTTTCTGTGCGGTCGCACTTCAGTCGGTCTTGCAGTCGTGCTCTTTCCTGTCAGCTTCTCCCATCATCTCTGAATTTATAAATACAATACCTACATGCATATTCTGTCTTACTGCCTGCTGCATTACCGTCTTTTTCTGTCCGCGCTGTTCCCTCTTGCCCTGGGGACACATGCTCTTCTAAAGGGCCAGGTAATTGTGTTCGGGTGTACTCTGTCCTCCATATCTGTATGAGACACACATAACGAGTAGCAAAATCAGATGTAATTCAACATAATAACAAACACACTCACATAAGCACCAGCACACACACATATGCACCATAACTCAAGGTAGAAATGAAGTAATAATACTATTGTGTGTGTTGCACATGTGGATGAGCACCCACTCCAAAGTGAGGTCTAATTTAGAGTTAGCAGCTTTGAAAGAAGAGAGGCAGCACATGCTTGTATTTACACTAAGCAAAAACAGTCACACACCACATACATATGCTGTTATTAATACCTTGATGTACATCCAAGCTGCTGCAAGGCTAATACCAAAGTAATGACTCCCACAATTCAATACTGTGAATCTTACTACTGCTGACCTATTAGTCCAACAAAGCAGAGATCCAGGTGCAGGAAAAAGCCAATCCATCGATTTATATATCAATTGTCTTTAAATGCATCAATAAAAAGTAATAAATACCTGAAAAAAATGTGGATCATTGAACACCAAAATGAAGCAAAAATAAATCTGCTAATTACTTTATTTTTTCTGAACTTTTTTCCTTCAAATTTAGCCACCACCAGGACCATGGTTTACTAATACATTAATACTAATACCGCTTATTAATTGGACAAATTGTCTAATCATGTTATGCCTAAACAAAGAGCTACAACAAGGCAAGATAAAAATTTCCCCCAAATATACAGAAGCTATCATTCATCACAATTAAAATAAAAACATACCCGTATGATGCCATCTGCGTAGCCGGTGACAATGACATTCCTGGCGTCCCACTCGTGTCGCTGTGAGAAGCTGATACACAGGATGTCTGCCTGGGGCCCGCAGGAAATGTCAGTACAGGTTAACAGCTGACCCTTCATGGTCCACAGGTATAACACCGGCCCTGCACATGAAGCAATCTCACCCTGTGAGAGAGTCATATGGTGGTTACGCCCATGTGTACAGAGATGTATTCATAGAAATGCACACAAAAGAGCAAAATCCACACAAAGAGGATATACATGCTGTCAACAATGAGAATCCTCCCTTCCTCATGCTGTGAGCTGAATGGAGGGGAACAACATACTAGCATTGAGCCAAAGACTACAACAAACAGATGAGAAAGAGGAAAGAAAGAAGTTTGGACAAGAAGTTGAGAAAGAGGTGAACAAGCTGTACTTACGGTGAGGTCATTGGTGGCCAGTGCAGAAACACTGCTTGTATGTCCAGCTAGTTGTGTAACATAGCTTAGCTCTTCCAGATCCCACAGGATACAGGTGAGGTCACGGGAGCCACTTACCAACATGCTGTGGACCTCAGAAACTGCTAAACATGTCACTGCATCTGTGTGACCGTATAATGGCTGTAAAGGAAAACAGGCCCAGTGTGAATATGACTATTTACTCTATCTGTGTGCAAATGTGTTCTGAAGACTCATGTTAAGTCTGATGCAAAGAGACGTACTTGTCTTAGTTTCATGTGGGTGAGTTTGTCTTTGCCGACTGCCACATCCCACACACACACCACAGTGCTGGTTCCTGCGGTGACAACTGTTGTCGGGTTGGGACAAGCAGCGCACAATGTCTCCCCCCAGTCACACAAACTTTCACATATTGCAAAAGTCTACAGAGAGACAATACACAGGCAAACCATCATATATAATGAAACAGACACCGGAAACACTACTACCAATGTTATTTTACAAAAAATCATCAAGAAATCAGTTGAAAACCAATGCGCACCATAATAAAAATAAGTAAAGCTTGGTAATTGTTAATTATGATAGTTATATGGCTTGGCTGAGTATTCAGTTTTGCTTGGTCAATGGTGACATTCTGCCTGTAGCTTTGATAAAAATTATGAAGAACAAAAAGCAGGTCATTATTCCAAAATAAACCCTAGAATGGTGATGTTGGACCTTGAAGTGAAATAGTTTCGGTCAATAATTTGACCAAAAATACTTGCCAAAAAGGATTTGATTCATTTCAAAGTTGTTTTACTTTTTATGCAACATAAAATGGTCCATTAGATTTTACAACTGAAAGTGTATTTAGCATAGCAACAGTCTTTAATACAGAAATAACCTGAGAATGCCATATTAGAACTATCAGAACTGAGATTTTTTAAATGTTGTGAAGGAATATATAGTAATTGTTCACTGCTGGGCAAGAGTATGATTATTTTTTGGATAGTGGAAGATAGAATAATTTTAAATAAACTCTTATGTATCAGATATATCAATAAGAAGGGCATTACACTCCAGGACAGTGAAGGGTACCAGCACCAGGTGGAACCACCATGAGGGTTTGTGTAACATCACATGGATTTACATGTCAGTTGTGAAATAATCCAATCTATGCAACATTGGTCTCTCTCTATTGTACTGCCCTCCATGCTTACCTTCTCTGTAGCATAGTTTCCAAATGCACAGCTGTTGTCAGGAAAACCCCAGCTGAAGAAGCAATTCAACTGCGGTGACAGAACAAGCCGGTTTCTCTCCAAGACCAGAACCTCTTTGTCCAGACACAGTATCTGACCAACTGGTCCTCTTGGCAGCTCTGCAGTGTTAATGAAAGTGTATGATGAGGAAAAAGTTTAGAAAAAACAGCATGTTGTTTTATTTGTCAGTTAAACCATATGCACAAATAAAAGAAGTTATGGTCTGAAAATAGAAAAAGGTGACCTTATTCTGCCTTTTGTGTACTTGAATAAAATTGCCTGGCCAAATAAAGGTAATAACTCTTCAAAAACATCACATTAAAGAGTTTGGTAGCTCAGTAAACTTGTAGAGGATTTCATTAAATTGACCAAAGAAACTGGGCAATTAAAAACTATTCCCAGATTACACCAAGCTGAGGCTGTGTCCTGAGGGAACACCTGCATTCTGGACAGGACAAGTTGTGTGTGCATGAATGTGGGTGAGGCAGCGTAAGGGAGGCTGTAATTGTGCCTGTAATTGACCTATTCATGCAGGAAAAGGCAGGAATCATTATATCCTATCATCAGTTCTGCTTCTAAAATCCCCAGAAAGAAGTTGTGTCTGCATTAGTCTTAGCATTCCTCCTCCTATTCATCTCTATCTGCTTATTGATCAGATCAGACACTCTAAGATTTAATATGAAATGTAATATGCAGGAATCTCTCCCTGAGCATTCGTAGATTCATCTCCTCTCCCTCAGTGGGCCTTTAGGGATATTCAGATTATTAAGTGGGGCTCAGCGGAAGAGTCATCTCCATATTGTGGCTCTAACAGATAGCTCCTACTAGTGTGAATTAATCTATGGATGTACTTCCTCTGTTTCAACAATTCCCCTGAGACTCGGGTACATCTTTGTATATAATAATTGACATCAAATGGAGTGAAATACAATAAAGAAGGCTCAATACAAAATAGTACTACATGAACAGGGCAATGATTGAATGAATTTAGTTTACTCAACAGTATAGCAATGGTGATTAAGATACTTGGAAAGATCTGTTGCATCTTTATAATTACCCTCTTTACCACTACATACTACTCCTACTTCACCTCAAAATCCCCTCAAAACAAGTATTTATACCAAATTATGAACTGGTGTTCTATTTAAAATGGATCAATTTATTCTCTACTAGTAATAAATGGGTGATTAATCCTTAATTAATAATTCATTGAACAGGGGAAGTGTGTTTCTTAGCTTTTCTACCACTTGTTTAGGGGAAAAAATATATACTATCACACAACTTTGTGTCCTATTTTACCTAAGACATAAAAACAACAGCCATGATTATTTGAATACTGAAACTAAACTCAATTCAATATTCAGTAAATTTGACCAAGAACAGCCTCAATGTACAATCAAATTGTAGCACTTTTTTTTTGTTGCACTTACTTTTTTGCTCATAATTCAAGTAATTAAATTTCCAAGTTAAAAATGTCATTTAAGGTTTTTATTTTACTACTACTAGGCTCCACCAGACCTCTGAAGGTGAGCTGTGGCCTCTTGGAGTAGAAAGGTGGACCTGTATGTATGGATTTATTTGTCCATTACATCCCACAAACGATCAACTGTCTTGAGATTGGGATCAAAGGGAGCACCCTTTGATCATTTTTGGTCAATACTAACCACTGTAGACCAGGAACACCCAACAAGACCTACAGTTCAGGAGATGCTCTGATTCAGTCATCGCCATTACAATATGATACTTGTCAAAGTCACTCAGTTCCTTATGATGCTCATTTTGCTTCTTCACATCAGCTTTGAGTACAAAATGTTCACTGTCTGCCTAATATTTCCAACAGGTATCACTGTAATGAAATAATCAATATTATCACTTCCATCAGTGGTCATAATGTCATGACTAATCAGTGTATGTTCACTGAACTATGTCACTTCCTTGGCCAAAAGGTAAAATGCTGGCATTAAAGTTAATTAAATCACACTACTAACCTCATGACTATGACTGCAGGCTGCAGTTTGTAGGAAGCAAACTGGCAAAACAGATTTTCAGAACAGTATGTTTGTAAAATGGCTGGATTGAGGGAATTGCACTGTGAGTTACACTTCAAAGATCAAGCCTGGCCAAAAAACAAACACTAAAAATAATTATATTGTGAAGCAGAGGCCTCATAGGTAGACCAAAGCACATAAACAGAGTAATTATGAGAGGATGTGGAAGATTAATGGCCTTGACTCTGCTGTGAATTCCCAGGTTGAGTTGCCAAAAAACCAAAAACCAAAAAAAAAGTTGCAGCAAAGATATTCAGTGACTTACAATACTGCTTTCAGGGTTCATAAATGTCAGCTCTCTTCTTTCATTTAGTGTGAATAAATGTTGGGAATGAATTATGAAAAGCTAGTCAAAGCCTCAGATATTTTGCCATCATGACATGTCATTTTATTCTCTATTTTTATAAACGCAATATTATATTGGCAATGGAAGAGAAGTTTAAGAAGTCAAATAAGGAGAGAATAGAGAAGCTTTATAAAAGCATAAAATGAAATAATTTTATTGATGCATTTTGGATTTGTTTTATTTTGAGTGAAAATCTTATGAACTATTTACTGTAATAGCTGAAACGGCAACCTACCGGATGTAACCATGTTTCAAGACAGGGGCAGGTATTATGAGTTTTTGTCATCCTGCTCCTTTCCAATCACTTAGATTGGAATGAATAAATAAATGAAAATATATGGACAATACTTGGGACCAAGGAAGAAGAAATTGAGAAAAAAAAAATCTATATAATCAAATTATAACATCTTCTTTGTTTTGTCTGAGCAACTGTTTTGTTGTATTTTACCTTTGAAAACTTGCATTGAAGTCTTGAGCTTGTCCAGTTTGAAGAAAAACGGAGTGGGATGTGTAGGTGATGATCCCTCTTTCTTCAAGCCACTACGAGGTGGATGTGGCTTAGTGAACAGCTGTGAATCAGACACGTATTAGCAAAAGCAAGGAATCAACCACTTCTGTCCTGTCTTATGCTGTCTTTGTTTTTGCATCCTTTCTACCTGCTTGGGGATTTGACCAAAGTTGCTGACGTATCCCAAGACCGTGCTCTTGATGAGGGGGTCTTTAGCATCCCGACGGCCTTTGTGGATGTAGAAGTATGGATGAAAAGTGTTGACACTCTCGACAGCAGCTGGACCTTGTTGCCGATATCCAAAAATCAAGTCGATCCACAGGTGAAGGTGTGAACTCACATAGTCACTTTCCAAGGCCTAAGGGAAGCAGTACAGGGAGTTGTTTCACAAACTAAGACCACCTAGTCAAGTAATATTACAAAACAACTAAACCAGTGTGCAATGTGCAGCGTTACAAAAAATATATTGTTATTACAACCAGACCAAACCATCAGTCACACTGTTAATATGGGAGTTTAAAAACACAAGAAACTTCTCTGAGAATGCACAATCAAATTATACAGGTACTGTATGATTTCTTCCAAAAGTCAATTTAGAAGTCTAAAACAGCAGGATGCTACTCAGCCACGTTATGAGCTTATCTTCATGTTAGAATTAAAGAATGATTTGGGTAAAATTAGCCAGAGATTGGTTTTGAAGAGTTAATAAGGAAAAGTGGGCATTATGACCAGGCGCATCCTTGTACACAATCTTAATAACTCCATATAGGAAAAGCAGAAAGGTGAAAAAAAAAAATCATAACAAGGATATATTGTCCTGAGTTAATTTATCTATAGTCTGAAGAAAAAAAAACAATCTTCTGAAGTGTCTAATTTTATGAGAATGGTAGGCAATATGAGTAGTTCAGTAGATTACAGAGTGATAACCATCACAGATGCCCCAGGAATGGAAAAAGGGAGGGTCACACTGTGAAGAAATCAGGCCAAAAGAGAGCAACAGAAGAGAGATATACAGTCTGAAATCCTCCCACAGGAGAAGAAGGAAAAGGGTGGAGGAAAGGGAGAGAGAGAACATTCAGCTCGTAAATAGTAATGCTGAAATAAAAGCATTATAGAAAAGAGAGAGCCCTGTGTCTGCCCTGTGCTGTGTTAAAAAGGCCTGTTGTGTTGCTGTGTCTGTCATCTAAACTTGCCTTTTCTTGATATGCAACTGGCCATTATATCTGAAAACAGTCGGTACTAGAAGAGTTTAACTAAACCAGACTCAATGAGACAAAACGGCCTTTAGAAAACATGAATAAAACAGTGGCTGTTGTAGAGAAGACATATCGCTTATACAGAAGTGAGATGAATGAAGACAGACTGTAACCAACACTATTACAGAGCCACAGCTTTCTATGGATACTTGTTATAGATACTAAAACAGTCATTCTTTCATATATCACTCAGTACTGAACAATATTATTAGACCCTATGGGAAAAGTCCCTGTATGTAGTAGTCTAGATTGAGCAATTGTAATGGACACCTCCAGAAAGGTGAAGGATCACTGACCTCTCGGTGGATTCTAATGAACTCCTGAGGGTCACCTTTTGCCCAGGGAGGCAGCTCCACATCTCCCAGAGCGGTACCATCCTCCATACAGCCTGCACAAGGACACAACAGAGCGGAGACACAGATGTACATTATATCAACATACAAATCATATCAAGTACTCTGGAGAGTTTTTGACCACTAGGGGCTGGTTGGCCTATAGATGTTACTGCTGATGCTTTGATAGCAGTGACAAAAACTAAGCCTTGTCTTCAAATGTAAGACCTTTAAGACATAGGCCTAAGATTTTTAACCAAATTCAAGACTGATTTTTTTTTTTTTATTCAAGCATTGTAGGTACACGTAAATATATATATATATATTGGTTCTTCGCAGAGAAAGAGTTTATATAGGAAGAGCATTATTATAATGAGCTAGGTTAATTTATAGATAATAACAACAACATAAGTACAAAATAACAAATATAAAGTAAAGTCACAGGCTAAGTTCTAGGGAATGTACTACACAGCTTAAAGGGAAAAAAAAGACATTTCATACAAGTTCACCAATTAATATGATTTTTAAGGCCATAAATCTGTAAAATTGATAAAAATATATATATATATATATATATATAAATTGCATTTATTAAGCTTTCTAAGCACATGAAGATATCAAAAGATTGACATTTCAAACTATACTAGCCTAATATCTAACTAATAATAACTTCTGAACCACTAAACCTATCAATATGTTGAATTAACTCCTCAAAAAAACTGTTTGTCATTCACATAAAAGGATTACAGGGAATGTAGATAAAGATTATATGAAAATATTGATACACTTTTGTCCATCCTAAAAAAAAATCCCTATTCATATTTCATAAAAACTATTCACAGCTTTTGTATGATCCACTAATAATTGATGATTTTTTTTTTAGTCAAATATTTTTTCATTTCTCTTACCTCTGAAACACACTAGTTTTGGGCCTTGCAACAAAAAACAAATGGTAGCTGAACATGAGAAGTGAGGTTTTCACATTTGGATAATAGAGGAAAAGACTATAGTCTAACCCATATTAATGTGATTGGAGTTGAGTAGGAAATCAGGCAGGTAGAAGAACTCAGGGATCAGCTCTCTGACGTCCCCCATGTTGTCTCTGGAGGCCGACTCCCACTCCTTCTTTATGCTGTAAAACATGCGCTCTGCGATATCAAACCCCCCCTGTTTGAAGGCCAGAGAAAACATTGTCAGACTCTGGCACACTGTTGAACCAAACTTTACACCTAACACATTAATAAAGCGGTCTGCCTGTTTCACTGTTGTGAACCATATTTTCTATCCTCCACTGTATTATGTAAGCATGAAATATTTGCAACTATTTGCAGGAACCTTTGCATTTTTTCTGTAAAATTCCATAATCTATGATAGAAATCTCATGAGAGAGAATGTAATTTAGAATAAAACAATTACCTCAATGAATGAAAATAACATATATACCAGTAAACTGAGTTAGAGATCTAAATCCGGTTATGGATATTACTGCACACCCGTTATGTGCTTCAGAAGACAAAAAGGCAGCAGACTAACATCTTTATTGCTTTATTCTGACTATCAAATATGCATGCCTTTTCATTATAATCAATTGGATGCTATATTGTAAATTGGAAACATCTGTGGCTATTTGCATTGGCTTCTTTTAGAGGCTTTCTGTAATTATTTGCATATATATTGAAATCTCCCTATAATCTGTTTGCATACCAAAAACAGCACTGAAATGAGAAGCACAAAAAGCTCAAAATAATTCATATCAGAGACATATTGCTGGCAAGATTCACTCACACAGTGAAGAAAGTCAATGGACGGCCAGTGGGTTAGTGGATTTCAGATGGTTTTACAGTATATTTCTTTACTCTTGATTGTTTATACTATGGCATAATGGATTTGTGTTATTGTGTAAAGAGTTATACACCCGTATGTATGTGTAAATTTCAATGAGCCTCGTATTTATGGCACAAAGGCAGTGGTAATGGCAGGAACAGTGTTTTATACAATTTTTTTTTAGAAAGAAATGCATGTGATGAATGCATTCAATATGGGTTGATGGAACATAAAAAAAAAATCTGAAATTTACACAGTTGTAATGTGGAAAACTAAGGTAGAAACTGGTGTCAAATTAATTTATTTTAGAAAAACAATAAGTGTATGATGGACTTAAAAGTACAGATTTCACTTTCACTAATAATGTAATTTTTTTTAATATGATATATGTTATGACCAACTCAGAAACTAAATGGTACATCTCAATTGATTGGTACATCTTAAATACAATAAAGTAATTCTTGCTTTTTGATTTCAAGCATATAAAACAAAATAAAAAAGTTTACACTGATGCAAAATCCTCACCTGAAGCGCCTGGAAGGTGTGTGAAAATGGCTCCATTCTCACAAGGAAGGAGGCCACGATGATGGCAGAGGAGTAGTGTGTACAATAGTGACATTGCGCTGATAAATCTCCTGGTGTCAAAATGTTTTAGAAGGTTTTTCAGTTACAAGTACAGTGAATACAGTGAGAATAAAGGGTAAAGTCGCTACCTATATACCTTCAACCTCGCTCATCTCAACATCTTCATATCTCTGGATGAACATCTGCTTCCTTTTCTCTGTTTGAGCTCCCATTGGCTTGGACAGATCACGGAAAGTGTCAGGATTTGACAGATCGAGTGTCTGTCAAGAACAAAAAAAACATCAGAAAAAGAACACAAGAAAACAATCTTAATAACTGCAGTGGAACAGTATTTGGTAGAATATTATACTGTGTACAACTTGTCCAGAGGCATTATCTTTGTTATCTACAGAATAAAGAATATCGCCTCTGTAAAGACGAAAATGTGTGTGAGATGTTACCTCTGACTGGTAATCAGCTAGAATCCAGGGGAAAACTGGATACTGCATCAGGTCATTGTAAGTCCTTCCAGCAATGGTGTTAATATGCATCAGGTATTCAAAGTTACTTATTTCTCCTCTCTGGAAGACAGAAGAGAGTGACTTAAAATATAAAACAATGTCGCAAACCAGAAAAATATAATCAAAAATATCATGGAACCTAGAAAACAATTTTTGTTTTACTAATTCATGCACTTTCTGAAGTAAAAATCTATAGAGGACCAAAGCTGCCATTAAAACAATATGAAATTAAAACACATTTTCTTGCTGTAAATAGTAACTTACTTTGTGCAGTACAATATGCTTTTACCTGGAATTAAATATGCTACAGAAATAACTTATTTGCTTTTGCAAGTGAACTGTGTTTCTGAGAACTTTCATGCACATTATTCAGTGGCTGTAAAGTGACACATCAAGCTAAGCCTCCTCATTAGCATTTTAGATAAATAAGTAAACAAACAAACAAATAAATAAATAAATAAATAGGGAAATACAATTGGTATCTTATAATCTAATAAGTGAAGGAAAATAAGAAAACAAATAAATAAAAATAATCAAGACTTTCCACCATTGCATGCTCAAACTAGTGTGTTTCTTTTTATATGTATAAGCATATAGTGTTTCATATTTGTAGAGAATAGAATGCCATCTAAAAAAAATCTCATATAAAGAGAAGCTGAAGTTTGATATTTTTTGCAGACACTGGATCAGTTCTTTTAAGTGCAGTCTTATACAGTATATAAAGGCAGTTTTTGTCCTTAATAAGATTAAATCGGAAAAAAAATGGATAAAAAGGCATGTTTATTGAATTACCTGCCATTTCAGAAGAGCTGTCTTTTCAACCACAGGGGTCTTCCTGATACACATGAAAAACAAATACCTTACATTAAAATTGAACTGGGCAATGACTAAAGTTTTTTTTTTTTTTTTTTTTTTTGTTGCTTGCTCTGTAGTCTAGCAACCAGTGTTGAAATGTAACACAGTAGACTTCTGGACCAGTGGAGTGAGTGATTCAGGAAACAGAGAGTGTGTGTACACAGCTGTAGGAGCAGTTACGGGACCGAGGTGAGCTACAGAACAGAAAAACTGACATGAGGATGTAGCACATCTGTCGGTTGTGAGTAAACTTTACTGTTACCTGTTTTACTAGTGCAGTAGCAAATTGTTTACAAGAAAAAAAACACTTTGTTGTACTCTGACTTTTACACGCTATAATGCTTTTCAATACAGATAATTACTGATACAACTCAAACTGCAACAGTCAATATCTGTTGCAGGGAAAGACCACAGTTACCATAACAGATGAATAAAACTTCTTACTTTGTTGCAGAGAAAATGTGTGTAGTGAAGATTTCCTTGACATCTGTTTTTGTGTGTGTTTGTTCACAGGCTGGTGTAAGGTGATCTTTTAATGGGCTCAAGAGGGGCACACACTTTCAGCCAACACTAAAGTTGATCTAAAAGGGGAAAACTACTCAGTCCAAATACCATGTAGCTACTGAATTAATCTACTGTATTTGGCTTAAAAAACATGCTAAATAGCAATGTTGCTAAACATTTCATTACACTTTTTACTCATGGAACTGCTATCTGAACATGTTTAATCTAAATTAGGAAAGCATTCAGCTGCTTCTGAAATCCCTTTTCCCTCTGTGGGCCAGTAACATGGCAATAAAGTCCTGGCGCCAAGCACCCCAGTTGCTAAGTAACACTATGAAACAAAGCGGATCCTTGACTTTGTTTGGTGTAGAGAAGCTAAGGATATGTTCCTAAACAAAAATGTGAATTCCTGCTCTATCGTCTTGACTTCAGTGCTGTAAGTATTTTGAGAGACATACTTTTATACTTTGTTTTCGTACTACTCTGTTATCTCACTCCCATGTTAAATTCTTTTCTGCATAACGATGGTCTGTTCAGAGAAGCTGGTGATGTTTTCATGTTATGAAAAACCGAAGGCCATATAATCACTTGAGAGAAAGACAGAATAGGGTAAGTACAAATCTTTATGATAAAAAAAGGAAACAATTATTAAAAAAAGATGCAGTAGGATGCTAATAGGATGTAAATTCCTGAACCACAGAGCAAAAGGCTACTTGAAATGTTTTCAATTTCTAACAATAATAACTCCTCCTCTTGTCCAATAACTCCTGACCAAATTATTTAGTAAAACTACACTAAATCAATCATTGCATTTGGCCCAGTATGTGTTATCTAATTGCAGGCAATAATTTCATGCAATAGTTTTCTATAGGAGGTTATAATGGGAACAAGCAGCAGTGGATAACCTCTCTCATCCTGAGGATGATGAATGAGGCGAGAGAGGGCCTTGGGGTGTAACACAGACACAAACAGACACCTACCTTGCTCTTTTAGACAGGGAGAGGAGAGGAGCGAAGCCCTCATCACACTCCCAACACTCTCTAACTATCATTTATCAAAGTCCTGATTTGACTCTTTATGAACGTGCACACGCACTGTAGTACAATATTTCCATGTATGTCGACACACTTGCTTGTCGACGTCCCATCCACACACACACCTTTCTCGCCTGAAAAGAGCCAAACAGCTCAATCAGTTGAATGGTGAGGGAGCATCAGCACTCATTTGTTTTTGCTGTATTACCCAGTGTCGCCTCTCTCCTATTGTTCCCCAGCATTAGCCTTAATTAGAGAGTCATGCTCTTAAATACCCCCATGGGCAACACTGGGTGAGCACGCACTAGTGCCGATAGAACACTGCAAAATACACACGTGCACACTTATAGACACACACATCGTTCAAGCTCTCGTTCCTCAGAGAGCACACTTTCCCTGTTGCCCAAGGCCATACATAAGCCCTTGTATCTGAATAAATCACATCAGCCTTACACACACATACTTACACGTAAACATACACACAACACATTTATTTGCTATAGTAGTGTGTGGTGCCGAAGATTAGATAAATTATGGAAAATCAGCTCTTGGGAGCACCTATCACAAAGTAAGGTTGAAATGTTACACTGAACCTGCAGTAAAACTCTTTGTGTTTCATTAGGATGCCCAAAAAGGGAGCCAAAGCAACAAAAGTGACCCTTAAAATTGCCAAAAAGGCAATACGGATGACACCAGATGGCCATCGTAGACTCACCCTATGCAACATGGGTATAACGGTCTTCCCAAAGTGTCTCCTCAAGCTCACCAACGTAGATGAGTTAGATCTCAGCCGTAACATGATACAGAAACTCCCTGCCGACATTGGGAAATTCTCTTCGCTCCAATGGCTCGATCTACACAGCAACAAGCTGGAGTTTCTACCTGAGTCCATAGGCAACCTGATAGGACTGACATATCTCAACCTCTGTAACAACCGTCTAACCTCGGAAGGATTACCTTCAACCCTGGGCTGTCTCACCAGCCTGAGGAGCCTCAATCTGGGAATGAACCGCCTGGATGATCTGCCTACTTCTATAGCAGATCTAAACAGCCTTCAAGAGTTAGGACTATTTGACAACCTCTTCATCACATTGCCAGAATTTGTCACCATCCTGCCCAACCTCACTAAGCTCAACACAAAACGAAATCCCCTGACATACATGTCTGAGGATAAGGAGGACATGAAGGAGAAGTCCAAGGCAAAGGAAAATGTGTACCTGGTCCATGAGAGCATTGTATGTACGACACACCTTAAGACATGTGAAGTACACAGGCAAAGGTGTTTGAGAGGGGGTGGAAGAAGAGAGGGAGGTGTGGTTGAGGAGAGAAGGCCAAGGACTTATCCAGGACTGATAGTACCAAACTCTCCGGCTAAAAACACGCAGGATGTGTGGCGAATTAGAAAGGTCAATTAACACATAAACACCCAAGCAGCCACCGGCAACAAAGACCTGATGTAAAATGTGTAATACTTGCTGATCCACTAGTTCTATCAATGTATGTAAATAAATAAGTAAAATGCAGTTTATCCTCTTTTCATGGTCATCACATAGGACCCATTTGGACCTTCAGAGGCTCCGTAGTGAACAGGGAAACACTGTCAACTTCTACGACATTGATTCACCAGTAAAAACCATGGAGTTGGATCAGTGACAGTTGATAGACACATTGGGTTTGTGTTCAGTTAATAATATATTTTCCTGAAAGTCACCTTTTCTTCAGATTTCTCTGTTTTGATAGTAATGAGTTTTGAAATTACTCTATTTAATTCACTGATCATGTAGGTGTTCATGAAAGCTCATGCATGATTTACACAGAAAAAAAAAGAATATTACAATAAATGGTAATAAAACACTTAAGATAGGTTAAATATAGTTTAAGAAAATCATTTGGGAGGTGCCATAAAAGTAGAACTGGGTCTTTATGGGTTAAATGAGAAGTAACTGCTGATTTTACTTCAAAAACCAACAATTAGAGCAATACATGCTTATAAAGCCCTACAAATTCGAGTTAGATATGTATGATTGCTGTTATACACATATTTTCTGATGCATTTTTCAATTTCAGTTCATAATATAAAAAACAATTCCCTCTAGTATTTTGTTGTATTACTGTGACACTTACCTGGCATTAGCAATGACCTCAGCTACCCCCCTGCCTTTTAATGCCGGCACTATCATGCACAACCTTTAGGGAAAGCACCACAAAATAACTCAGTTCAGTATCAGATCAGAATGAACAGTAGACTGTTTTAACCTCGAGTAAAAATAAATGTGCTACCTTTTATATGCAGAAACGTGGTCCTTATTCAGGAATACCAGGAATGCTGAGTGTCCATTTTTCATGAAGACCTCAAGAGCATTATCCTAATAATAGTGTAGTGATAGAGAGGGACAAAAGCTCTTTAATAACACTGTGATATTATGGTTATTAAAAATCTGTTACATCATAGAGTAACTACATCTTGAGTGATTCTCAAATCAACATACATAAAAAACATCCATTCTAAACCTATTATGCATATTAGGGTTGATCTACTGAATTAGTGCTAATTGATGTCCCACAACCAAAAACAGATGTAATAAGCAATTAAACAAACCTTACATGTCTACTAAGATACGTCTATTGCCCACTGAATCCTGAAATGTTTACCTATAAAATCATAATTTATAGGGTATTTTCCCAAACCTTTACCCTCTATTTAATCCTGCAAAAATAATACAAACAAATTTCTCCAAATTTGTTTGATTTGTCATGATTTTTTATTTAGCTTAAAAAATTATTTCCTTTATGAATCATGGAACTTTACAATAAAATTATTTTATTGTTATTTAAATTGCTGCACCCCTATGTTTTTGAACACTGCCTGAGAATGGTGAGTAGATAGGTCTCATCATTCTGAAGTAAATGCATTTCCAACACTGAAAATGATGTAACATCATGACCTAGTATTAATTTTCTGCTGATTAAATGTTTGGGTGTTAGTGCAGAAAACTTAGTTTGTTTGTGTACAAGTGTTTAAAACTCTGCAAAATAAAATAATGCCACCACATGCCCTATATATTTTCATTCTGAAAAAAAAAGAAAAAAGAAAATGCATTCTTACCATCCAGCCTGAAAGAGGAACAGGAATGAACATGATTTGTGATCATTTAATAAACATTAAGCTTGCTTGTAAATATTACTGTGGATTTAAATAATAGATGTAGCCAAGTTTTGTTACATACTAGCTTTTTAAATTATAATTTGTTTGGGCATGGAAAGCAGTTGCATAATTTTGATTGAACATTTTAACTCTTAACAGCAGCATTTACATATGTGTCTGACCTCCAAAAGGAAGCGCATAAATCGGATGTCCTTGATATCCTCATAGAGCCAGCGTCTGCAACGGGTCGGGGGCAGCTCTTTGTTTAACATCGTGGAAATGAAGGAATCCTTCACACTGGCAGAAATTAAAAACACACAGTGATCTATGGGTGGCTCATTATGACAACTACCCTATGCCAATTAGCTAATGTGTTACATTTATGAACAACTGTACAGTGCACACAGCTCTACCTGCTGGGGTGATGTTTTCTGCAACAGACATCTCCAGTGGGACTAAGGGTGAATCCTTCACACAAGAACAAGCTCTCCTTCCCGAACAACAGCACCCCCTCTGTGACTTTGACACTGTTTACCATCACTATGCACATCTTAGCCTTTACCTAGAAGAAAAAAGAAAAAACAGTAAGTGGGGGAGGCGAAAGAGTAAAGAGATACATTAAGCTCTGTGTGAGAAGCACAATACACATCAGCCCATTTCTCTCCTGGGACATGACAACACAGGCACTTCAGGCTTTACTTGATTGATCATTTTAATCAGATATTTTAATCATTATTAAAAAGACACAGTTGAACACTTCATTATCAGAGCTGATTGATGGGGAGCAGAGGAACTAGCCCCCTGTTTTCAGCACTATGACTGTGTTTTAGTCCCAAAGTGGACCCACATGCTGCTTTCAGCACAGGTTGTAGCTAATGCTAACTGCATTGTGATAATGCGTAGCTAATTCTATTGTCTCCCCTCATTTCACAGGGAGTGTGTGCACCTGGCCGTCTCCCTGTGTTGGCCCCCCTGCAGGTCCTATGGGACACAGCGCCCAAAAACCATATGGGGCCCCAACATACCCGCAGGGCCTCCACAATTTATACTAATCAAATCAGATTCTCTACCCCCAGACAGAGACACACATTTGGAGGAGGCCTTGCCTGGCCATTATTAGAAGAATTAATCACTGCCACACACACAATAGAAAACCTGCTAAGTGATCAAAACCTCATGTTTGAATGCTTACATAGAGAGGTGGTATGATGGATAATATCACTCATCATATGAAATCGTTCACGAGTCAAGGAGAACGAGCTTCCACTACTGTACACTTACACAGAACTATATCATAGTCAGATTTAATGGCAGCTTCCTTAAATGAACACAAATTGGCACCGGGCCTACTGCCCCTCACAATGACTACATTTCTGAAAAAAAAACTAGTTAAATTTATTGTTATCAAAGATTAAATATACAACAATAAACTTGTTTCCTTATCTCCGTGCTGTGCTCTGGACAGATATGCGTTATCAGTCTGAGGGTGATTTAGCTGATGATGGGAAGAAGGAGAGAAAGGAGGACTTTTATTGACTGAGAGCCTAATGTCAGACCATTGATTTCTCCCCACACACATTACTGTCATAATCACACTATTGGCGCTGGCAAGCTAATTATGAGTGGATCTCCCTTTGTGTGTTAGTGTGTGTGCGTGTGTTAGTCTGCGTGAGTGTGTGCATTTTTCAGAGCTAATGACTATGTTCATTTGACAGGAAGCTCAGCAGGACACACACACTGAACCACTGCAAGACAACAGGACACACTTGCACACATCGCACACTTACTAAGCGGATGTAAGACAGCTTGTAACACCTCCTACTGTTTTTATTAATACTTCTGTCAGAAACATTAAAAGCCGCGGCTGGTTGCCGGAGCGATGAGAGTCCCTGTCAACATGTATCTTGGTTTCTAACTCATTGCAAGAATGAGAAGAGCTGAGCTGGGCCTACACATTAAAATATTACACTAATGAGGAAAGATGAAATTCTGATAGCAGCGCTGGGCTATTGGCATCCCTTAGTCTACATCAGATAATTATGATTGTGAATATTATGGGGATAGGCTAGGAGGGAGATGTGCTTGTGTTTAAGCTTGTTGTTTTTATCTAACCGTTCCCGCCTGTGCTATAGCACCTCATCTCCCGTATGCAGCTCCTGGAGGATGATACGTATATCAGGGCAGTCTTGCATGTGGGAGCAGGATTCAGGTGTGCTGAATTCAGGTGGAGTCTCCGGGACAACAGGTGTCTCATTCAGAGCAGGGAAGAAGGTCAGACGATCACAGTCATGTCCCTCTTCTTCATTCTCTTTCGCTTCTGCTCCAACTTCACACAGGATCTTGGGTTCTGTTAAGGAATAAAACAAGATCTCTCTAGTGATTTAAAATCCAGCAACACCAATACAGCTGAGAAGGTAAATAGAAGAAAATATCCTTTACCTGTCTCAGCTTCTGTGTCATTTTTGCCATCTTCAAACATGTCAGTCCTTAAACTCAGACACAGTGATCCTTGCAACTGTCACAAGAATAGAGCACATTGGTTAAGTTAAAATGACATCATTAACCAATAGGAGATCCTTTTATCACACTGTTATCAAGCTGCATAAGAAATGGAATACATCCTGTCTATATAATGCTTTGTGGGCTATTACTTGCTGTTTAACCTTTACTTTTTTATTTAAATTTTTTTTTTTGGCATTTTAACGTTTAATTTAAACAAAGTAAAGAGGGTCAGCCAATATATGAAGGAAGTTGGGGAATAACATGCAGTAAATTATACAACCAGCAAGGGATCAAACTTGGGGTTCACTACTAGTTCATCTACTTTTTCACTTACTCTTACTAGTAGTACTAGTACACACACTAAATTAATCTATCCATTTGAATGTAATGGTTATGACACAAACAAATGAAAAGCTGCACCCGTTTGGAACGCCTCAGAGCCTTTCTACGGATGCGTGATTTGGTCCTGTTGGGGCCTTCGGCAGCATCTTGCACCCAATCTCGCCTCAACAGTACTCCAGGTCCAGGACCAAACATGGCTCTCTCCCTCAGCAGTTCCGCCTCCACATGCAGCCACTCTGAGCTCACATGTTCCCATTCACTGGCTCGTTGCTAAACCAGATTCAAAATTAAGGAAACAGATGAGGCAGAGATCATCATTATTATCATTATTATTATTATCATTATAAAGAGTCTGCATAGCACTTTATTCAATTCTGGCTTTTTAACAAAGTTTATATTTTGTTTATTCATAGAAACAATTCTGACAAACCTGTAAGTGGTTTGTCCTCATGTTCTCAAATATGCTATGGCCTCTGTGTCGATGCGACTCCATATAGGACAGGAACTCCTGCAAAGAAAGGAGTGTGACCTGATGGGTGCAAATGAAAAGAGTAGGCACCGCAATCGCTCTTCCTCTAGCTCTTATTGTACATACGCAACACACATCATGTTCACAGAGATTGTATATTCATAATGGTATTGTTGTTTCCTCATGCAATTACAATGCACTCATACAATTACATCTGTTCTAAATTGCATTCACTGGGCAAAATAAGCTAGTGGCAACAGTCTTACAATAACCCTGTCTAGAAATGTAATCATTTGTTGGTGTGATCTAATTAACATAAACATTAATATCACTGAGCCACACCACAGTCAAGGGCAAAGAAAGTGTGTGTGGGCCTTTATTGTGTGTGAGGGAGTGTGTATGCATCGATTAAAAGAGAAAAGAAATGAAAAAATAGAAAAACCCAAAACATAGCCGTGTTGACACTGCAGGATGCTCATGTTCAGCAGACACACTGGGATCATATTCTGACTGTTAACTGCTTCATTAAGCCCATCATCACAGCAGTGCTCGCTAAGAGACTAGTGAAACAACATGTGTCCATCCTCACAGTTGACCCAGGAAAGCCATTTAATTGACTAAATAAACATGCAGCAACTCTTTATATCGAGTTTTATTTACAGATGTTAATACTGTGTTTTGGATTCTAACCCAATGACAGCTGTAATTGATTTCAAGTGCAATTAAAAGGAAAAATAAAACTACATTCCTTGTGTTGTAAGAAAAATGCAAAAACTGGACATTTTTTTCAAAATAAACCCTTGCATAAAAGTTGACAACAAACTTTGTCAAGCCCTCTGGAGAACGAAAACTGTTTCTCTAAATGACTTGCTGCCTATCCAAATGAGACGTTGAGGAGAGAATGAAGTAAAGCAGTAATTTGAGGGAAGATTATAGAAATATTACAGACAGAAAAGAGAGTAATAATGAAGTTTGTGCGTGCAAGAGCCGTGTTGTGACAGATAAACAGCAAGTCGGCGTCATCATCTCCTAATTTCATTCCTTCATTTGGACAAACATAAGTAATATATAGCATTAATTACCCTATTTAGCAGATAGGAACCTCATTGGCTTTTTAAATGCTGCATTAAATACATAACTCATCTCTTCCCTCTGCAATTAACATCAGAACATCACACTCATTTCCATTTTAATGACTTCCCAACAATACGCCACCTTTGATGATAAGGCAACATAATGTCAACTTCATTCTGGGCTGGCAGTGAATGTGTAATGAACTTAACGTGATCATTAGTGCTGTTAATTATCTTTCTAATATGAGGACACAGATATGATTATGGAAACTGCATTCGCTGATGAAATAAATCTCTAGAAGAATTGTACTGAAGCTTGACTTAGGACAGAGTCTGCCTATCAGCCTCTATATTCTCATTCATTACCTACAGTAGGCTTTAAAACTCTTCTCTTGTTCAATAAATGTAACTATCTGAGGCTCGGAAACTATGCCCTGTGCTCTGCAGAAATACATTACTGTGGCTCCAGTGACTGAAAAAGAAACTGCTCATAAGCATCTCTCATGACTTCGCCAAGTAAAGGTCATAAGTTGATGATCCAGAAATTAATTAATGACTTGCTTGTTTCTTTGTGAGGATGGATGGAAAAATGAGCAGACTGACTGACCATTACTGATTATGTGAGTATAATTTTTCGAGCAAGCCACTCTCCCTGCATGCTGCAGCCGACTCAGAACGGAGTGGTGCAACACACTGCAGAGAAGGAGAAGGAAACCGTCCCTCCCTCTTCTTGCCTGCCTCTCAGATGGAAAAACAATTCATCACCCTCTCTGATAGCCTGTCAAAGACTGATATGATAAAGAATAACATCAAATGAATAATGTTTTCATCAGATTGGTACCACTATAATTGCCAACCCGATTTCTGTGGGCAAGAGACGTGCACAAACAAAAACACACACACTTTGTGGAGGTGAGACAGACACACAGACGCGGTAATTTCATGCCTGTGTGCCTGAGTAATATGTCCCCGCTCCCTGCTCCAGATGGCTCAGCGTCTTAAGCGTTGTGGGGGAACTAATGATGTGGGCCACGTGTTTCGGGGGAAAAACAACAATAAATGTGTCTTTAACCTTCAGCAGCAAACTGTGTGTTGTAGTGAGTGTTCCCATGGATAAGCCTAACAGATATCAATTACTATGCCCACTCAGGGGCAATCAGCTGTGATAATCCAAATCCATTTAAAGAAATAATCAAACACCCCCACAGGGCTGGACGGCCCACAGCACAAACACAGCAGTGACTTTGGGATGAGTATTGGTGGCACTGTGCTCTGGGACGCAGGAAAAGGTAAACACCACACACTCAGGGAAGCATGAGGAAAGACCACACACTATTGGAAGGAATCAACAGTCCCAGAATAAGCATCTCTGCATTGTTTTGTCCACAATGACCACACTTTGAGACAACATCTGTGGGTGGTACCTCAACTGTTGCTGGCTCCTTGTCCGTTTTGCCCAAAGCAGAGCGAACGGCGCTACTGATCAGATCAAATGTGTTCTGAGAGCTGGTGGCCAACTTCGTCTTCTGAGACTCTGAAGAAATTTTACATACAAAGTTTAACTTCTAAAAACACAGAATTAATAACTAATCGACTCCACGGTCAAAATATCAGTCTGAAAACTCACCTGTGTGTATCAGCCAGGCTTTGTGTGCCATCTCCTCCCACAGAGGGCTTACGTCAGTCATGCTCACAGGCTCAGTCTTTGCTGTGGAACTAGCCGAGATATCAATCTTATAGATGTCTTCAAGCATGTGTCGCCGCTCCGTCATGACCTTTGACCAGCAGGCCTCCACTAAGGAGACTAGCTGTCCCTCATCTAGAATATACACAGAATTTTTTTTGGCATCATGAGTGACCCACATCATCTCCATCTATAGACTACATCTGCAAAAAATCTGAGGCTTAAAGAGTAAATGCAAATATAGCCACACATAATTCAACATACCTGTGGTAAAATCTGCTCCGTTGTTATTGCGCACAGGATGTCTGGTTTTGGTAGGAAACAGGTTGAATGAAGCTTTCCTGTTTTGCACTTTTCCTGCCACATATCCAAAACCTTCAGGATAGCTAAAAAAAAAAAAAAAAAACACAAACAGTACACAAGTGTGAATCAGAGACGAAAATTTTCAGGGCATGTTTGGCTGTAAGTGCATGTGGGTTGTGTTACACTATTACCTGCCCGATCGTATTAGTAACAGACAATGCAGAAGACATGTAACAAAGTTCAAGTTTGCATTGTAAGTTGCCATGACAACATCCCAGCGCTCCATGATGGTCTGCAATGTCCTGATGACCACCTCCTTTTCTTCTTGAGAATGTCGAGGTTGAGACAGGAAATAAAGCATGACTTTATTTGTACACGAGTACAACGCTGACAGAATCTTCTCTTTATGGGCTTGACCTTTTTCGAGCACCTAAAAAAATACAGTGTTTTA
>JAPSES010000097.1:10692112-10720219 GCA_029822895.1 Maxillicosta whitleyi | reverse complement strand
AGTGTTTTATTTATTAGGATAAGTTAAGATCTAAAATAATATACCATCTATGCATTGGGCAGATTTAACATTTAATGAATCCAATATCACCGTTATTACCTTTCTTTTATTTTTCTACTTTTCAGACTTATTGTAACAGTATATGGTATGTGGTACAAATATCTCAACATATGTCTGTGTATCTCATTGTGTGCTCATCTCACCACAACAATCTGATCTGCAAGGAAGTTCAGCAAACTCTCGGAGTCTCCCAAAACTGTTCCACTATAAAGTTTCTGTAGGAGAGCCTTACTGAAGAGCACCACATTTTCCATCAGTGTTCCCATCTGTCTTTCAGGGTTGTGATTCTTGGAGTCTAACAAAAGGAGTTGAAAGCAGGATGTTCATAACATAATGTTCAGCATGGACAAAAAGGTGTGGCTGCTTTGAGAAAAACATACGCTGCAATTGTACCTTGGGAGTTAAGATGAGTGTTATTTTCTTCATCACTACTGAGCATGTAGATGATGTCCATGGTCAACTCCAGCAATTGTGTTTGGAAAGTCTGCTTCTGTTCCAGTGAAGCA
Organism: Maxillicosta whitleyi; assembly: GCA_029822895.1. Lineage (NCBI taxonomy): Eukaryota > Metazoa > Chordata > Actinopteri > Perciformes > Neosebastidae > Maxillicosta > Maxillicosta whitleyi. Next base: position 10,719,653 of record JAPSES010000097.1, on the reverse strand, counting down.
TCATCTGGTGAAAACTGTGACATTTATGCATTTTTTAAGGTAGTTGTTAAATATGACGGAAAAGGAAAAAAAGAACATTTATTTGGCAACACCTCTTATGTTGTGTCATATGTAGTTGTTGTTGATGTTTATGCCATTTATGTAGCAAAACAAACATTACACAAATGGCTAGTTCTTGGCCAATTACAGTTTTTTTTTCCTTGTGGTAAAGGATTTTATTAAAAGAACCTCTGACTCTGCCTTATTCTGTAACTGAGCAAAGAGTGGCACCTTCTGGAGAAATGGGAGGTTTGCAGAATTTTGATAAGAATGTATCTTCAATGGGAATTTAAGCAGTAATGACATGACAGTGGATCTAAACAAGAAAAAAAATACTCTTAAATTACTAAATTACCTTGTGTATGTGTGTATTTACAGCAGTGTGCAGTTACCTCCAGCAGCATTACAAGGGGATGGCCATGAGTGTTTGCAGAAACGTTAAGAAGACTGTCCATGAGAAGAATACGGATAAAGTCGCACACTGGTTTCCTGGTTGGATAACACTTTAATGCGTTTTCATGGCCACTTGTTTCATAAGTGTCAGCCACACCCTAAAGGAAGCAGAAAACTTAATAAAAACTTGAGGATCAAGCACTGTTAAGATTGTCTGTCATTTATGCATCACAAACCTCTGAACCGTTCAAAGGATGCACTACACTAGCAAGTGCATGGAGGAACTCTGGTGATGCCCAAACTGGATCTCTTGGTCGAAGATTATGGAGGAGACAAAAGAACTGCATTACACTTGCTGGAAACTGCAGTTCCCATGATGCAATTGTGTCTGACATCTGCTTTGTTGAGAAGACAGGCTGTAACAGATAAAACAAACTCTGTGATAAATCTTAATTTTAGCAAAGGTGAAGGGAGGATCTAAGGTGATTAACTTCTTACTGCATTAATGACGACATTGAGTAACTTCAGGAGAATTATTGCAGCTTCAACACAGAGCTCTTCAGCTGGAGTGTTTTCTTGGCTTTCGATAAATGACTGTAGGACATCATCCAATTGCAACTGTAAATAACATATAACAAAGTGTTATGGTAACAGTGATGAAAATTATATATTGAAATAATTTAGAAAATGGCTAACTCACCTCTCCTTCAGATGTGTAACTCATCTTCTTCCCCAGCAGCAGAGCAGCCAGAGCTTCATACACTTGAGGCAGGTGAGAGTGTCTGACCAACAGTCCTTGGAGAACATCAAAGCCTGGACAGGTGGTGCTGAGACACTCATATGACCAAGAGTGGGCCCGAAGGTTATCTGGAGACAGAATGAGAAATCAAATCAATGTTGCATGAGAAATACTAAGTGAGCTAACAGTCTTCAAAGTCTCAATTTGCCAATACATTTTAGAACAAAATGACAAAATAAAATTCTTGTTTAATAATTTCTGAAAAACTATGATGGGATCCTATGATCAGTCATAGTTTCAACACATTTAAACATCACTATATGCACAAAAAATATTGGGCACATCTACTGCTTGTATAGATTGGAAAAATAAAATAAAAATGTTAATGGCAGTTATTATATTTGTATCACAGTAAATTACACTTTGTCATTAGTATTTAGCCCCATTAAGTAATGTAACACTTGAATTCAATGTCTACCAGTACTTTTTCCCCATAGTGTATTGCCATACAGTGATTAAATGCAATAAATTGGCATATACTGCAGGCCATATATTGCATTTTCATTTATCTAATTTTAGAAAATTTGTTAAATTACTATAATATATAGAACAGTACTATAAATCAAGGAAATTTAATATTTTATGCACAACAGTGGCATCTACTTTTGCACTTATTGCACTCCTTATAATACTGAAAAGCTGCATTTTTTGTGCAATCTGAACAAAAAATGTTCTGACACAAACCTTGATGTGTCAACTATTACCTACAAAATTTAATGTTTTTAAAAATCAATGAGGTATCTAAAAAAAAAAAAAAAAAAGATATCAAAATACACAAACATTTTCTGTAGTTTCTACACCCCTACCACTTAATCAGTAAACACATCAGAATTGTGTATCACAGTATTACAATAATCTAACCATCAGGATGTTTCCATTTGATTGGGGTAGACACCAAATTAAATGACTGCCCTGCTTTTCTTGCTTTATCCTTTTTGCTTTTTTTTTTGTAATTTACCCATGATAGCAGAGGGCTGTTCCATGCTCTCTATGAGGGTTGCAGGAACAACCCCATTTCTGAAACTGCTCTGTTGACTGGTACTGGACAGAAAGTGTGTGAGAAGAGCGAGGCCCAGTTTCACGGTTGAGGGGTGAATGTGAGGCTGAAGGAAGAGCAGGAACCAATCACTGCCCAGTGCATCAAACAGGGCCTTCTGCTGGCTAGTGAAGAATAAGAACATCATGGACTTATTTACTTAATACTTCTGTAATGACATTAGGCCACATGAAATAATAGCAAATGTGTTTCATTTCGGTTTTGGTTTAGCTAAGCAGCACCATATGCTACTCACTCTTTGATTAGAAGGCTGTCTGAGTTGAGAATTTCACAAAGAGCAATTAAAAGCTGGTTGCGAATCCAGATGGGGCTGGCTGGTCCAGAACTCTGAGCTGCACAAAGTGGAAAAGTCGGGATCAGTACAGGTAGCAAATACTATCACCCAAACACACACATACCAATATGTTAAATACAACGTACCTTTCATTTCCTGGGAAAGATCGTTGTCCAACATGTCACAGCCTTCAGTTGTGTTCCTGAGAGGTGGCAATGTGTAAACCAGGAAGAGTCCAAGTCTGGACAAATAGAAGCACATTTTTAAACACACAATTATTCTAAAAACATGAACATGAAGTGCTTTTACTTTGATAATGTACATGAATACAAACTGGAGGTAACTTGCATTTACATTTTATATACTTCTAAACTACATCTAGGAGAAAATCTTGTACATTTTATTCTACATTTTCCCAATAACATTAGTTAATTTTCTGCTAAGAATATTTAAACCCTTCTTGTCTAGTGAAAACCACTATTCTCCAATTGTCCAAAGGATAATTTGTGATAAAGTGAAGATGATGTGTTTCGAGAAATATCATATCCTTATCCTTGAAGAAAAAAAAAAATGCACACATTTTTTTTTGTTTTACAATTTACAACCACCCACCCCTACCCCCTAAGTGAAATAAAATGAATTAAAGTCATAATAATGATAAGAAATAAAATAAATAAATAAAAAATTGAAATAATAATAATAAAATAAAAAAATATATATATAATAATTTAAAAAAAAATAAGCTCAGATAATTGGTCACCTCAATATCTAATGTGTCTATAATGGACAGCAAAGGGTCCCAAGTTCTATCAAATTTCCTCAGGGAGCCTTTGAGGGAAAACCTTAGCCTCTCCAGTTTTAAAACTAATGCAAACTTTAATGTAAAGTGTAGTGTTTTTACAACATGGAAATCTTAGTAATTAAATAGTATCTTCCCTCAAGTAAAAACTTGAATAATTCTTCTATTGCTACAGTTATCCGATATCTACCCAAGAAAAAGAAGCAACTTGGTGTTGACTGATGCATCCCCAGACTGTACCTGCTTACGTCCAGAGGGCTGAAGTCACTTTTCAGGAGTAAAGTAATGACACGGGAAATGATCTCAACCTTCTGAGAGGTCACAGCGGGATCAGAAAGCTCAAACAGCAGCTTTGGTAACAAGCCCATACGGTGCATTATCACTGCATTCCTGCTGTCATTGCTGAGGATACAAAGAGTGTATTAATATCAATCACAATCTGTTTCCCACAGACAGTAAATCTAATTCAGCAACCCATGCACTTGTACAGTCATGCTTTTCTTCTCAGACTCTGTGACGGATTCCTCTGAACCTTCTCTTGACTATTTCTCTACATTTTTCTGATATTGATGACAGGATGCTGTAGATGTTGACAGACCAGTCGATAAGGCCCGCTGTCATTCCTAAACAAGAGTCTCTTTATTTCAGTGCCTGGAGTGTTGTGTAACTGGTTAGGCATGGGAGTTGAGTTGATAACAAATTAGATTTCAGTTCTAACATACAGTGTTCTGTCCAGCCTGGTCACACACGGAAATTACCTTGAAGATTTCAATATTTCAGCAAAGTGGTTTAGAACCGCATGGTCTAGATTATCCGACGTGCTCTGCCACACCTATATTCAACAAAACATCAACCATTAGTTTCCAGGCAGAAATAAAAACCTTACAAATTGATGCTGAGGACATTTATAAAGTCAACTATTTTTATCTACGCTAACGTTAGGGACACTTGCCTCGAGGTCACACAACAGAGCCTGGAAAGCTGGTAAGTTATGCAAGTAAACGGAACCAGAGCTCAGATCCACTGGGCTCGACAGATGTAGAATCACCTGTAAGGTTCTGTAACTGACTATGTTGCTCTTCATCTTCAGCAGAAATGCCAGAAGCTACAATGAGAGTGAACGTAAAGAGAAATAGCAGAAGTTTTCATATATGTGCATATAAAACATGCATCTAATCTACACTTTAAAATATGTTAACAGACCTTGAATCCATTGATACGGATCATTTCTTCCTGCATGACTGAATTGGTCTCTAACACAGAAAGAAGAACCTTCACAGCTGCGTACAGAGAGCTATCATCTGGTGCCATTGCAACTAGACTGAGGACAACTGCAGGTCCGCCAACATACAGGAAACCATTGGCTGCGCTGCTGGGGGTAAAGGTACGCACACCTAGAAGGACAAGATTTCAAGCTTAATAAATGTGATTGGAGGGTTGAAATGACCTTTTTATAGAAATACATTATTTACCAAAATGTCCAATCAGTACTGCTCCTATGGTGCGTGCTGTACCGCTCAGGTGCTGGCTAATGTTTCGAGCTAGGAACACGGGAGTGGAGTTATCTCGAGAAGTTATCCCCATCTGTAATGACACAAAAACACTTCTACCATGTACCTAAACAACAAACACAGAGGATAAAACACACCACTCATCTCACCTCTTTAGCAATGAGTCTACAGTCAACCTCATTGTAATCGTCTCTGATTTGTGCAACAGTTGTTAATGTTGAAATTGCTGGGTTGATGCCAAATGAGATTCTCTCTTCGTGAACCAGCCTGAGAGACTCCACACCTGGATTATACCACATGCACATGTACGAAAACATTTAAAATGAGGAAAAATTGTGATAAAAAGTCTTTATATAAAAACAGGGAAAAAAGACAACTAAATAAGACAGATGCAAAGCCCACAATATTCAGTTTTAGAGGAAGGATTTATGCAAAATAAATAATATGACACATGTATTTCTATGAAATTAATGGTTAGTAATAATTGTTTTTTTGAAAACATTCAAGATGCGTAGGTAAAAGGAAGCACTAAAGTTCCAGGCTTTGCAAATACAATATCTTACAGGAAGTAAACAAAGTACACTCTGTAGAAATTTTGCACAACATGCGACTTGCCTGTGTTGCGTAAAGCCACGAAGTTACCAAGGTAGGCAGTGCCTTGTGTGTATATAACACCCACAGCCTCAGGGCTTAAAGCCTCTTCAAGCAGGTAACAAGGACCCACTCTCCACACTACAGCAGCATGCTCCTTCCACAGTGCCGGAGTACCGATCAGTCCATACACATCTATCACAGCTGTGGGGTCCATGGAAGCATAGTTGCCAGGGAACGGCTGTATGTACTTCATCTAACACAAAGTACAGGACAAATTTCTCCACTCATAAATTTGCACTTACGTACATTTATTAATTGTAACATGTCTAAATCACATCTTTTGTCGTACCTTTCCAGTCCCCACTGCTTTACCATTAAGGTATGCTGAGACCAGGCAGCTCTTCTTTACATCTTTGGCCATGACTACAACCAGATGGTGCCACTGACCTGGGACCAGCATGCTAGAGCACCGAAACCTCAATGAAGTGGGCAAAGAAGTGGGGCTGGCCACTTCCGCCTCCATCATATCTAGGAAACAAAAATTTGGCAAAATCTATATAATTAATGTATGTGCTGAATTCTGATAACTATACAATACTATTTTTTAATCACAAATGTAAAAGGTAGCAATTGAAAAAGCTGGTTAGCTGTATATACATTTGTCAGTAAAACAATTCAAGCCATGCCAACTATTGAGGAAATTTTGGTCATATTTACCCAAATATGTTAAGGCTTCCTCCTCTGTGGAGATGACCAGACAACCATCACACGCTGAGAAGGATATGGACAGACAGATATACTGCTGTTCAGTTCGGGACATATGACGAACTACTGAAAGAAGACGGATTGGGTGGGAATCACAGGCTGAACTGAACCTGTTGATCTGGAACCAGCACGAATATGAGAGACCAGCTGTAGGAGGAAAACCTCTGCAGTCTAAAACAACAGGAAGGAGATTATTAGATCATTTATTTATATCTGTTTCAATTATGCAAGCATTACCACAAGAATAATCTCTTACCTCCACCTATTCCACCTATTGAGATGGAATCGGCTGTCACCCCTTTCACTGTGGCCAGAGAGGGCAGGAAAAGGCAGCTGCAATGTATATTCACACAAGTCAAGACATTGTTTATTCCAGGTTGATTTTCTCTAAATGCCAGAACTCCCTGGGGAAAGGGTCCAACAAAAAATGCAGTTGTTTTACTGCCTGCTTTTCTATTATTTACTTCCTCCTTCAGCAGTGATTAAACTTCCTTGTAATCTTATTTAATGCTGAAAGACTTAACAGTAGCTTACCCATATCCGCTCTCACTCATGTCAAATTCAACGAAAGCAGGTGAAGTGGAGAGTCTGTGGGGTCTGAAGGTGCGAGGTGACGTCATGGACACAAGACTGATGATCTGATGAATAGGTATCGCAGATCCAATGGAGGACTCCGTTTGAGTTGTTGACTTTAACAGGCTGAAGGTTCGTCTGAGAACCTTTACTGAAGGTCCTGATGGTTTGTCTGTCTCTTCAATGTGACCTAAGAGGATCAACACAAACCATATCAAAGGAGTGACTTCCTTTCATGATTTGAAATTACTAGATAGTTTTCCAACATTTGTTCAACCCATAATAGATAGAGTTATACTTTTTTTTCTTTAAAATTAATTTAAAGTCATGGTTAAAAGACAGTACAGAGTTGGTCTTATTACATACACCCCAGTCCTTGCTCTATGTATTGTTTTAAGGTATTTTACATATTTAAAGTGTGCACTGCTACATGTACAGCATTACTGAACATGTTTTAATGCATTCCAACTTGCTAAACTGTTCACCCATTTAAAAGTAACAATACACCTAACATGAAACACATCAAAGCATGTATGAAATAAGAAAAAGGAAAAAGTTATTTTACAATACAATGATATACCATTTGAATTTGGAGCTGTCACTGATGAAAGATGTTCTTCTTGACATAGCATGGGCTTTTTGACTGGTGAGCACATGAGAGGGTCTCCTAAACACAGGAATTTTCTGGGGAGGGAACAGTTGCAAATGCATATCAGATACTGTGTGTATATATATATATATAGAGAGAGAGAATAGAAATATGGAGGGTAAATAGAGCCATAGATTCTGCAGAAGTCTAACCTGAAGTCTGTGTGCGTTATGGCCTGTGAGGACAGTTTCTCCAGAATACGTGTAACTGGAAGATGTAATGGGTGTTTTGGAGAACTCAATATGCTCTGACAGTGAGCCAAAAGTGTGGAGACGAGACCCCCCTCACACATTATCTGACGGTTTGACTCTGATTTGACCATGGCCTGAATGTGGTATGCCAGAGAGAACTGGATCTCCAGAGAAAGCTGGGAGTGACGGACAGAGAGTGTGTTACTCCATACTCATCTCATATTCAATATTCAATAGTAAGAAAAAAATAAATTACGGTATAGGTAGTTTAGGAAGATACCTGTGGGTCTTCAGTTGTAAACACAGAAGGAAGGAGCGTCATTATGACCCGGATTGCTCCTGGATGAAGGATAATGTGGTTGCAGGTGAACCTAATAGAAACCAGGCAAAAAAGACAAAAAATGTTGCATGATCTTTTAAATCTATATTAAGAACATTTTAAAATAATACAAAAATAGCTTAAAACTGCAGTGCTTCTCTGTGTTTTTTGAAGAATTTGGGTGGAAAATCCATCCATTTAGCACATTGTAACTCACGTGGTCTGAGAGGAAACAATAATTCTATCCACTTCACAGAGTAGATTTTCTACAGCATATAAACACAGATTTAGCTAATCACAGAGAAGAAAGGGGGGGGGGGGGGTAAATACGTAACTGTCAACATTAATTACTAATCAAATTGATATAGAAGTTTGGAAAACTGGCCTCTGCTTTCCACAGTAGCAAGAGAAAAAAAAGCTGCGTACATTCATATTTAGTCTTCTGATGTGGAATGAGAAGTGCCATCTGTAGAAAGAAGGGATGTGTTTTCAGATTGTACTTTTTTCTCCTTGATTTCAGCTCCTGCAGCTTTTAATTATTGAGAATGGGAAATTAAGTAAGTAATTATAAAGGAAATGCAGAACTTTAATTTCTTGACTGATGTTTAAAGAAGGAATATTCTATCATTTGTACCTTGAACAAACACAGAAAGAATATCTACTGAAGTTTATATTGAGACAAAGAAAAAGAGTGGTGGTGTTGTAAATACTGACAGAGGGCAAAAGGGCCTTGGTGGAGGTGCGTACAACTGTTCTCTGAGTATTTTTTTTAGATAATAAATTGGCACTTTCCCTTTGAAAGGTATTTTGTTTTGATATAATTATTCCTTGCATATACAGTAAGTAACTACTTGGAAACAGATTTCTACCTGTACTGAGACTCTGAGCAGACTGTGGAAATACTGGTAGCTGTTTTTCTCAGTCGACCCTGTGTGTCGTCCACTGGTGGCGAATGAACAGGAGGGGACTCAAAATGGGCTCCTTCATGTCCTGTTGGTCCATATTGTTTCTCTTTATCTCCATCACATCCCTCCTCAGATCCCAAGTTTAACTCCAGAGGTGAATATGTCCCTGTGGCAAACTGGTCGAGGTAAGACATCAGTCTGATACATGTCCGGAGAGTGACAGGCAGGTTGGGCTGAGGCTGTGATGTGGTGCTTGGAGATGAAGGAGCTACTGGAGTCTGCGCTAACTCAACAAATTGGTGAAAGCTTTTTCCTGGAGACTGGCTGTTCTCAGTGGTCATAGTACAGTAGCTGTTTTCTCCATCCCATGTCCTGCTTTTGGGGCATTCTGTGTTAAAGCAGCCCAACTGGAATAATGCCTCCGCCAGCCTTTCGTACAAGCCTCCAGCCTGAAAATGGTGTGAATTTACTGTGTGTAGATGCACAGCCAGAGCCAGGATGTGAAGTGTAAGGAAGAGGAAGTCCAGTACTGGTTGATGCCCCATAGACCTCCACACTTCTCCCTTGGGAGGGTTGGAGAGGGCTCCTTCCATGTCCGTCACTAGTGATAACAGTCCAGTGAAGCCCCCTGCCCTTCTGAAGGCATCCCAGCTGTTAGGACTCTCCAGGACCTTCCGCACAGACTGAAACAAAAGATGTAAGATCACAAGATGAAATAAAGCCTAATCATACATGTGACAAAGCTGATTCTGTCAACTGTACTTTAGAGTTAACCTCAGAGAATGCATCGTGATAGATGTTAAGCTTTACTCAGACTTTGGAAAGCATTTCCCTAGTCAATTAAAACAATGTAATGAAAAATAGATGAAACATATAGATATATCATAAATCATTTCTGGTAACCAGTTTTTGGGGGTGAACAAATCACATTAGCTTTATTCAATTTCAAGAGCTAATCCATCAGATAGGTAATGTGTGAGGCAGAACGCAAAGGGAAATCTGATTAACTGAAAGTGGAGTAATCACAATGGCTCTCAACACTTGCCAACCCAGGTCGTACCCAATCTGATTGCCACCTGCTTTAACTGTGTTAGCACAAGCACAAAGCACACACACATACACACTATCCAGCACACAAACATAAGCGTACACTCTCACACACACTGAATACACAATATCTGCAAGTAAGTGCTCTTCTCACTGCCATCTATAAAAATGGACACATACAGTTGGTGTGTAACTTAGTTAGGCTTAATCAGATCTGTCCCATTCACTGATCTGATAGAGGTGGTAATCTTCAGAGTGCCACAGCACAAAGCTGCCGACTTAATCAAATCGGTCCAGAGTTAACGGCTAAACCTGTTTTAGCAAATCAATCTGCATTTGTCTATAATGTAATCATGATCCCCCCTGCTAAGAAAATAAATTCACTAGCTTATTATGTTTTAAGTACATTACAAATTGTTATGATTTGATGTAGAGTAGAGACTACATTTACTATTCAGCTTGGATCACTACATCAGGATGTGTGTGTGCTGATGTAAGTAAGATATACACTAAGTACCTGTAAAAGGTCCCGCTTCAACGCGAGTTCCTGCTGTGTAGAGGAGCAAAGGGCTCCTATAGCAATACTCATAAACTCCTCGGGGTTAATCTCAGCGAGCTGCTCCAAAATGCTTAGAGTGGGACCTCGATACTGATCCTCATCCAAGAAGATTTTTATATAAGGAATCATACCGAGGTCTCGCACTGAAACTAGAACAAAATTAAGAAAACAAAAAAATGTTGGTGTTACTGAGGAAAATAAACAAAGTAACAAGGGAATGCACAATAAGAAACATAATACAGAAACCATTTATTATGAGTGATAGTGGATACCTGTGTTTTTGATGGATCGCAACGTGAGCATAGACACAACATGAAGCATGCAGGTAGTGAGAAGTTTCTCGCCATTTTCAAGATTTGGTAACTGCTGAACATCTACAGAGCAAAATAACACATTAAATACAATATGAAGGGGAATTTCATATTAAATCTGGCTGCAGAGCCAATGTTGCAAGAACAAGAACAAAATACAACATCGATATACTTTACATGAGTCATTTTGAAATGTGTTTCAAAAGTAAATTCGATGACTCATGTCTTGCCGCGTTCCTCAATCACATATTACTTAACTGTGCTATATATGTGCAATTACTCTCTTCCTACTTTTAGTCATTGTAGAGTCATAATTACATCAGAAAAAGAAGATATAAAGTTATTTTGGTACATAACTGTTACCTGGGGCAGAGGCAACTCCAGCCTTCCTGAGGATTTTAGCTCTCCTTCGAAGTTCTCCAAGCAGCAGTTCTAGCAGACCCCCATCACTCAGCACCTCTGTTAACAGACCACTGTGGACTGTCATCCTACAGAGCAGACAGAAAACATACTAAGTGCCAAAAAAGGAATCAGGAAAAACATTTGAAGAGGAATTCTGATTTGTGTGTATCCATAATTGTTAAGAACAGTTAATGATTACAGCAACTAATGATTCACAGTGTTTTATACATCGATTGTTTCTGCACAGGAACCATAAAGAGCTGAATATTCAATTATAATGTTAGAATACACTGATTTCACACTTATGAAAGTAGACATTTATAAAATACTTTAAGGGTTAACACAAAAGCAGAACCTCAGAGGTTGATGTAAACAGAAAAACAGAAAAACCATAATGCCAAGAAGTAACATGAGCATACATAATACATGAGAATATTTTATTACAACCTATAAAGCAATCAGACATTGTCTTAATTTTTGTCTGTTGGTCCCATTTCTTTGACTGCTACCATTATTCATTGTAAATTATCCCCCATTCTCCTTTTTTAAGGATCTGTTCCAAAATTTAAGCAGGTGTCCACGGCCATATCTGACACCTGAACCACTTTTTTAAAAAAGGCGCAGTAGTTTTTGCATAATCCTGCTGACAAACAGACAGGGGAATCCTAACTTCCTTGACAGATGCAATAAACACTGCTTACCTATGAAAACACTTCAAAGCTGTGATGCCAAACTCTATCCCTGCCACTCCTCCAGCTAGTGCCCCCGTCCAACTCTGCTTCAGGACACCCAGAACTGCTCGCAAGGTCTCATGGGGGATGTAGTTCAATTTGAAAATGACCTGTAGAAAAACAATAAATTCATTATATTTCAGATGTAGAAGAATGTCTGTGATATCGCTTTTAATATTAGAAGACTTACGATCTCCAATAGTGAAAAAAAATGTTTATGAACAGGTGCTGGTTTAGACAACACACAAGCAGCTAGCTGGGCCAACGACTGAACAGTCCACTCCAGAAGAAAAAAATTAGCCGTGTCCCTCTCCCATATTGTCTGCAGTGTGCGAAGGATCTGGCAACACAACAGAGAATCCTTGGACCGGAGTAGAGATCCCTGTAGCAGATGGAAGGCAGGTAGGTTCTTCACTGCTGATCCTGGAGACAAAAGGTCAATCAGAGAGTATAAGAATGTGCACTTAATACGTCATCTAACAACTACTTTATAGTGGGCCATAATGTATGGAATAGGGTTCATATGTTTAGTCATTACAACTTTCCACACTGAGAAAGACAGTATCATTATAAATGTCAATGACGTACAGTACATAACCGCACACAAGAGCAGCCTGAGGTCAATTTAGCCAACATACATTTTGAATTAATGGATGTTTATCAGGCTTTGCTCTGGCAAGGTCAGACATTCAATTTCATTCAGAAAGGAAAACCAATAAATAACAAAACCATGTAACATAGAAACATAGTGAATTCCTCATAAAGCTAATAAGGTTATGCAAACAAAGACAGATTGAAAACAAACAACATATCACATATAAAGGTGAAGAGAAAAGCAGTGTGATTCGCCTTGATGAAGTTTGTTTGCTACATTGTCAAAATATTTGGAAAAGGTCTTAGATTTGGAAGGCAAAACATATAGCCATTTGCTGAAAATAAATACATACCTGCTTAGTAATAGGATTCATTTTCATACTTCAAAATCAAAATTAAATCAGAACCAAATAAAATCAGCACAAAAATGTCCCTAGTCTCACTGCTGGAAAGAGATCTACTCCGCTATGTGATAGATGGGCACTTGATGTGCAAGTGTGTGTTTATTGTGGACACTCCATTCATGAGTGTTAGATAGAGATGTGTGTGCGTCTATGATAGATGGCTGGTTGTTGTAGGCCAGTGGTGAATGGATGTGGGGCATGTTAACAGAGTTAGCGGGAAAGCCTCCACTTCATCATCCCAGACATAATCACCTCAGCTTCCTGTTAACCTGAGGGGTGTTGTGCGTTGCAGTGGGGCAGCGGCAGGGGAGTGGGGAGTCAGGCTGTGTGGGAAATCAACCATTAGGGGTGGTGCAGTTTGGGTAGGTTATATGAGGGCAAAAGTGCAAAGGAGCCATGAATCCTGTGGTCATCTGGGGGCTCCATTCACTCAGTAAGATCACCTTTGCTGACCCATGCAAGTAATAATTAGGCCATGTTTTAGAGCATGTTATTTGGAGGCGATGATTCACACTCTACCCTCAAGGACCAATCAAAGAAAATTAGGAAGGACGGTATCAGAATAACAATGCACAACTTTGGTAAAGACTTGACCTACCTTTGGTGAGGGGCGGGTCAAACTTAAAGCCAGGAGGTTGTGGGTTGCTAACACAAAGAACCACTTTCAACTCAGTTTTTCCAAGCATAGTGAAGGATGCAATGAGGGCTAGTAACTCCTCCACAGGCTGCATCTGATCCTCAGTCACACCTTCTTCACAGCTTATAATACATAACAACCAGACAGAAAAAGGAGAAGTGTAAAAATAGCAGAGAAAAGTAAAGAAACAAGCAAATGAATGCAAATGAATTACCTTAAATTACAACACTGTTCACTTTGACTACATTCATTTGAATGGTGCTGCACTAAAAATAGTAAATCTAATAAATCTAATCTACTCTTCAATCAAATTCTTGCAATGTCATTTCATTTCTTTGAAGTAGAATCTTCTCTCTAGGTGTCCAGTTTCCTCAAGGTGCATTTACCTCTCATCCTACAACAGCATAATAATTTCAGTCTTTCTCCATGTCTGTATTTTCAGCTCACCATTTTAGGATGTTCTCCAGGGCCTTGTAGCCGTTGTTGGTGTCAAACTCGATAAATAGAGCTGGATTCAAGCCATATGTGTCTCTTACAAAACTAAACACAGCCACTGCCACTTCAGCCAACAGTGGTCCTGAAACATCTGCACGGATTTGCAACAGGTTCTGGATGCAGATACGCACACAGTTCTTGCCTGATAATAAAAAAGAACAAAGATCAGGGAATTAGTGACTTTGATATATACCCAAAACATCGGAACGTATTTTGTCCAGAAGAGCAAGAAATAATACACTATGTATAACATAGACTAAACAAACTTTATAGAGTTTCATAAAAGTTACAAAGTCAAGCAAGGAATATACATATTCTGAAAAATATTCTGCAAAATAAATCAAACTAAACTGGTGTGTATCATGTCATTTTAGGTGAATTATCTGTGTTTGACTTGTATCATGTGAAACGTCAGTGTCTGATAGCTGGGATGCAAAGTCATGAGTCTGTGCATAATCAACTCAGTGTCTGAACAAAAATATCAGTCTGCAAAAATCAAATTATTCACTTATATGTGGAGACAATTTTCTGGGTTTCTGTGTCTATATAATAAGTGTTCAGTATCTCTGATGAAAATGCTGGAACAGACAAATGTTATTTGGCCATTTTAAAGTACTTCACCTTGTAAGCTTGGGACAGTGTTGCTTGTTGCCGCAGCAGAGACTGCCTTGAGGATCCGGGAGGCCTGATGTCTCCAGGAGGTGCTGCTCTGGTCCCATAATGATGTGAGACCAATGATTAAACACTGCAGCTCCTGAGTCTCTACCAGCCTCTCCACATGAACTGGCTGCCTGCAAAGCTGAAGAAGAACCTGGACGGGTACAGAGAGGAAATATTGACTAATTTCGAAAACAGAAAACAGAAATGAAGGGCAATTAGAGCCTGCACGACAAGCCGTAAAATGTTTCAAAAATGTCACCATTGTAGTTTACCTGTGTTATTGGCTCCTGAAATGTCTCCTCTATCGCTGTGTTCTCTTTCTTAGCTGGCAGGCAAACCAGAAGGTACAGACATTTCACCAGAGCAGCAGGGAGTTCTGGGTTTATACAGGACAGTATATCCTACAAGCAGAGACTGTCTGTCAGTGTTATAATGCTAGAGCTTCAACATGGATTTGTAAAACCAATAATTATAACCCCAGTTTGTAAAATACTGATAACATTTGAAAATACCCACAGCCTGGCCAAAAACATGCTCCACCAAATTATCTTGTGGTTCACAGTGGTTCAGGGAGGAGGGGACAGTATTTTTTAACATAGATTGGTCACTAGACTAGAGTCCAGATCTTAACCCCATTGAGAATGTTCAGGATGTGTTGAAGACAATTATGCGCAGTGGTCTGACTCCCATCACTAATACAAATCTTGATGGAAAACCAATGCAATGGAAATGAATGTGACATGTATTGCTGCATTGCATAAGATTATATAACCTAAACAATACCACAATGAATGTACCCTTTTAAACAAAGCTAAAGGCTGTCAAATGAAATACTGTGTGGGACTTTTTTTTGGACAGGCAGTCTATATCTGGGATAAGTATTGACATGTTAAGTGTAGTTAAGTGTCACTCATTTCATTTGTAGAAATGTTGCACGGTGTAACCACTGTCATTAAATAAAAGCACAGAAAAATAGTTTCCCATCACTCACCGAGTTGTCAGCAGTCAACAACAACAAAGATTTCAACAGCCACCACCCTGTACAGTTGTTACAGTTTGTGTCCTTATCCTGTCTCTGGAAAAACTGCACCACTTCATCACGAGCTCCCTCTAGAAACACACACAAACAGCATCTAGACTGTGATCCAGGAACTAAAAGTAAACTGTGTCAGCTGTAAATCATCAGTCTAAATCAATATTTATATGGGATACACTGTGTAATGTACATACTCTTGTAGTTTATGTATTAAAAACTGTGCTAAATGTTACATTCCTATTTCCAACAACATAATTTAGGTTGTGTGTCTATTTAAGATAATGATTTTTTTTACCACTACACAAGAGGTAACTTTTTTGTTTTTATTTAAATATGAAACTCAAGTGTATCTGTTAAAAAAAAGGTGTTTTTGTGGTTTTAAAAACTTCCCACATACATTAAGTTAGCGCCATATAAAACATATACTCAAAAAACCAAGTACTTCTCTAAAAACTAATATAGAAGCAAATGCAGAGCTAAATCAATCCACCCTCAACATTTAGTGCATATTCGGTTTGTTCACATGAATAGCCTGCATGTGGTTTAATTTTTCATTTTCAATAGTGTGAGTGACTTTACATTTTGACAAAACCACAGGAAAGAAAATGGCGCACAAAGAAAAAAAAGCAGAACTAAAGAGAGAGAAAGTCCCTATTACGTGGCAGTAACTTCATGTTTGTTGGGTGCATTGTGTATATTCTGTAGAAAGTGTTGGAAGTACCTGCTGGCCTCTCTGCCAGTCTGTCGTAGATGTTGTAGATGACCGTGTCAGCAGTGAGCGCTGCAAGCCGCTTTATATCCAATCCTTCAACTGTGCCAACATCACTGCAAACCTGGCATGAAAGATCATAGAATGGACTTTGAATGTCCACTGTCCTCGAAATGATGTTACCATGGTCAAAAAAGTTGAATTTATTGATACAAAAACACCTCAGCAGTTTATAGTATGTACTTAAATATTAAATATTCCCTCAAACGTTTCTATACCTTAATCTAATGTGTACTACACATCTGTACATTATCAGATACAGTGAAACAATATAACCATATCTAGTAATAAATGGATCTCAACTGCTTTGGCTAATGCACTTCACCATAAATAATAGAAGATAGTGCGTACTATATGCTCTTTTCTGTTCCATAAGAGGATATCAGATTTCACTGAGTTTGCAGTTCTTAAGTGAGGCCCTATGTTCTGGTCAAATCTCTAGTCATGGGGCTTAAACATACTCTCACACACAACGTTTGCATCTGTAAGCCCGATCAATGGAGTTATGCAAGCACATGCAGAGAATTTACACTGAGTGGTGGCATGTGAAAAAGAAGGTTTTTATATGACGACACAATGCACAAGATGATGCACAAAGTTTGTCTTTTTCCAATCAATGAAAGTGAAGGCTGAAGCTGGAGTAAAGCCCAAAGCTGTAGTTGCTATTTTGTCCATCATGTGACTGTTTAGTAAACCATTTTACTAAGGGTCCATGTACAGCTCAGGAGAAAGTGACAGCATCAGCTGAGGGGCAAACATCTGACTGTTGCCTGGTATTTTTAGTTGTACACTGAAGTAGTTAGAACAACCTTTGGAAATGATACCATCCTGTGGCATTCATTAAAACTTTTTGAAATTAAATTACATTTGAGCTGTGACTCCACTTAAAATTCCCATGCCACATGTCATAAATCCATTCCCTTCACAGCTTTATTTCAGTGGCACATACCTGTATGTACAAAGGCAGGATTTTAGCAAGATCCTCATCTCTTAGTGCTAAAGGAACATGGTCAGTTCTGTGGTCAGGGTTTGAGTATGTGTGAATTCCCAGCCGCTGTAGTTGTTCTATGAGCACTTGTTGGAGATGAGGGTCTTTACAGGAGCCCGCCACTTTCCCGGCTTTCAACTCCACTGAGACAGATAACTCCCCCGAAGCACTCAGCTCTCCAGTTTCCTTATTGATCCTCTCCACTTTAACAGTCTGATCCTGTGAAAAAAAGGCATATAAGGAGGTGAATTAGTTATCCCTTATTTTAACATGTCTCAGTTTTACATAACATTGACAACATCTTTTAATCAGCCCTCCTTCGTCTGTTTCACTTCCTCAGATAAATTTATCCTAATCCTTGGGCCATCCCCTTCCCTGGAGCACACTGCGTGCATTGAGAAATCACCAGATGGCTAAAACAGACCTCTCACAGTCATGTGTCACTCTTAACAACTGGTTATAAAACTATGTGGGAGCACTTGGGTGTAATTGGCTGACGTTTTCAATGAGAAGAAACAATTAATGCTAAAAAAGTTGAAGTTGTTGAAGGCTTTTAGAAAAATTTACCTTCTTACATCTTGCATGAGTATTATTTTTTTCTTTCAGAGAAAGTATTTAGCCACCTACAGTAACAGCTTCATTAATATCTAAAAAGACTTATGTCTGTTTTGTCCCACTATCTTGTCACTCCCTGTCCCTGTACACGTTTATGAGCCCTCCCTCTATGCATGTATACGTATACAAACAAGGAATGGATGAATATGATGTGAATATAAAGTTTGAGGTTGTTACTTAAACACAAGCTGTATTTAAAAATTAAGTTGTCCTCCACAGAGGGGTGGTGATGACAGGTTTAAGAAAAACAAAAAGTGTAAAAACACTGTCACTTAGAAAGGGGATGTTTTGAGGTGTACATATTTAAACCAGAGCTTTTGTTTATATGAATGAATCTACCTACCTTCTTAATATTATTCATATTACAAAGTTATTAGTAACATTAGTAGAATACAACACGTCCTCTACAGTTTGAAGCCTCTCACACAAGAGGTTGTCAATTCAAAAGCTACACCTTTGTGTCACACCAAGTGTGAAAAGGGAATCTGGGTGCTCCAAAGTAGACATTACTGCACAACTTAGTGTTGACAAAAAGGGTATTGTTTTGTCATTACAGTAACTATTTTAGGTCCTTTCTCTAGTTACACACATGGGGATTACCTAACTGATGAACTGCCAGAGCAGGAGGGATCAGTTGCTCTAATACTGTCAATGCACACAGAGGCAGTTCACATTCTTTTGAAATCATTCAATGCTTGGATTTTTTTTCTCAAGTGACATCTTCAGACTAGCAGTGAGCACACAAGCATCCAAAACCAATGCTTCCGTGTGTAAGTGGAAAAGCAACGCATACATTAAATCTTTTCAGTTTTCCAGTGACATATAGAGTACACCAACAAAAGCATGTCAATGAAAAATGCATACACATGTTAGTACAATACATAGACGGAGTTAGTACAATAAAACAATGAGAAGACTTCTCCTAAACAGCACTATCCATGTGTACACATTAATGTCTTACCTGTACTTGGGTGAGAGCCATCTGGGATTTTTTTTTGGCTCTAAGAGGAAACTCTCAGATTTTTGTGTTTTTCTCCCTGCATGAAAAGTTTGTCCCCGTTCCCATGTCAGTAGGAGAAACAAGCACAGACCTGCTATGACAGGACTAGTGCCTACAGTTTAAACTGTTCTGTAGAATTGCCCGCCCCTTACTAATCGGCAGCAAGCAGACTGAACTTTGAACAAGCACAGTAACTCTGATCAGCTGGCTCAGGTCATGTGCCTTCTTACTTCCTTAGTGAAGCAGAAGTGAAAAACTGTTGTTAAGCTGGTTGGATGGGGCCCTCCCATCACAGCTCAATGAAGAGTCCGTTTGCTTTTTATAGACATGTCATGTCAGGAGTGATATGAATCAGACTGAGTGTGTCCCATGATTCACCAAAGAAGCAAATAACAAATCTTTTTATGGTGATTTTAGGTGTATGCAAATAAATGGGCTTGGCGTGAAACTCAGCTGTGGCAAAGATAGATTTTTTGTTTGTTTGTTTGTTTTATATTGTAGGCTTTTTAAACAAAACAAATAATTAACAGCATCAAAAACACTCAAATACCATTTACAATTTAAGGTGTTAAGACCCAAAACTAAATGCCTGAAAGAAAGAACAGATTCCATGAGTCTTGGGGGTGATTTTGGTTGCTTTTATATTTGACTCATGGGATGCACCTTGATAAAAAAGTAATACATAATAAAAGAAGTGGTTGAGGGTTGTCTGGATGCTTGTGGTACAGTGAGGAAACCGTGTGAATTGGGAAAGTACAGTGAGGTTTTATAGCCAACGTGAAAACAACAGCATCCCAATACAGATAAACAGCGCCATCTTTTGCATTTTAGAGGAAATGCATCTATGATTCCAAATCTGAAATGTGTTTGTGACTGATCAGTGAGCCTTTTGTGTTCTTCCAAACATGAAAACGTGTGCGTAACTAAGTTTTAAGATCGGTCAGCCATTAATAAAAGTGCTCTTATGTCAACTATGAAGACAATCCGTTTCTTGACACATTTAATTAAGTCTAGAAACACACAAACTGACTCCATCTACACAAGTACACGTTTTTGTGGAGGCATACTCACGGGTTCATCAGGTGGCACAGTTATAACGTAAAAACACTTCCCTTTTTTCACAAGTGTCACGTTGTTGCTATTTTTACAGTGTTAACTAACACTAGCAAACTGCCAGTGTGTAAATGGCGCCTGAATCTTAAAGTCTCAAAGGTTTTCTGTCATTTCAGCCTGTTGCAGCGTTGAATTCACGCACAAACGACACCGACGTCCAGATAAACGTGTAATATTTTCTTTTTCGACAAGTTTTTTGTTCGTACTTCATTAGCCTAGATATCATTTTTTTTATACTTTCAGTGTAGCCCGAATAAACTATAATCTCGAGACGCTGTCAATTAACTTTAAAGTAACCGTTTTGAGGCTTTTTATTATTTATAGAGACCACGTGCCTTGTTGACGTCGACGAGAACGGCGGTCATGTGATCTACTGCAGCCAATGAGACGTTCAGGGCGTGTCCTGCCTCAATCAGTTTAGCACAATGAAAGATCCCCATTACTTTGCTGTGAAAGGTGATCTCCCGTCTCTCTTTACATTATGATGTTGTAGTTGTTCGTGGGGAGCAGCTGCTTGTGTTTGCGTTGCACTTTCTGTCGGTGGAAGTAACAGCAGGCCGCTCCTGTGCATGCATCATAATGCACCCGATGCCTGTGTGCTCCAGTGGTGGTGGTGGTGGAGACATATTTGACTGTATACAGAGAGGAAACATTGAACAGTGTATACACTTCCTCCAAAATGACCGATCAATCCTAAAACAAAAAGGTAAGATAACAAAACGGAAACCAGCAACATTATTAATAGCATGTTTTATATTCAAGTTAGTGAAGAGCTTTTCCGTGTCAGCTTCTGCAGAAACCGTTACTTCCTAATGTTTTACTGTTAGTTCAAATGTCAGTAGCTGTCATTTCTGATATTGTCACTATAATCCATGCGTTGTTTTTACAATATATATGCCACATGCTTACACTAGTGTGATACTAAACTCACTTATAAAACCTACAAAGATTACAGCATGAAGTAGTTTTTAATCTTTAAATTTTACCAGCTTGTGTCTCCTGATGTGATTTTTGTCACTTTGCCATTTGGGAAACCTAATATTGCTGCTGTGAGAGAGAAGTAAGATGGTCTGGCACCAACTCTGGGCAGATCAAGTGACAACACAGCACAAAACAGCTTATTGTGTCCAAGGGAACCCTAACCCCCAAGTCCAGAGGGGTTTCATCAAGAGGCTGTCAGGCCATGCATTTGCCAGGCCTGTATTGTTAGCCTGAGCAAGTGAAGGGTCAGGATCCTCAAACATGAGTGTGTAATGCGTGTGTGTCTTCATCCAGGCTGGGGTGGATTCACCCCGCTCCACTATGCAGCTCTCCATGGTAACCGAGCACTGGTTGATCTTTTCCTAAGTAATGGAGCTGATCCTAACCTGACGTGTGATGCAGGACAGACTGCTTTTCACTTTGCCTGCAGGTGAGGCACCCACTGCATCTTTTTATGCTATTTTTCCTGACTGTCTCCTTACAAGTAGTAAGGTTGAACAGTTGCAGGAAACCAAGAGATAGAGTTTATGGTTATCAAACATGCATATCATATCAACAGCATAACCATCCAAGCAAAGTGTTCCCACCTGTGTATCTGAATAATAATGATTTATACTTCTGACACCCATCAGGCAAGGGAATATCTATATTATTCACCAAATGATGCAATATGGAGCTGATTTGCGCATCATAGACTTGCAAGGAAAAACATCATTGCATCATGCAGTTACTGGAGGCAATATGTGAGTCAACGAACATACAAACTAACACAAACTGGATTAATAACACTATTGTCTAATTATGTAATGTGTTCACTGGTGCATTGTTGTGTTTTCCAGTGTTGCAGTGCATTATTTGTGGGAGACTGGAATGTTCCGGTTCTCTGACACAGACATGTACAAGGTGACGCCTCTTCACCTGGCTGCATCAACAGGCAACACAGAAGTGGTGCGATACCTGCTCAGAGACCAGGTATGCTACACTCTGATTAGAAATGCATTCACACACACTCACTCTCACACACACACACACACACACACACACACATATGCATCAGGCCATTGTGAAGGTAACCCCTCTGTGTTGAAAGAATTTATGGATACACTTAAAGAAACTGGGCTTTTAGAAATCTAATAGATATTTAATTTAAAACCTTCTACAGACAGATATTTTTAAGCTGTAACAGGGCACAGATAAAACATGAACAACTTAATCTAAACAATATTTCAACAGAAATATGCCTGGAGGATTAATCGATTCACAAGGTAACAATGGCACCATTCCCAACAATCATCTGAAGATGATTTCTGGAAGCTAAGTTGAATTTGCCATTTTAGATAATTCTGGGAAATAAAGACTGCAGACTTCCTAATAGCAGCCATGCACCCCAACCCTCTGCACTGTTTGTGTTTCAGAGATGTGCTGTAGATGCTGTCGACCAGCAGGGAGCGACAGCACTTCATGTTGCAGCAGAGAGAGGAGGCGTAGAGGTGTGCTGGACACTGCTGCAGAGAGCAGGATGCAGGATGCTCCATCAGAAGAACCACAGCGGGCTCACACCACTGGATCTCAGCAAGCAAGGGAAAACATTTAGGTGAATCTGCAATGTCTAGAAATCTCTGGAAAAGCACTGACTCTCAGACCACTGTATGAGATAGTAGCAGTCCTCAGTGCTATTAAAATATCCAGTATGTTGGCATTTCCAGATTACATTTTCCTCTTGGGATTCGTGCACTGATTAATACATTGCTATGCTGTGAATTTTTTTTCTAGACATCAGCAACTTACCAAACTACTGAGTCGGTACATTAATGAGCCAATACACCACAAGCCCAGAGAGTCTCATGGTAAATATTACTTTATAGTTTTGATAAATAATTTCTGACAGAAGCAAAGATTATTATTATGTTCACTTGTGATATTTATTCCTCTGTTACATTAAAGCTGTAGTGTATGTATCTGTTTATTTGTTTATTATCTTGGATTGTTTATGTCATTTTTTTTACATTTTTTTTTTTTACAGTTTTGTATTACTGGACACTGTTTTTTCCAACCCTGAATGGAGCTGCCATTCTGCTCATAGCTGCCATGTTGGGAGGCTATGGTGGGCTAATATGCGCTTTGCTTTTCCCTTGGTTGGCCAGAAGCATCTTCACACAATATCATCGCATGACAACATACCAAAGGTTGGAGGAATACAAAATGATTATCATTTAGTTAGCATGTTTTATTGTTTGTTACATCTCTCTGATTCTATGTCATAATATGTTTCTTACTTCTAGGTTACCAAATCCAGTCTACTTGGGAACACTCATAGCTGGTTTGTTCCATTCCCTTCTGTGCTTCTATGGAAAAATAATGCCTAATATCCTTAACAAATATAGCGTAATGTAAGTAAAATTGTTACAACAACTTGATGTTTTAATATTGTACATTGTTGGGAACATGATTCCAGAAAGATGTTTGTATAAATTTTTTTCATCTTCACCAATCCCTACTCAGTTTCCTCAATGACAAATCATTTTAAAAGACATGGTTCTATATATACAGAAAAAAATATTAGGACACATTAGACCTACTTCTTGCAGGACTTTCTGCATCCATTGATGTGAAATATTGTCCGTGTAAGATTGTTCACATGTGTTGTTGTCAATAATCATGACGATATATCGTCAAATCATATTTTCTTTTAAAATTAAAGACTGATATTTCTTCCTGAGTGTGACTTGAAGAAACCAGACAGACAGGTACTTGTGGTTGTATTTATGTCCGGAACATGACAAATATTTCAGAAATCTAGAAGTGGAACATTTTGAACAGCTTCAACACTGAGCAAATGTAGGTAAAATTAAGCTTTGAAGCATTTTGTAAATGTAGTTAGGAACGGAATTAACCACTAAGAATGATATAAAAAATATATATATATTGTAATCATATTAATCGTAATGTAGAAGATGATTATAATATTTGTCGTTATTGTTCTGTTGCCCAGCTCTCTTATAGTAAAGACACACTTGAATTCAATGTGTCCCAATAGTTTTGTCCAGATAGTGTATACAATTATCTAAGGATAGCATTCTGTCTCTCTATTCTTGTTTGGTCATGTAGCTATTATGTTGATATAAAAATGTGAATGTTTTCTTCCTTAACTTTGTGCACGTGTGTGGCCAACCAGCGCCTTAGTCCAGGTGTCGATGGTCCACTTCTCCTTAGTCCTGTGTGTGTTTTGCAAAGTTCTGACTCAAGATCCTGGGACGCTGGACAGAGCAGATGCTGACCCTCGGTTTTCCTGTATAGCTGACCTGGTGGAGAATAATCAGAGCCCGCATAGATTCTGCCCGTATTGTGAGGTAAGTCATAAATGAGATGGTGCAGAGAGCATTTTGATAGGTATATTTTTTGGCATTATTTGGCAAGAATTCCATACTGCGCTTTAAAGATATTGTAAATCAAGTGGTCTGAGAGTGAAGTAGAGGCCTGTACTTGCTCATGGCTTTGTTTAGAGTGTTTAGAAAGTCTGGTCATGTTACAGAAGATGGTTAATCACAGGTCTTTTCAGAGAAATGATATAACAAAAACATATTATTAACAGCAACAGCCACTGACAAGCCCATACATAGAAAATGGAACACACACCTTCTAAAATATTAAATTAGTCATTATTTCAGTCATGTAATATATCTTTGTAAAAATAGAAAGGCAGTAATATTAAAAATGCACAAGTTCTAGTTCATGTTCTCACTCATCATGTTCTCACCAGTCACGAGAAGTCATGGTAATTCTTAGTGTGTGTATTTTTTTTTTCTCCCTGTGTTTTCTTTCACTCAGTTATTTCAGCCTGACAACACTAAACACTGCAAGTTATGTGACGTGTGCATTAAAGACTACGACCATCACTGCCTTTTCCTCAACCGGTGCATCGGCCGGGCCAACCACCGCCTCTTCCTCTTCTTCATCCTCTCCATGGTGACAGCCCACCTCCTTTTTGTTGCCACAGCAACAAGTTACCTGTATGACAAGAAGTCTCTGAGCAGTCACAGCTTGTCAGTGTGGATTAAACTGGTGGGGGAGGAGTTCTGGGTTGTGGTCATGGGGATTATGAACGCACTGACACTGCTTTGGGAGGTGTGGCTATTGACTGAGCAGTTTGACGCCATCGCCACAGGAACAACCACCTATTTCAGACAGTGTGAATCAACAGCCCGGCAGAGATCCCTAGTACAACGTTGGGTTACAGTATTGTCTTTTATGTTGGAGGGGAGAAGACGAGTGGGTAACGGACAAACAAGAGACAACAAATCTGCCATAGACATTTAATAATACAATTTGTCCTTTAATGTTTTATTTGTCTCATCACTCACTTACAGATATATACACTGTCTGTTTACAAAGTCTTGGTGTGCTCTCAAACATCCTTTTTAGATTCAATAATTGTCTAATGCATATATATGCATATAACAAGTTGTACTGTAAAACAATGTAAGCTTGGTTATATCTTAATGTGATATTTTAATATGTAGTATATCCACTATACACTACATCAAGTGTTTGGTCCTACTACGTTTTTAGACTTTAACCTAGTTTGTAGTGACGTCACTGAGCATTTTTAAAAAGACAGTGTTTTTAATGAAGTTGTGGGTTTACATTCATCTGTAAAGCACTAGTAATTTCCAAAACTGTGTCTTAGCAGGTATCACCACTGATTCTCTGAGTGCTCACACCTGTTTTTATATTCCACATCAGCATACCTTTTTAACTTTACTGTTACTGTTGTTTTAGATAAAAGTTACACATACTGTAGAACATAGGTCAAAGTTGTGAAGAATTGTGTACTCATATTATTATCAAGTCCTGTGATTAGCTACTAATAATACTTAATAGCAGATGCACTGAAGACTTTGTTCTCTAACATAATGTCATTACCTCTCTGACCTGCTCACAGTCATTTGTGCCAAGACACTTCCTCTGCTCTTGCTAATGGGACATAGTCTTTTCATGCTTTCAATTACTCATGCTCATTTCCTATGTGTCCCTCAGGACCATATTTCTAGATTATAGATGATGTTTCCCACACCCCTCAGAGGCTGGTGTGACTGGACTATGTGAGGCTACATCATGGTGGTATAATGTGGTGTCTGGTGCACTGCCTGTTACTGTATACATATGGTGTGGTTAATGAGTGCATGTAAGCCTATGAAACTGAGTTTACTGTGTTCTTTGTCCCTGAATCAGTGTTATTGTAATAAACAACATGTCTATATTTTCCTGGTGATATAGCTAACTGAGGTTTTCAAATTAATCCTCCTATTTGTGCCATTATGTTTTATGTTGTAGTAAAAACTATGTTTAATAAATAAATTCACTGAAAACTATCATTTGTTTAAAAAAAAAAAAAAATACACCCATATGTTTTGT
The DNA here is from genome assembly GCA_029822895.1 of Maxillicosta whitleyi. NCBI lineage: Eukaryota > Metazoa > Chordata > Actinopteri > Perciformes > Neosebastidae > Maxillicosta > Maxillicosta whitleyi. The sequence continues at coordinate 10,693,028 of JAPSES010000097.1, read as the reverse complement.
TGGAACTCACTGAGTAACTTGAGCTGCAGGCCTTTAAAGGCTTTGTGACCTTCATCTTGATTTGCATAAGCAAATCACTTACAAGCAAATGCTTGGATTTTACTGTATTATAAGCTGACACAAAGTACAGTAGCAACATTTGAAGGAGAAACCCATAATATTTTTTTACTCAGGCGTCAGCAGATTTCACTTCTCCATCAAGGCTGGCTGCTTCCTGAGTGAGAGTCAGACTGACAATGGTGAGAAGGACAGCAGGAGGGTATCACACAGCTGTGTTTTATTTCTTTGGAAGCCGGTACCTATCACAGCAGCTGCTGAGGACTATGTGATGCTTTCTTTTATGGCGTACAGGGAATGGCTCCAGACTGAAAGTCGCCTTCTCTGTCCATCTGAGATGACACGGCAAGTAATACTCTCATGACTGTCTTCCTTTCCTTCCTTCGGAGAGCCTGTTGACATCAGCATTTCTTAAACATACGTCATTGGTGTGTTGATGATGGCAACTATAGTAGTCCCTTCTCTTTGGGTATGTGCCTGTCATTTGATTTGGATCTTAGTAATTACCAATTAAGGACAGGACTGAGATTTGCCATTGTTCTGACCCTGAGTGAGCTGGTGTGTGTGTTTGCCTACTGTGGTTCTAGAAATGGCTCCAGTAGAGAAGAAGGCGCACTGGGGAGTTCAACTCAGAAGTTTGTTTAACTACGATTCTTCTGACCAGTGATATGCAGAAAGAATTGGCAGGTAAAGCTCCTCTTTTTAAAATTGGATCTGTTTTTTCATTTGTTTATGTTATAAAATAATTTATATTAGAGTTTAATGGCTGAGTATGCATATTCAGTGTTCCATGGGTGCTCTATTTTCACCAAAAATGTTATATATGACCCTATATCAAGAGTGATTGTCATATATGTTC
>JAPSES010000097.1:10666917-10692012 GCA_029822895.1 Maxillicosta whitleyi | reverse complement strand
TATATATATGTGTGTGTGTGTGTGTATTCAACAACCTACAAAGATTATTAGATATTTATGGTCAAATCTGTATGTGTATGTACAATATGTGTAATATGTGTATGTGTGTATGTACAATATACAGTACATAATAATTCGATAGATTTCACATGTATGATATTTCAATATACAGTATGCACGTTTCTGTATAGGATCATATACTATATGTGTTTTTCCTTGTGAGAAAGCTTGGGCAGTATGCCCTTCAATGCACTTCAATATGGTCTCATCCAGCCACTTTAAACCTCAGTGTTTATCTGTTTTTTTATCACATCCGCTATAATCCTACAAGGCAGAATAGCTACAAGAACATCACACCCTTGAGTGCTGTGGCTTTCACCATTGCAAAGTGACTGAGTATTGTGGTATTTCCCTTCAGACTATAAATCTTAAGCTGAACAAGTCACTAAAAAATGTTATACAGTCGACTTTTTGTCAGTTTTGATGGATCAGCCCTGCACATCTGTAATGGTTTATAGTATGGATACAGACAATGCAATGACTCTTACTCTGTATCAAACATTTAACAGTGAGGACAGTGTCAGTTCAATCAAATGTATTGATCTAAGTCTGTTCTTCAGGTGCATTTGTGACCACAATCAAATCTCTCTATGAAAACAGCTGGAGAGAATATTAAAAGTGATGGGCAGCCTATGTATTTAAAAAAAAAAAAAAAGGCGACAAGACAGAGGACATAGAGCCAGACATATTTATAGACGGTGAGAAATTGATACTGAGAGTGTGCAGCAGTAAGCAGCATAGGCAGAGAGACAGACACTAAAGGAAAATAAGAGAGAGAGAGAGAGAGAGAGAGAGAGAGAGAGTGGGCAGGGCTCTAGGTATGTGAGAACAACAGCACGCCGGGCCGGTGGGACAGAGAGGGGAGTGAGACGCAAAAGGAAGGAGGGGAGAGTGTGGTAGTAAGTGCTTGTAAGTGAGCGTATGCATGTGTGGGTGCATGTATGTGTGTGTGTGTGTGAAATCAGTGCAGAGACAGCGTCCAAGTGCAAGGCAGTAAGCTGGGGAGGGAGAGAGAGAGAGGGAGAGAGAGATGCTCGTGGAGGATGAGGAGTAACAGGGCGAGGCAGCAGCGAGAGGCGCTGAGTGTCTGTGTGTGTGTGTATGTGTGTGTGTGAGGAACAGTGTGTGAACAGAGGGATGCAGTCATGTCTCTGTGAGAGGGAGCAGCACAGCAACGGTAACCATGCTGAGCCCCAAGATAAAGCAGGCACGCCGGGGTAAGCACAGTCCCTCCTCCAACAGCTCTTTCTTTCTGTCCTCTGTGCATTTTCATTCTCTGTCTAGCTCTGCAGACCTCTATCTGTGCCGGTGTCTTTATGATAATTTACTTGCTGTCAGTGCATTCATTGATCATGACATCAGCAGGTACTAGTATTGAATCTGCTAACTAGTATCCATCTGCATCCCGGTGGCTATTGTTATCAGTGATTAGTTTTCTTCATCTGCTGTGTTCAAAGCTTAATGTGACTTAGATGAGTAGAGGGTCTACTACCGGGTGATGTAATCCCCTATGTCTCTTGATTATTCCCTCCTCATTCCTAGAAGACTTGAACCTAATGGAGACACACTGTAGGTTGTAGTAAAAACATGGCTGCTGGTGGCATAATTCTCCATTCAACAATGGTCTGCACCCTGACATGTCCACACCTGAGCACATGACTACTGTACAGCTTTATTGGCTTAGGGTTTATCTAAGATCTTGGTTTGTTTTTTTCTTGGCGTGGTTTTGAGCAGGTGACAGACTCAAGATCAGAGGTGGTGAGAGGAATGCAGGGGCTCTCCACACATGTAAATCACAACAGCTGACTGTCAAACATAGTTCCTCTAACTCAGGGTAAAATCCACTTGACTGAAGTCGGGACGACACCACATATACACGCCTCTCACATGACTGTGCGGATGAATATGGAAGCTGTAAATCACAAGAACAACCACGGGCACTGAAATGATCATGATGCTGAATATAAATACTTGCTGTACTCCTTATAGCAGGTGGTTGCTAGACAACCAATGCATGCTGGTTCAGGTGGTTGGGAGAGTTGTGACAATCGATGCAAGAAGCGTTGGAGTAGAAAATATCTTGTAAAAGATCATTGCACATTAGATGATTTTAATAGAATCATTTCCACCATTGGAATAAAGTCCTGATGTCAAGTCAAAATTTTTATAACACTCATCACACAAAAAATGAAATATAGCAACCTTGAGAATGTTTCTGTGTGTGTGTGTGTGTGTGTTTGTGTGTGTGTGTGTGTGTGTGTGTGTGTTTCTCTTTTGGCAGTAATTGTCCAGGGCCATAAAAAGATGATGGGAAGGAGAAGTGGTTCTTTTTTCTCCTTCATGAACGCGGCAGTAACCACTTCGGTTTGCTCGCCACGTTTGCTTGCTTGCCATCTCTCATTTGCTGTAATGGTATTCTCCTTTGATTAGATTCCCAGCTCTGCTCTCTTCTGACCCTTTTATGCAACATCATTCAGGGCAAATACAGAGCATCGCTGAGCTGGATCTGCAATCTGAAGCTTGAATATCAGACCTGAATCTAAAAGCATCGAAGAAGTCTTACTGGAAGCTGTTAGTGGCAAAAGCTGAATCATCTGTTTTACTCAATGAATGTCAATTACTATTCAGAGACGATATTTAAAGAAATAATGAATAGCTTCAGTCAACAAGTTGTCATCCCTTTGAGGTACTGTTGTTGCTGAATTACTTTCACTATTCAAAATTCTTTGTACCGTAACATAATATAAATAAATGACATTTATAATGAAGATATGGTAAAGATGTAAAATACGATCATGCTTTTACCAATGTACTGAAGAAAAAGACCATTAATATTTCTGATACTTATATTAATGTCTTGTATCATACAATCCAATACTGTAAAGGAAATCATTCTCAATTTTTTACTATTCACTGGCTATCAAAATTTATGTGGATGAATCCATCATCATAAATGAGATTGAAAATGTTAACCCATCTGCAGTGACGCATTTCGGTTAGTTTGTCCATTTAAAGTTACCGTTGCGCAAACGGGCAGTTGATCTGAAATTGACAGGCAGAAGAACCAACCGATAAAGACTGAAGATGCTAAACAGCACATTAGCCTCTCAATTGGAAATTTTACTACAAAAAAACCAAGACGCAACAGTTGTTTCAAGTTGTATTAGTGAAACTGCTGAAGGTGTTTAATAAACACATTAGGAGCATATATCTCCTTATTTCTTGAGTGAAATGAAACATGATAATATAGATTTAAAATGAATGATACATAATTGTGGTTAATCAAAATAAATTTGCAGCAACTCTGATTAATCTCATTAAAAATCTTTAATTGTTTGATAGCACTTCTATTTACATGTTATTAACAATGAATACATAAGCACTGTGCATAGTACAGTAATTCATGTTATAATATGTATTAAAGAAACTCTTACCTGAGCAGCTTTTGGTTTGACACTAATTTAATATGTTGTTGCAATTTAATCAGAAAAAGTTTAAACATTCAAAACCTACAGTGAGCTAATGAACACAATATGTAACACAGCATGTTGCAAATACCGTAACTCCACAATAGAATGTAGCTCCTACACAATAGTTACAGTGGAGGAGGAATACCTCAAAAAAACGATCCTCAGAAACAATCTTTATCTAACATCAATAAATGGAATACCAAGGTCAGTGCTTTAATATACCCCACCTTTTACTGTTGAACTTGCATTTTGCTTACCTGGTGTTGTTCATGTTAAATAACTGTTTATAGTCAACTTTTACTGTAAAAATATGAAATTGTTTCTCTGAAAACCTTTGCCATATCTCAGATGAAATGAGTTCGCTGAAGCATCCTTTATTTAATATAGAACTGAAGTAAGTTATATTGGAAATCAAATGGAATTGGAACATTGAGAATTGAAACTGAATCAATTTGTAAAAATCGGTGCCAATACCCAGATATGCTCCCTACACTATGATGCGCTCCAATGCTACTCAGCAGATTATTACTCATTGAAACATAAACCTTGTTGGAAGAATAAGGGTAAGTGATGATTATTTGTGTACAATGGAGCAATGCACTCCATGTACATTAACAATCCTTTGCTAACAGCAGATTTAGAAGAAAAAAAACAAAACTCTTTGACATTTCCGGTCTCCTTTTTAAAGATTTTCAGGATATTTCTCTTGCACATATAGAGTGTGCCCCGCCTACCTCTACTGACAGCATACAGTCTTGTTAATGACTGCTTTACGTGGTGTCTTCTCCCTCTCCAGCAATAATGACTTTGCAAATGAAGGACACCCAGAGAGGAGGGAAATAAAACGATGAGTTTAGTCAGAGGGCAGATAAGGCAGAGTGAGTAGAAACAGGAGAGAGAAACAGAAAGAGAGATTTCAGGCCCATACAGATACCTTCCCTGCTGTCCTCAGCAGAACGCGAGATGCAATTAACAAGGAAAAAAAGACGCCATTGATTTCGCTCTCCTCTCTCTCTCTCTCTCTCTCTCTCTCTCTCTCTCTCTCTCTCTCTCCTCCCCTGACTCCCTGGGGATCACCATACTGTCACTGTTTTTACTCTATACCATTGGCATACAGATGCTGATATGTAATCCATGTAATCAAGCTGCAGCAATTAAAGCATAACCTGATCCAAAGAGACCCCTTTCTGTGTAAAACAATGAAAATGATATGTGCACTAATTACTGTCCAAAACACATAATAACATTTGCTGGAGTAAAGATATGGATGTCATTTTACAACAGGATGTCTTTGCTACAAAATGGAGGCTGTGCCTTGGTAGATTGACTTGGTATTTTAAGAGGGAATCTGAATGCATGGTCAAGCCTGTGGGCTTAGCTGTGCCCATGGGAGATTTCTGTGAATAATGATTGTGGATTTTATTTTTCTGGGTTTTTAGAGTCACGGAGGAGAACAAAGAGTGAAAATCCCAAAATAACTTGCAACCTATTTCTTTGTTTAACCCTCTATTTCTTTCGTTTGTTTTCTCAGACTTTTTTTTTTCTTTAAGATTAAAACCACTACTATTACTTATACGTTTGTGGATGTTTGTGTTCATGCAGCAAGGTCAAAGAGCATGGTGCTTGGAGAGTTGTCCCGGGTCTCCAGACCTTGCTCTCCTCTGGATCAGGAGAAAGCTCTGAAGGCAGGTTGGCTGAAGAGACAACGGAGCATCATGAAAAACTGGCAGCTGCGATGGTTTGTCTTGAGGACTGAAGCCCTCTACTTCTACAAAGACCAGGATGAAACCAAGGCACAGGTGATTCACACATTTCATCAAAATAAAAGTTAAACACAGGTTTGAATAAAATGGTATAAATATAGGCAGAGATATGGTGTCATCTGTTACCCCAGGAGTCTCGTGTATTTTAGAATGGAAAACAGATACAGTTTCATGAATTCATTTACCCTCAGGACTACTTGATCCAATATGGATTCTCCAACCCTGAAAATAGCTTATTGATTCTTTTAAATGAAGCAAACAAATGATTAAATATAGCCCTCAATCAAAGTTAGGACCATGTCAGTGAGATTTTTAGATCAACTTGCTTTTATCTTTACCTCTCTCAAAGAGATTCTGTAATCTCTTCTGTTTGTCAGGAGCATTATGCAGAAAATATCACACAGATTTTTATAAACCATCACAGATGACTAGGGCATGGGGCAAAAAAAAACAAACAAACATTCGGTACAGGTTTGTAAAAAGGAGCAGAGCTTAGAAAAAAAAAGGGGGGGCTTCTGGTTAACTTAGAATGGTAATAGTCAGTTAAATAAAAAAAGAAGAAGTGTCACCACCTAAGGCCAACTGTCTGCTTCTCTTTTCATTTTGCAATATTATTAAACCACAAAATTATGACCTATATTTATCATTCCTATTAACTGTCATCTTTCTGCAATAGAAGCTACTAGTACTCTACTTTTAAAGAAATATATTTTTTATGGATCTCCTTAAAATCCTTGGCCTGTGCCCTACCTTGCCACTAAATTTCATCAAAATGAATGCAGTACTTATTACATAATCCTGCTGACAGCCAGAATCTCCTTGATGAAGGTAAAATTAAAGTATCCAGCAGCACTAATTGACAGAAAAACTCAATTTGTGGTTGGTTTGTGGTTTGAGAATGGATTATTGGCCTTGGTAGGGATCTGCACTGCATGTCTGACCACTATTCTAGTTATATTTTTGTGCCAAGCAAGAGATGTATGTTTTAATGGTATTTTAGAAAACGGCTATTTACTATTTATATATAACTGAAAGGTTGGTGGTTTGAATCCTGCTCTGCCTTAGTCATGTGCCATTGTGTCCATGGGTAAGACCATTCACCCATATTGTCTCCAGTGTCAGTCACACTGAGGTATGAATGCGTATGAATGTTCGTGGTGGTCAGACGGAACGTTTGGCAAGAATTGGCAGGCATGCTGCTGAAAGCCTGCCCCAGGGCAGCTATGGTTACAAATGTAGTTTACTAGCACCAGAATATGAATGTGAGAGTGAATGAATAATGGATCAATAATGTAAAGCACATTGGGTGCCTTGAAAAGCACTGCAGAAATCGAAACCATTATTATTATTATGATTATTGTATAAATAAAAATGACCTTTACTGAAGACATCACATTATCCACTAAATTCAAGATATTATTATTGCCCTGACACACTTTCAGTTTCACTGATAATATGGTAAGTGTCTGCCCCGTGTTCTGCCTTAAGCACTTAGTGGATGACCCTTGACACTCTGTATGATGGACGCATCCAAAAAGCACATAGACCAGGAAGCAGTAGATGGATAAATAGATGAAGGAGTGTTTCCCTGAGTCATCCCTGCCTCCATCATCATTACCTCCCTCTCTTGGACAGATGCCCGGAGTCTGGAGTACTCAGAGCTTTATAATGTTTAACATACACTACACGTCCAGAACATCTAGAACCACAAATTGATTTCTTGTTTGGCCACTGAATACCACTGATGCAATGTTTTCCTCCTGCCTCCCTGCCTGTCTGTTAGGCTGTCGGTCATTCTGTCTATCTCATGTCTTCCTGTCCTTCTTCTCCAGGGTTGTATTCCTCTTCAGGGCAGTCAGGTCAATGAGCTGCTTGCCAATCAGGACGAGCCTGGCCGTCACCTTTTTGAAATCGTTCCAGGTGAGCTGGCAAGTCTGTCCTGTGAGCAAGTACGTAAGTATGTAAGCCTTGCTCAAGTGGTGTTGAGTGCCAAAAAGAAAAGCACACGGTTCACTTTACATGGAATCCAGCAGGGAAATCATTTGTAAAACAATATCTAAATACAGTATCTAAATATTATATATTAGGGTTTTTTTTTTTTGTATAACATAAATGCAATATTATAGCCTCTTTATTTATTGCATGAATTGATTTCTTGTATAAAAAGTCACATCCTTGCACACGAAACACAGTGACAAATAGAAAGAGGATTAAAATGGCAAAAAAAAAAAAAATTGGCTGCATGTGACTCACGGGCAGCAACACATGCAAAAAATATGCATAAAAAGATGCAACTGTCTCAACCATGTGCTTGAAACTTCAACAACGACTTTATTCATTTCTCAACTTGCCAGCGTGGGGTTGGCATGATCACAGTCAGAACAGTGGACAGTATGTACACTACATACAGGGCCTGCTTAGATGAAGATAAAAAAAAAAGAAGAAAGAAAGAAACAAGAGAAGAAAGTGTCTTTGGATGTTGTGCAGATATAAGGTTCTAACTTGGAGACATGAGAACGGTTGAAAATACACTGATGCAACTGCTTTGGCGTGGATCTCATGGAGAGAGATTTACCTGTAAGCAGCTGGTATCACTGCTGCCACTGCACACTTATAGACCATTTTTTCTCTGCCATTACAAACATGGGTCATTACTGCAGCAGATCAGCTGATGGCGTAGCAGTTCATCCTGAAAAAGAGGTCTACATTAAGGATGCTAGTAAGTAGAATGCATTTGTCTCAGCATTGAACTTTAATCAGGAGGAAATGTTGTGCTGTAAAATACTGCAAAACCCCATTGATAAGGTACTTTGGAAAGCAGATTGGACTTAGCTTTTGCTGTGTTAACACTACATTCTTCATTTAAGACCTAACTTCTACTGATGTGAAAAGGGTAAATAACTTTCAATGACTGATTCTTTCAATAGATTTAAATAATTCAAATAAAACATAGTTTTTCAGCTTTTCAGCAACATCACATCTGTCTTTTTTGGACATTCAAAGGCTCCAGAGTGAAGGTAGAAACACTTTCATCTTCTGCAATATTGATGCACCAGTAAAACTCATATTGTTTGACAAGTGACAGTGGTTGTAGATGCTTGCTTTTATGTTCAATAATAATATAATATGTGTGTTCAATTTACTGTGATCTACATGGTCATGGTCAGCAAATTAAATATATTAATATACCTGCATTGCACTGAAAAAATGCATAATACACAGGATAACATCATAATAAATTGTGATAAATTGCTTCGGAAAGGTTATATCTCAAGAAGAATTCATTTGAAAGTCATATGAAAGGGTTAAGGAACAATCACAGTATTATACACAAATTTGACCTAATTCACTAGAGAACACTAACTCATTCAATATTATACCCATAAATGTGCTGCTGTATTGCAATTTAATCATTTGTTTTTTGTTTGGCATTATTTTTTCTCTTCATTCTGATAAATTCTCTGTAGGTTTCAGCTCAGTGCTAGAAATGCTGCATAAAAATGAGAGAATTTGTGCTTAGATAAATGGTTGGCAGTGATGCAAAGTGAATGTATTTAGAGACAGTGTGAAACAAAACAGTAAGAGCCATGGTAGAGTTGCTGGTGTCCACTGGGAACACTATTCTTTCTGGGTCATTTCTCTCAAACACAACACACTATGCACCAGAACACAGGGCTTAGTAATGAATGCAGGTACTGATACATAGCCTGTGTAGTACACATATGCAAGCACTGCCAAATTCCTTTATTCTGTAGTTTTTTTTTTTTAATATATATATATATATAACTGTTTGCGTCAATAGAATTAGCAGCTTCATTTTTAGCCCAGTCTGAAAATGAGCAGTGCTATTTCCTCTTTAGAGTTTCATGAAGCCAGTGAAAGTCACTGTGATTAAAGTTTAAATAAAATAAACTAAAATGTCAGCCTGAAATGTCAAACAGTGCAGAGTCAAGCTGTGTGTAAAGAGAGGGAGAGGCAAAGCTCCATGGCTGCATCTTTGTACTTTAGTGGGGCGGTGGTGCTCATAAGGTTATCAAACATGGTGGTATTTCTAGTGCCTGGAGCCCACTTGTTTGTGGATAATGACACTGCACTGGTATCTCTTCTATGTATGAATCCATATACATATATAAGGCAATGTGTTGTTGTTTTTTTGAGATTTGGTATTTAGTCTTTTCGTGTGAGTAAATTAAGTCATTTGATTTTGTTGTGTTTGCAGGTGGAAGTGGAGAAAAGGACCGAACAGGGATAAGCCATGAATCTTTTCTGCTGATGGCCAACTCTCAGAGTGACATGGAAGAATGGGTCAGAGCCATACGAAGAGCTATATGGGCCCCACTTGGCGGAGGTGGGACTCTTAAAAGTCTGCATGCACTTATATACCTCAACATGTTAAGATTAGTTTATTTGAGTTGCCACAAATACCCAAATATTGCACATTTATGTAAATATACATTTTCTCTAAATAATAGTAGTATATATTTCTTCTTTTGGTTGTTTTAATGTCCTACTTAATACTTTTACTTTACTTTTTAATACTTTTATACTTATCTTAAATTCTTGTGGCATTCAGTGTGGACAGCAAAGTAAGATTTTCATTGTATAGGAAAACCTGTTTCTTTACTGTACATATGACATTAAAATGCTAAACACGCACTAAAATGTTAAACACTCTTCAATACTGCTGTTTCCTGGACAATCCATATTTTTCTGCTGTGTGGCTACAGGTGTCTTTGGGCAGCACCTTGAGGAAACCATGCTTTATGAAGTCCAAAGTGGCTCACAGGGACAAGTTCCCGTGCTGGTAGAACAGTGTGCATGTTTCATACGTGAACATGGACTCAAGGAAGAGGGCCTTTTTAGGGCCTCCGGGCAGACCAATCATGTTCGAGAGCTGCAGGATGCATTTGACCGTGGGGAAAAGCCGGTGTTTGACAGGTGATGTGGCAGAAGTAGACATTTGATCATTTTAGCACCTTACCGTGATGTCATAATGACAATCTGTCATGTTTATGGTCTGTTTCTTACAGTTCCACAGATGTCCACACAGTGGCATCGCTGCTAAAGCTGTACATACGAGAACTGCCTGAGCCTGTGATCCCATTCTCCAAATACACACAGTTTCTCTCTTGTGCTCAGCTTCTTACCAAGGATAAAGAAATGGTAATTTTATCTGTAAAGTCCAACTAATATATTAATGAACTTTTACTGCAACATGAATAATACCTGTTTTTCTCTCTTTCTAGGGTATCACAGAGCTTGGCATACAGGTAAAATCCCTTCCTCAGGTCAACTATAACCTCCTTCAATACATCTGCAAGTACGTAATCCCTGTCTTGTTGTTTTTGGTCATTCCTGTGCATGTTTCCTATTATTGTGTAGACATGAAAAAGAAAACAGGAAACAAGAGGCATTACAGCTCCCACCATGAGCCACCTCTGCTGTCAACTCTTTCTCTCACTAATTGTTATACTCACTGATGAGACTGTGACGGACTTGATTGTTAGTGCTATTTTCCATTCATTATTTGATGACTGAGTATTTGTCACCATGGCAAACCAGAGACAGATTGCACCCACGTCCTCATCACTGGAGGAAATGGCATCACTTTGATAGACTTTGAGTCTTTATAATTGTATGTCTCCTCTTCCTTCCGCATCCATATTTAAATATCATCTGCTGAGACCACACACAACACAGAATCATGACTGTGACTCAGTCCTCTTTTGCAGTGACTGGAGTTGATTGATTCTACTTAATGGAAATGAAAGATGGGTGCAATCATTACTTAAGACTTATAATGGGAAAAACTATACCGCTGAACTTAAATAGTTGTTCCTATTTTCTCAGGTTTCTAGATGAAGTTCAGAGCCACTCAAATGAGAATAAGATGAGTGTTCAGAACCTGGCCACAGTGTTTGGACCCAATATCCTTCGGCCTAAAGTGGAGAATCCAGTTTCTATGATGGAAGGTTGGTGATAATGTCAATATATACTACAGAATGTTAATCAGCTACAATGGTTAAGGCATTATTGCTCACAAACTACTATGTACATTAACATAAAATGTTGTTAATACTTATGTTTGTTTCTTAATATAGGAAGCTCCCAGGTGCAGCATCTAATGACTGTGCTGATCAGTGAACATTCCCGACTGTACCAACGTGAGGAGACGGAGACTGAGACTAAGATCCAGTCACAGAGGGAACAGATTCCTGTACAACGGTGCAAAGTTGAATGGCTCCCTAAAGAAGATGCTGACTCTGTGTCCTCTACAGACGCAGGCTCTAAAACCCCTAATGAGAAGCCTCCATCTTCTACAATGTCAGAGAAAGGTGAAGACAGTGAAGGGAAGGGCAAGAGCAAAGAGGAGAAAATGGAGGACAAAGGAGAGAGCAAAGCTGAAGGGAAAAGTGGGACTGATATAGCTGTTAGCCCCAGTAAACAGTCCAAAGCCTTACCCTCCTGGAGGTGCTCCTTTAAAGGCGGTGCAGCATCTGGGGGTCCGAGGGGGAAAATGGGGGGGTCAGCAGGAGACGTCTCAGCAGCTGGTGGCAGCAACTGGCTAATGAATGGTCTGTCATCACTTCGAGCTCACAGACGCACCACGTCATCTGGAGAACGACTGAAAGACTCCACTCTGTCTCTGAAGGATTCAACCCTGTCCCTTAAAGAAACCGCTCTTTCACTTAAGGACTCGCAGAGAGACTCTGATGAAGACTCCACTAGGACAAACACACCCCTCTCCCACAGAGCCCTTCACCAATCCCATAGACTGTCTGCCTATGACAATGTCGCTCCCTCTAGTCTAAGCTTGCCTGCTGACACCTCCACCATGTGGACCTCCTTTGAGATCTCACTGGCTGACCCAGAGGAAAATGATAAGGCAGTAAAATTAGGACATGATCAAGAAAGTTCTACAGAGGTGAAAGACACTACAAATGTGTTGGACCATAGTGTAAACACCAATGAGAAAGATCCTACAGACCGAGAACCAGAGACAAATGAGAGTCTTACCAATATTGTCACCGAGCTCAAGCAAGAGTTGAAGAGTCAGAAGAAGAACTATGAAACCTGCATTCGCAAGTAAGAAAGCATCATTTGTCATTTATGATCAAATTAACACCTGAGATTAGTTGTTTTTTTTAAAAACTTCTTCTCCCTTTCTAACTTGAGGTTGGAGGAGTCCTGTTCTAAATACCAATCCCAGGTAAGTCAACTTGAGGAGGAGCTGGACCAGGAAAAGAAAAAAATCCACATGTTGGAGATCCGACTCAGGAACTCAGAAAGGGCGCATCAAGATGCAGAAAACCGAAACGTCATGCTCCAGAGGGAAATGGAGGAGTTCTTCAAAACCCTGGGAGATCTAACAACAGGAACAGCACGGACCAACTAGACCAGACCACCCTGCCTTCACCTGGTCCATCAGAGGAAAAGTTTGATTAATGGGAAGACCAGCCAGCCCCAAAGCTTTGAACACCAAATACCTCGACTGCAGTACTACTTGCCATCGCATCCTCTTTAAAGTGTCCATCTTGTGCCTACACTGACTAGTGCCGGTGCCAAACTAAAACCTCTTTGGACCAAGCACCTCTCCTTTTACCATTCCTTAAAATTCCTATAATATACTTTAAATAATATAGCTGATAATTTATTAACTGAAAACTATGAGACCAAGAAAAGCCTTATTATTGACATGAGGTAGTCTTCCCATATTCAACTTGTTTACTTCAGCTAAGAACTCAAAGAAATTTCAGCTTGACAGTAAAAAAAAAAAAAGAAAAAAAAAAGACAACATTAGTCATTAAAATTCAACTCATTTATTGGTTGGAGTTGAAGGTTGACAGTTTCCAATTTTGATGTACATAATTGGTCTGTTAGTGAGGCAACTTCAGTTCCAAAGGCTAAAAGTCACACACAGCTGGCTTTTACTGAAACACATAACAGGATAGCTTTCTGCTGTCAGTGTTTGACTGAACCATCAGAAGAGTGTAGCATCATCCCAGTTAGGGCTGAATGGCTTTCCTTATTTCTTCTAAATATACCTGCACTAAACCAGATTTACTCAAGGAAAACTCATGCGTAGTCTATTCTTTCTATTATTTCTATTTTGAGGAGATGGAAAAGAGAAGAATTTCAAAAAGATGAAGCCACAACAGTCAGTGGAGATGTGGCACGGAAAGGGTCAGGACATGCGTCACAATACCCAAAGTGCATTCTGGGAGCTAATGTGAGGGGTTACTGCCTGGCTGTAGTCAGTTTCCAAGTTTTACAAGGGCAAAGGGACAGGTTGGGTTTCTCAGCTATCAAATACATCCAAAGGTTACCATGGCAGGTAGCAAATGACTGTTTGCTGACTCTCAGAAAACATACTTACATCTACAGTAAAATGTACAGATTGTTCACTGGCTAGACTAATCCTAAATTATATTGCACAGAAAAAAAAAAAAAAAATTAAACAAAATGCATATAAATAGTAATTCTGAATGAAATGTACATTACATACAATAGATGCCTCATAGCTTGAAATAAATAAATAATTAATTAAATAAAAAGAAATACAGAAAAAAAAAGGTTTTCTCGCATTTCTTTTGAATGGTGTGTGCCATGATATACATACTGTATCTTCAAAAATGTGAGTGTGTATGTGCATGTGTGAGGTAGAACTCAGAAAGACGCACCACAGAAGAGAGGAGCATCTGCCACGGAGAGGACTGAAAAATCACTGAACTGAGTAAGGGCACTTAAATTAAATATATTAAATATCAGACAGTTGTGAACTGTGTCTGAAAAAAATCGGCCAAAAAAGGGTAAAGTGACTAATTCAGACTTGGTCTCTGGTGACAGTCCTCAAATACAGCACTCATTCTAGCCAGTGGAGTGGCCTAATATTAGTGTGTTACAGCGCTTTAGAGCAATCATTGGCTCCTGACCTTATCGCGTTTCTATTTGCTTACATTCACCCTGTTCTTCCTCACCAAACAGACCATCACTTAGAAATTACAGTTAAATAAACACCTTAAAATCCAGTCAGTTTTACAGTACAATATATATAAAAAAAAAAAAAAACATACGTCAGTGTCAGGGCAACATACGTTGACTGCCTTATATTGACACACATAATCAGAGGTGACATAATACTAAAAATTAAGTTAACTTGGAAACACCAAGGGACACTTTCTACAACAAAGGTGAGGAAAACTTAAAAATAAAATCATACATTTGCATTAGGCTTTAAGATGAAATGTGCTATTGTCTACAGAGTTGAAGAAATGCTTGTTTTAGATTCATTCAAATGTCACCAAAAAACAAAACAAAATAAAAATAAAAAAAAAAACAATTAAAAAATGCTAAATGAACATTTAAACTTATACTTAACATACTGGTAATATTGCAGTGCTAACAGTAGGCTATGATATTCCACTGTGTAGCAGTAGCTAAAAAACAGCAAAGTGTAAATCACTCAAATCCTTCCCTTTCATAACATACATCACAGTTTCACATCAAAACATACTCTGATTCTTTGCAGCAAAAATACAGTAATAATGATACAATTTCAAACCACATCGTCATTTACAGCAGTATCAGGATCAGGGGAATTAAAAACAAACTGTACATTAAAAGCGCAGATCTACAAACTAACATGAGAAGTTTTATTGGCCTTCACCTTATCCCATCACACACATTGATGAGGAAAGGGTTTATTTCCGTGTTTGTGTGTTTTTTCTACTGTATGTGTGCGTTATCTGCAGCAGGCCAGAGCACCTAGAGAGGTATGGCTGTCCAAGCTGCTGTCAGTTTCAGAGGTCATGGTGGGGTCACTGCTCGGGTCCGTGGGCTCTGTGGACATGGACGACACATCGTTGGCTGAGGAGGAGGAGGAGGACGTTGGCTGAGGGGGGCTGTCGATCACTGCTGCACCTGTGCTGCGAAAAACACACGTCAACGCATAGGTTTCATTGAAAGACGCTCAATGCTACTATTATCGAACACACTACGATTTCATTATTCAACACAATCACAAAAACACTGCGATTTTACATTTCATCAAATCACTATAGTTTACACTATATGGACAAAAATATCAGGATATAGCACACCTATAGCTTGCATAACTTCCTATTCTGGTTGATTTGAAATATTGCCACAATAAACAAGTTCATGTCAATAGTTATTACAATAAATGTCAAATCAATAATTTTAAAGGTCTATTTTTCTTCCAGACTGAGAATTAAACAAAACCAGACATTTACTTATGGCTTAAAATCATTATTTATGGTCTGAACATGACAAATATTTCAGTAACTTATTGGTACAACATTTTAAACAATTATAATTAGGGATGCACTGATACCATTTTTTTCCCCAGAGCGAGTACAAGTACATACATTTCAATACTTGCTGATACTGAGTACTTCATAATCCCATTACAGTTCTTAGTTCCTTTTGAAAATGTGCTTTGCTGTCATTGTCTTTAGTCTGACTGGAACAGAGTGCTGCTACTGATATTTAATGCACTAGAATGAGCGTTTATCAATCAATCCACCAGGGGGGGGCTGCACTGACTGAACCACACTGGACAAATACCATGAAGAAAAGTAAAGATTATTGAGAATAAGAAGGTCAGTAATAACAAACATGGAGGCGACAGAGGTAAAACTAATGTGGATACTAATGTTACACCATTTCTGCTGGTAAGCTTCAGGAGGTAGAGAAAAGAGAAATGAGTTTTACATTTCATTTTCACTTCTGTGGGTGGGGTCCTTAGCCCCATGGTATCATAACTAGGACCTTTAAACAGATCCTCTACCTCCACGGTTCTGTCTGTTACGCATCCACCAGCACCTGGAAAACGGACAGAACTGCATACATAGAGGACAGATAGAACGCTCTGTCAATATCTGTCTGTCTTTAGTTACTTCCAGTCGGCGTTACTTTTGTCACCGTCATTTATTTAGCTCAATCTCCACACTGCTGACGTCACTTCTCTGTCATGCTGCCGTAAGTGGTATTGGTGCGGTTGTATCAGAGTATTTTATGAGTGCTCGTGCTCAGTATCGGACCCAATACTGATACCAGTATCGATGCAACCCCAATAATAATGATAAAAAGACTGTCAGTACTGGAAAAAAAAAAAAAGGAAAAACCAACTCTGGAGCATTTTGACCCTAAAGCTAAAAAATAAATTGTGTCACTATTGTTTTGAAGCCCACATCTAAATTCAATGTGTCCTAATACTTTTGTCCATATTGAATATATACAGCTTTGGAAATGATTATTAGATTTCTACAGCAAAGTCATCTTGTAAAATAATTAGTTCATCCATTTAATAAAGAAATGAACTGCTTGAATCAACAATGAGAACCACATAATAGAAGCTCTAGTCAGCCCCCTGAAAAGCTGCTCCATTTCTAAACTGAGACGGCGTTGGTGCAATAGTCTTTATATCTTATAATGTGCATAAATTCTGTATCTTCCATTTATTGTATTTATTCTGTATGTTGCAGGCTTGTGTTATATGGATTTGTGTCTGCAATAAAATGTATTATAATTATAATGAAACCATCTTTTCTCAATAATAAAGAACACCCGATGTTACAATGTAGAAACAATTGTTCTAAAATAACACAGACTATTGAATTTAATCTAGTATTTAACAAGTTATATTGTATTTCCATAGGAAATATTTGGGTTTTTGACTGTAAAAGTGCTTTGGTTAGGGTTATGAAAAGGTGGTTTGGCTTAAATATTACAAATATTACACTGTGAGTCATTTTTTTCTTAATGGACCTTTATTAAATTTACCAATGATAATGTTCTGTAAACCTAATCAAGTGCTGTCACATAATCTGATCACATAAATTAATGACGTTTTTCTGACAGATGCTTG
The DNA here is from genome assembly GCA_029822895.1 of Maxillicosta whitleyi. Taxonomy (NCBI): domain Eukaryota; kingdom Metazoa; phylum Chordata; class Actinopteri; order Perciformes; family Neosebastidae; genus Maxillicosta; species Maxillicosta whitleyi. The sequence continues at coordinate 10,674,829 of JAPSES010000097.1, read as the reverse complement.
AAAAGCACAAAGATTGGTTAAAACATTGCAATATCGATACACATATTAAGAGGTGTTGATATGAAACTTATTTTTGAATAGAAATAAAAAAACAACATTTAGAGGTTCAGTTTGTAATAATTAGTGATGCAAAGAAGTTTCAGATCGATTCATTTTCACTTCTGTAATTATATTCCATCTAAATCTTACACAGAGTTTTACTGAAATCAAGTGTTTTAGATAACCATGATGCATTAATAATTCCAATTTCAATGATATTCAATGATTATCATTGGTAATCATTTATAGTACATTTAACCAGAGTTTAGTCCAGATGTATTATTATTAATTTAAAAATGACAAGCCATTTAAACAATATAAACTGAAAAGTACATTCAACATGTTGTCATTTACTATCAGAAAAAACAATATAAAAATAACATGTGAATTTTCATCATCATGTGCTTTTACCAAACAACAAATACTGATTTCCTGTAATTCTTTCACCCCACCTCTTTTTATCTCCAGTTATAAAGATTACTCACCTAAAGGAGGAGGTTGGCCTCTTATCACTCCATTTTTTGTCCATTCCTCCCATTCACTCACTTCCTTATAAATTAGCTCTGTAGGTGCAAGAACAGATAAGATAAAAGATAAATAAAGTATTCACTGAAGTGCATTTCATCAAATATTATACATTTTTCTTCTGTAGAGGGTGTATTGCATACTGTATGGTGCAAATAGCATCATGTTTCTAATTTGGACAGGCTATGCTGATGTGACCCTTCTAAAAAAGAGTGAAGGGTCATTATCACCTGACGGGTTAGGATGAGCTCATACTGCTGCACAACTGTAAATGATATTTCCTCACAATGTTCAGTCCTCTCGTGCTCTACAGAATCAGGTTCCCCGCAGGAGAACACCAACTGAGCGGCTTAACTAAATCATGCAAAAATGCCCTTTGGCAACTACAGTGGAAATACACTGGTGTACAGGGAAGCATGTCTGTAAACACTTTACAATTATCCACTGGCTGTGGACTGTTGATTTTCCAGCTTCAAGAACATTCATTCATTCTGAAACAATTTTTGATTCATCTGCCACACTAGCAAAGTTGATATTTTCCCCTTTAACTTAAGTGTTTTGAAGTTTTTAACTCCTGAGTGTGAAGAACCAAACTAAATTTACTAACAAATGTATTCCATCAGACTTCATATGACTTTATTACCAGTACATGAGTTCATAGGTTGTTTTCTTCTTAACCCTTAAAGACCTAGAACTATTTTTGTGATGACTTCCTAATGATTTTCTTCTCTATATTTAGCATTTCCTGAATGATTTATCACCATATATTTTAATATTAACCTAACTGTATTTAGAGAAAACCAGGTATTTTCACTCTATTTCAATTACAGATCATGGAGATGTTCACAAATGCAAAGGTTATTATATTAAACAGAGAAAACAGAACAAAACAGACTTTTTCAGCAGACTTGATCATTAACTGAACCCAAAACAAGTATCATTACAGAGCCTTTGAACATCCTAAATGTTCCAGCACAAATGTTGCGGAAAAGTTGATAAACTGCATTTTACCTGAATCATTTAAATGCATTGATATAATTAGTGGGTCAAAAGTTATTGAACAATTCAGATTAGCAGATACTGTTGGTCGCTGTTGGCCATTTAGGTCTTTGACAGTTAAGTCTTTAATTAATAATAAAGCAGCAGTGACAGTGAAAAGTGTTGAGTGCAGTGTTTGGCCTTTCCCGTGTTGTCTAACCTTTCCACTCTTCCACAGTATGCTCCCTCTCATCCAACTGTTTGTCAAGGACCTTCGGAGGAGGCTGAGAAAGAGAAAGAGCTAACGTAAGGTATGATGCCAACTTTCCACTTCAACAGAGGTAATTAAAATCTCATGTAACCCTTTTAAGGTTCATGGGGTCTGAAGCGCGATCTACTTACCGCCTCTACTTCAGCTGGGTCGTACCAAACATTGATGTAGGGGTGCTGCAGAGCTTCATCTACAGAGATGCGCTTAGATGCATCAATCACTAACATCTTGGATAAGAGATCTCTTGCTTGGCTTGCTGAGGGATGAAATATCACCATAGATGCATTTAATCATCACTGTACAGATTTATTTTTGATTAATTGGTATAGTATAATTCATCATGACATAATGAGAAAAAAAAACAAGTACCTTTTAGTTTATTATGATCTGAGTCAGCAGGGAAGAGCACATCCGGGAACAGTTTCTCAAAGCTGTATCCAGCGTAGCGTGGCCTGTTTTCTACATATGTTCTAACTGACTGATTCAGCTTCATTAGAAACTCTTGAGATGGAGTGCCTAGCTGCTCAATTACCTTGTTCCACTGGTCAATGTCTGGAGTGTAAATGTTAAGGAAACAGGCTGCACAAACACCATTTACCCTGACACACATACTGTAATGCACCATTAGTGCGGTATGACATTTAACTGTCTTTGAACGCATCAACAGTCCCTCATAAACTGCAGTAGACACACACACACTTACGGTACAACATTCAGATCACATGTCTTATTGAAAAAGCCATTCAGTCCACTGCTATGCGGATAACTGCTGCACATACATACTTAATCAATACAACCCTATTGATTTTATAGCAGTGAACAGTGTCATCTTATTTTGCTCAAAACAGATGCAGCAAAGGAATGATCAAGGTCAATTTTGAAAAAAAAAAAAAAAAAAAGGCAGAATGAGAAAGGCAAACTGTAGCAATGATAATGGATCTCATTACACAGAATGAAGTGATAATACAATGATCAATGATGGGGAAGGATACGATCAGTGCCAGGGAACAACACACTTCCCCTGATCATCTCAGCCACTATGCAGCCCACTGACCATACATCCACTGGAGGTGAATATTTAGAGACGGCAAGGAGGCGGACATGCAAACAAATAGGCGAAGGAAAAACATAATAAAACATAAAATAAAGTGAGATGAATCCACACAGAATGATGGTAATGATGTGTGAAAACGAAAGTGAAGACCATGCAGAATGAGCGAGACACAAAAGAGCAACAGCAGTTAAGGAGGTAAAAAAAAGGACTAAAGAGCTCTAAATAATGCATGTTAACATGGTAGGTTACCCACAATTCCCTCCTAGCTTGGCATAAAATATTGCTCAGTCCAATAAGAAGGATTTAACCATCTGACAGTCTGCACAGCATGAAGCACAAACACTTTCCAAAGACTTAACAAACATAATGGAGGATACAGTCCCTTCCTGGGAAGAGGATTTTATGACGAACCATTTCTGCCAGTATGCAGCCCACAGACCATATGTCCACTAGTGAAGTGGAACACGATAAACAAAGCCAATAAGAGGTGAAAGGAATGCACAACAGGTTAGTTATATGTAAGAAGCTAGTTGGAGAGCATTTTCTTCAAAGAAGTCGTTTAGTACAAAAACACCATGCTGTTTTTAACAAAAGTACAAAGCATTAGTAGAAAAATGGATCCTTGCATTATTATGTTTATTGTTAAATTTTAAAACATGTAGAACGGTGACATTATACCCATAATAAGAGTAAAGTTAAACTGCAGCTTAAATATGTGTGAGACTCATAGACCACTAATAACAACTCACCATTGGCCTGGTAGCCCATGCCCAGGATAACTTCTGGTGCTCTGTAGTAGCGTGTAACCACATACGGTGTCATCAGGAGGCCGGTGGCAGCCGTCCGAGCAAGGCCAAAGTCCAGAATCTTCAGTGTACAATCTGATTTCACAACTATGTTGCTGGGCTTCAGGTCCTACAGAGAAAAATATGATGCCACATAATTTCTGCTTATGAAATGCAATAGACAGAAATGCCACTGAAAAGGGCATTTTTCAAACTGCGTGAAACAATGACTTTAAATGACTCATTTGATTGAGCATCTAGGGTCCAGACACCTCCTGTACTCATAGCAGGAAACACCGTTTAGAAGCAACACCACCACTAGTATTAATAGTTTTCCATCTGTGCTTTTAACATAAATCCTCAAGTGTCATGAAATATCTCCAATATATTTTCTTGATAGTTTTTTGGTTATTCTGGGTCTCGTACATCACCTAACAGGGTGCCAATTTGTCTTTACATTTCAGTGTCAGGTATCACGGCAGGTTTAACAGTTCCTCTTCGGGACACTGGCCTGGCAACAATCTCACTAGTCATCGCCAGCTGATGCTCACCCTGTGAATGATGCCGGCAGCATGGAGGTGTTTGATGCCACACAACATCTGATAGAGCAGATAGGAAAGCCTTTCATGGTCCAGCTCCATCTGAATGACCTGGCACAGGTTGGCATCCATCAACTCCATCACCAAATATCTGGCAGAACAATCAGTTTGCACAAACAAATCAGAGGCATTAAACCGCAGAGTGGAGGGATTAAATTTGATACAGTCCAGAGGAGCAAAGATACAAACAAGTAGACAGCAACAAATAGTTATAACTTCATAGTACACACACAATTACATTCCTACTACTATTACATTTACTTACACATCTTGGAATTCTTCTAATGATTTCTGTGGTGTAAATACATTTAATAAGCCAATGATCTGTAAATGTAAGAAAGATGAGATTATTTCATGAACACATTAATCCACAGGTGTACATTTTGGTTATTTTAGATGCCTTTTAGACACTTAAGTCATAAAATATCTCCAGACTTACGTTCTTGTGATTGACACATTTCATAAGAACTAGTTCTCTGAACGCCCTCTTGGCATGGGTCTGATTCTGAAACGGCCGACTTAGTTTCTTGATAGCAACATTTCTTTCGAGGGTTTGGTCATAAGCAGAGCTAGAGGAGAACAAAGTTGGAAATTGCAACTGTACCATTATAGATATTACATATGAATAGCCACTTAAACAGTCAGATGGATTTGTGTTATTAATCAACCTGCATATCAAAAGTGCAGAACTGTACATTTGATATGGTTATTTTACTTTACTTTCAGGTTTTTAAGGTAACATGTAAAATATCTGCTCCTTGTATGTTCTGGTGTCTCATTAGAAACAGTGTTTGGATTAGTTTGAAACACTTACCAGACAATTCCCTGTGCTCCTGAGCCAATGGGTCTGAGATTCTGGTATCTTTTCAGAACTGTAAACGTTGAATCCCCAACATCGAGGCTGTAGAACTCTCTTTCTCTCTTGTTCTTGTTCATGACGAATTCTTCAATCACTGATTTCTGTGCATCAAAAAATGTCCTCTGTGTAGACAAAGACAGATACAATGGAGTGAAATTTTTGCAGTGCCAGGGCCACAGTACAGATTCCAGAAGGGCTGCTGAGCTGAGCAGCTGAAAATTAGAAAATCTATTGACAATTCCTCATCCAGAGAAAGCGGATTAGGAGTAAAGTGGTAAAGACACTGCTGAATTTCACACTTGAGTTGAGCACTGCAGTTCTTATCTCAGCAATTCAGCAAACACACCAGGATGGAAGATTTGATACCATCAGCAGTGGTGCAGAACAGCAGGCCAGGGGAAGGTCTACTCCTTCATATGAAACATGACTCTCAGAGTCACACTGGAAAACCAAGCCTGGTGATAATTCCTGCTTGAACGCTTGTGAATTTGGACCGGAGCCCAGGACTCCAGCCCAGTTCTGGAAGCAGGTCTTCCACAGGCACATGTTAGCTGGGTCAAGATACACCATCAGGCACAACACACAGACTGCAATCTGTGCATGGTGTGGTTAATTATATTTCACATTGTTTGACATAAGACTGAAAGAATTCTTTTTTTCAAGAAAAGGAGGAAAACCTCAAGAAGCTTTCCGTTCCTTTCTTCTTTTCTTAAATATTTTAATCACCCTCCCCATCCTTCCGTTCTGTCGACACACAGTCCATATGAGGGATATAATTGGCAGAATAAAATGAGTCAGCTCTCCTTCTGTTCCTTCAACGTCACAAAGACGTCCATAACATCCACCTCCCTCACAACATGAAAATAGACATGACGCTTTTCTTCGTATTTCTGACAGAACAACAATTGCTCTTTTCTTCTGCTGAAGTAATGGCATTATTTTTAACACCAACAAGCACTATAAGATCAGGTCAATTTACAGAAGGAATCACAGAAGCTTTTATCAGCCTGTATCTCCTGTCAATTCATCACACATAGTATACATATAAACAGTTTAATGCAGAATTTATGGTAATGTTGCTGCTGTAAAATAACCAGTGTCGATGCTCTGAACTGGATGCTGCATCATCAGATTCCTGTGATATCAACCACACACCATTAGGTTGCAGTTATATGTCAGCTGCAGTACTCACAGAAATGCAGCAGAATACGTCTTCAGTCACATGCAGCACCTATGAGAGCTCTGAGCCTTAATGGTGCATTTGAAGTTGGGGATTTATAGGCGCCCTGTGTATTCTACAAAAGCAGAAACACAGCAGCCTCGTTCCCCGAATGCACTGCCTTCTAATGATTTTGCCTCTTCTCCTCCTCCTCTAAACAGACTTAATGATTTAATGAATGGGTTCAAAATCACACACTTAAAAGAACAAAATACATGCTGGCAACAGTCGTTAACACAGATTCTCACTAATGAGGCCACTTGCAAAATAAGGACACATAAGCAGGATTGCACCACATAAACACCTGATCAGCCTCATAATATAAGAAAAACACCTGATCAGCCTCATATTATAAGAAAAACACCTGATCAGCCACATATTATAAGAAAAACACCACATCTGATCATGTATAAAAGTACAGGCTATGTATTCAAATTTCCATATGTATATTTCTGTATAGGATATCCATGCTTACTTACTTTACATGTGAAAACACAACAAACATATCATCTACATATTGAAAACAAATTACCTTGTGGCTAAAGAGTGCTGTCACAGATTTCCTGTCGCTATGTACATAATCCAAAGCTGATAAAGCCTTTATCAATCCACACAGATAAATGATCACAGAGAAGCACGAAAGATACACAGGGACCGATCTGTTAACACCAGAAGCGTGGAGAGGACCACTATCGACCCATTATTTATCTTCATTCCATGTCAGAGCCTTAACCTTGGACACACGACCCCTCGTCTTGAATGGTCGACGACTGAGGTATCCAGCAGGTAGGAGCGAATGAGACTGCTGCATCAAATAGGAGCTGTATGCTAAATGCTAAGGCTGAATAAACGGGACAGTGCACACAGGAAGGCATTATTCTAAAGGTCTAACACCCATATTGTGATATGACAGGGCCTGTTTGTGCAACACAGCCGGTGCGCAGTCGGTGTTGATACCAGCTGGTGCCACTGAACAGCGGCTGTACGCGCCTGTTTTACACCGAAAAAGAGGACACTTCAGATCGGCTAATGGGTGAAGCTACCACGCAACAACCCCAAACAAGCACTGCTTAGGCTACAGCAACACGCACATGCACGACCCTCCCCCACGGCCAAACAATAAGCGCGTCTGAGGAGCAGAGGTGCGATTCCTCACCTTACCTTTTTCATCCAATCAAACTATCGATCCCTCCGCGTCCCGATCTGCGGCGAAACGTTCCACAGCAGCGGACTGTTTGTTTATGCTGCCAGGGAATGATGATTTATTCCGTTGTGCAGCTTAAAAATACATGACCTCACCAAATTCACTTGCCTACGTTTCCATCTGGCTGCTACTGACAGGCCGGGACGCGAAGTGCGCACGGGGCATGCGTCCCAGCAGCGCGTCACACATCCACAGAGACACACCCACAACATCCATCTACCCTTCCTTCCGCTTATCTATCTGTATCTGTATCTCATCTCTATCTATATCTATCTATGTATCTATCTATGTATCTATCTATGTATCTATCTATCTATCTATCTATCTATCTATCTATCTATCTATCTATCTATCATCTATCTATCTATCTATCTATCTA